>JANJGK010000044.1:20830030-20870030 GCA_039081455.1 Macrobrachium rosenbergii
GGCGGATAACTCAGTAGTTAGCTGGTTCATAATTGACAGTTAACACAATTAGTTATTCATTACTCGGCCACGGTAGGAAATCTCAAAAAAACACGAAAAATGTGCTTTATATTATCTGTTTTTTTTGTATAAGCATAATATTGAAGAATGTTTCATGGCGGTGAACAAACAAAAACCAGATGTAAAGCCAGAACTAGGTGACTAACCTTAGCTATGAGAAGTTTGCGGATTAGCCAGGATAAAAGGTAGACCGATCTTTAGTTCTTGTCCTGGGGCTCTCAATTCTAAAGCGAACCCAATTTACTCGCAATTCTAAAACTAACCCATTTACTCGCAAAAACGATTACCAAGAGATTGGCAAAACTAAAGACCACACGCACAACGCCCATCCTCACGAAATCCTTTGAGCAACTTTAACATTCAAAAACTTTAGAGCCAGAGACAAGGCTACCAACTAATTAAAGAATGCATTAAGCAAAAATCCTGCATTTCTACCGGCTCACTTACCCAATACACGGAAGTTAAACGCTAAAGCTTGTGTTGTAGTAACCATTGACTGTCACTAACTTCAATTTATAGGCATAAGTAATAACCGTTCTCGGGACAAATTACAATACCACAATAGAAAATTTGCTGCCTGCTTACCTTTAAAATAATTATTACTTTTACATAGCAATTTGGATTCAATTCCACCCCGTAAGATCCTTAAATTATTTTCTTGGCGGTGTCGCCTGTCAAAGTGAATTTTCACTTCCAACTATTATCGCTGTCACCTTCACAAGTGATCACAGCCAAATGCTATCTCCAGATCATAAGGAATGATCTTAATAAACATTGATTATTCCTGTCATCAGTGGGGTCAAAATACAATATCACTTTCCTGAATAGGAAGTTTAAATCTGCATAGACTATAGCAAGTAAACACCAAAATTCGAGGTTAATAAACTAGAATCTCTTTATAATTAAAAACCACTATTTATGCTGGTCTTTATACACGTAAGTAATACATAAAGTCAAATTATTAAAAAAATTGAATAGTAGGTAGTCTTCTGGGTAACCGAATCCAGAGCGCTTCGAATCCTCACAGGATATTCAGTCTTAACGATAAGCGTTGCTTTCCATTAGTATTAGTGACGATGTTAAGGTCTGCTGCAGCTACACCAAGAGCCTGTGCACAAAAAAAGT
This sequence comes from Macrobrachium rosenbergii, assembly GCA_039081455.1. NCBI lineage: Eukaryota > Metazoa > Arthropoda > Malacostraca > Decapoda > Palaemonidae > Macrobrachium > Macrobrachium rosenbergii. Next base: position 20,831,216 of record JANJGK010000044.1, read on the forward strand.
AGTTTGTTTGGTTTTAGAATATAATAAAAGTTTCCATGACATAACCTACCCTCTTAAAGTGAAAATAGTCTGTTCAATTACTCCCAGCAGCTATTCTAAGGTTATAATTAATACTATTATCGTATGAGTGAGTTTCCATTAACAATCCCATGTGTTAGTATTGTTACTTCAAACTGCCATCAACTATCGCATTAATCCCATATATTACTACCATTGATCCTTCCAACTCCCAAAAAAGATAACACGATAGAGAATGCCATCCTTTAAGATAAATTTAATGGGACACCAATCTTACACTGAAACAACCGCATCTAACTTTAGTGCTACATAACTATGAAAGGTGCCATGCAACTGCAGACTACTATCTGGCAACTTTCGTCCTTTAGTATCCTGACTTCAGGGAATTGAAACTACACAACCCCACGGGGCAAAAAATTAAGTTGGGGGAATTCAGGATAAGAAAGGGGTTCCCGAAGCAAGCTTCGGCGCTGGAGAAAGGTGGATGAAGGTAGGGGTCAATGAAAATAGGCAATGCAATCTGAACTGTCTATTTCCTAGCATGAAAGCTTTGCTTGAAGAGTAATAGGGGGAGGGTGGAGTGTTGAGCACGTTGACGGAACGACGTTAACAACAGTACCCAAATTTGAATTACAATTTCCCCTATTAACCAGCCAAAAAAATTCTTTAACAAAGACCTAGGCCTTTTGGAAAATCGTTAAGATCCACCTATTACCTGTCTAGTTCCTGTTTACTGGTGGGGAAGGGAATGAAATTCTAAGTCATTAGAGTATATTAGACAGTTACCCTACCCTATAGTTCCTATTTGGACGAGTCGGTAGAGTTCTCAGCTAGCACTCTGCTAGTCCCTACTTAAGTCTCCGGCCGGCCGATGAAGAAAAAGAGGAATTTATTTCTGGCGATAGAAAATTTCTCGGTATGTGGTGGCTCGGATTCCACAATAAGCTGTAGGTCCCGTTGCTAGGTAACCAATTGGTTCTTAACCACGTAAAGTAAGTCTAATCCTTCGGGCCAGCCCTAGGAGAGCTGTTAATCAGCTCAGCGGGCTGGTTAAACTAAACTTTACCCTACCCTATTCTTAGCTGCACTAATACATTCAAACTTACATCTCATGACACGAAAGACTCAGTACTGTAATACCCTATTAATAACTGCTATTAATAACATGCACGGTCAAATGTCTCCCTAGGCCTGACTCTGGCGTTTTCACCAGTGTATTCCCAAGCATCCTTAAGTGACAGCATTTATTAGCACATTCTTTACCCTATTCTAGCCTATCCTATATTTTAAGTTCCATATCTAACTTTCCTCAAGTCCTAGCTACATTAAAACTATCAACCTTGCAGTTTTAACCAAAGTTTGAAGTTGGTTGGTTTGAAATTCCTGTTGTGCATGGTGACCAAGTCACCATGCTTGTTTTTGAACTTCCTGTTGTGCATGGTGACCAAGTCACCATGCATAACAATCAAGTCCACCTTTGCCTGGCAGGTGGCACGGCCACCCCGGCAAAGGTGGACTTCGGAAGTTGGCAAAGAATAACTTACTTTATAAAGGCAAAACTTCACACATACGCAAAACTTCACACATACGCAAAACTTCACACATACGCAAAACTTCACACATACGCAAAACTTCACACATACGCAAAACTTCACACATACGCAAAACTTCACACATACGCAAAACTTCACACATACGCAAAACTTCACACATACGCAAAACTTCACACATTTGAAGCTGAAATAATTACTCAAGAGCTTTAAAAGGAGCTATTGTTCAAAAACTTCAAAATTCCAAAATAGCGACTTAACTAAACTTCATTCTAAAAAACAAAATTCTAAAAAGCAAAACTAGCTGAAATTACAAGATCAAACAAACCACATATATAAGGCAAATTTTTCAATAAATTTAAAGTTTAAATCCACTAACCTAAAAAAAATTACTACATTTACTCTAAAACTTTCAAAAAGTACCTTCACACATTAAACCAACAAACTTCCACGCACATTAAACCAACAAACTTCCACGCACATTAAACCAACAAACTTCCACGCACATTAAACCAACAAACTTCCACGCACATTAAACCAACAAACTTCCACGCACATTAAACCAACAAACTTCCACGCACATTAAACCAACAAACTTCCACGCACATTAAACCAACAAACTTCCACGCACATTAAACCAACAAACTTCCACGCACATTAAACCAACAAACTTCCACGCACATTAAACCAACAAACTTCCACGCACATTAAACCAACTTTTGATGCTAAAATATAACTAATCAAAAACAAATTAAATTATTTAAAACAAAAAGTTCTGAAGCTGCAACAAATCCTAAAATTTCTTGAAATGTTCAAAGCTGGTAAGGTTAAATTTTAACCTTTGCAATTTTAAAGGAAAAAAACTTTCAAATTTCTCAAAACTAAGGTTTTGAATCTGAAAAAATACATCAAATGCATTAAAACAAAGCCTAAACTTAAAATGAAAACTTTAAGTTTTTGATTCTGAAAAAACTAAGCTAAATAATGATCGGGGGGTTGTTCAAGTCACTCAACTAAAAAAAATACTTACTCACCCATTAATCCTGTTTAGTCATCAGGTATAGGTACATCTAAGAACTCTGTGGCACGCTTATTTAACGACACACCCTGCCTGAAATAAAATATATATCACTGCGGCACACTTATTTACGACACCCTGACCTGAAATAAGAAAATTATATTAAAGCCCAAAATGTTCTAGCAAGAGGAAAGAACCAAAGGCTGGCTATTGGTTACAATCAACTGATAAGTTTTGAAATACTAAGAAAAGGAGCAGCAAGCAAGGCTTCCTAAATACTGAGTTTAGTTTATTGCCACTAAAGTCTACAATAATTAAAGTTTAAATCAATATAATATACCGCATATTAGGAAGGCTATTGTAGTCGAGTTAAGCCTCTCTGATCCTCAAGAAACTTTAAATCCTATTGCATCGTAAGACTTCCTCTACTGCAGCATAAAAGTTAAAATGAAAACATCTGCAGTGTTGCATAAGATGGCTAGTAAAAAACCAAAATGCATAGAATTACCACTCAAAGCAACCTAGTTCAGCTTAGTAATTACCACTCAAAGCAAGCTAGTTCAGCTTAGTAATAGGCTTCGAAACAGAGTCTTAAATACCATGTTGAAGGGCAAATACCATGTTGAAGGGCAATCTACAACAATACTTAACACTAAACATTTTGAATAGTTGTGTGAATTTACAACTAAAAATCGAAAATACCAATATTTGAAGACAAAACCCGCAAACGAAAAACTTTCATATGCCAACTATGTCATTGCTCAAGTACCACAATCTAAATATTTGAGAAATAAAACTCAAAATTAGCAACAGTATCCACTCGCCAACCCAACAAACCTTTAAGCACGCCTTCACGCCTAAAATCTTGCAAAGTTTTTTCACAATACGACAACTGAGAAACTGCTCAAGCTTCTTTAGACCTCGAATATTGTAAACAGACATACAAGTGACGCAATAGCATCTGTACACTGCACACTATAACTATAAAACAAAATACCGTCTGAAGTAAAAATCATACAAGAAAGGAAATTTAAAAATGAACTACTCCCTTATTCTGCAGGAGCCACGATACTGACGAGAAAACATTAAAACAATCATAAAATATAAGAAGCACCTTACTTTGAAAACGTACAAGGGCCTGTCAGAGCGGGAACCATCCCTGTGAAGTACTACATGAAACAACGTGAAGCCAACAATCTTCCAGTAAAGTACACCGCACGGTCGAGATCCCAAACGCAAATGAGCAAGAAAGTCGAGCTAGTATCAACGAAACCTGTCTTACCAAGCCGAAGACTCTACAACACTGAAACAAGCTGTTCTTGAGGATAACAGCCAACGACCGCTGCAACTGCCTGTTCGTGGGACGTCGCTTTATCGCCCTTTCGCCCCCAAAGAAGTTAGGGCGATTATCAAAAAATCGACAGAAATTATTATTATTATATTATATTATTATTATTATTGAGAGTTGCCGGGCACTCTTCGTATTTAGCGAACTACCCCAATTATGTATCAGAAGTTAGCCCATCTGCAAAAAAAAAATATTTTTATTATTATGGAGATTTGCCATTTGCTCTTCCTTTTTAGCAAACCACCTGAATTATGTATCGGTGTTTGGTCTTTATCTGGAATTATTATTATTATTATTATTATAGTTGTTGCTGTTGTTTTCAGCAGTGCTTGGGCTTAAGAGTACATGAATATTACTTTTTACTAGCGTACTTAATTTAGTATACTGTATTGTGTTCATCTTATCGTTCATCGTATATGGCCCGGAGCTGAAACAAAGGATATTATTATCATTATTATTAGTTAATGTAACATGGCGTCACAATGACATGGTCATAGACAAAAACAGTATAGAACACTTTTGTTAAGGTGATTCAACAGTGGGCTTATTAACTAGCACCAATGAATGCAAGGTAATTTTTATAATTAAATTTATTATTACTAATTAAAGGTGCGTAGGTTCGTAATCTACTATGGTAAAAGGTCACCTTCAGCGGTTTGCCCTATGGATTCAAGGCTTGCAGTGATAAATATATCCCAAAATTTTGGGGAAATTGAGAAGGTAGGAGGACAAAGTGGCATTAAATAAATCACTTATATCTGTCGTAAGTGATATAATTAGCGGCTAACTCGAACAAAGGTCGGTGAATTCACTGAAACCGGATCATATTGTTCGATCATCGCCTGATATTCGAATCCTGTTTCGATATTATTAGGTGGAGCTATGAAAACTATTATCATGAGGGTTATATATATGTATATATATATATATATATATATATATATATATATATATATATATATATATATATATATATATATATATTATATGTGTGTGTTTGTGTGTGTGCATGTGTGTGTGGTAGGTGGAGCTCTGAACAATAAGATCATGTGGATTATATATATATATATATATATATATATATATATATATATATATATATATATATATATATATATATATGTATAGATAGATAGATAGATAGGTATTAAGCCACCAATATACTTTAATATCCAGTTCACTACACCTCTGAAATAACTTAACTTACATCCAAGAGGAATTATGATTAATAAATGTTTCGTCACCAGATCTCAAGAGAAGTGTAAGTTGACATCGACTCTGCTGTACATGCCTGTTGAATTCAGGTTTTGTACTTAGAATCGATATCAACCCATCTTCACCAAGATAGCTGATTGGTAAATTTGTAACGCGTGGCTTATTATGAATTTGTCGAATTTGTCTTATACACCGAGGGCTTTTCTTATATTCACAAACATCAGGCCAAAAATATCATAAAATATCCAGTTCACTATATTAGGTGGAGCTCTTAAAATATATATATATATATATATATATATATATATATATATATATATATATATATATATATATATATATATATATATATATATATATATATTATATATAAATATATACATATATATATATATATATATATATATATATATATATATATATATATATATATATATATATATATATATATATATATATGAAACTGGTTATGTTGTCGTTTCTAGAAAACTTCAATTTACGGAGGAACAGGATAGCCAGAAGACGTGGTAAAATTCCAGACATTATTATTTCTTAGAAATTAACAGAGGCACGGCCGAGCTTTCGGGAATACGTAACTTTTCCCATCATCAGGGTCACTTATCTATGGAATTACATAAAAAAAAAAGTAAGAAAACTATACCGATTGACTAAATCTAAAAGTATTAAAACAGTTATATATAATTGACAAAACTCTAAAATACATAATAATATAAAGTAAAAAAGGAACATAAAATCCTAAGCTAACCAAGCAATAACTTAGGTTTTTATGATCCTTTTATACTTTATATTATTATGTATTTTAGAGTTTTGTCAATTATATATAACGGTTTTAATACTTTTAGATTTAGTCAATCGGTATAGTTTTCTTACTGTTTTTTTTTTATTTTTTATGTAATTCCATAGATAAGTGACCCTGATGATGGGAAAAGTTACGTATTCCCGAAAGCTCGGCTGTGCCTCTGTTAATTTCTAAGAAATAATAATGCCTGGAACTTTACCACGTCTTCTGGCTATCCTGTTCCTCCTTATATATATATATATATATATATATATATATATATATATATATATATATATATATATATATATATACATACATATATATATACATATATATATATATATATATATATATATATATATATATATATATATATATAATGCTCACTATACCTCACGAATAGCTTACAACCAGAAAAATTATGACTGATAAGTGATTCGTTACCAGTGGTATTCGAAACGTTGCTTTATTTAGAAACAATCCTTTACTTTTGACCATGGGTGATGTACAGTGATTTTTGACCACTGCCCCATCAAGAAAGGTGTAAGTTGATATCAACTCTACTGTATAGGCATAATTCTCATTTATTTATTCTCTACGATTCTTCGATATGAAAGCAGAAGGGTAGTCAGGTTCGATGTCCTATAGACATGTTCTTAATGCCTCTACGTACGGGAGTTTTATTTTGCTGGTATGTCCCTTATTTAGTTATGCCCACTGGTTTAAAGAGATAGCTGACTGGCTTGGTTGATGGCTTTTCCGCCGACCTAGCGAGGCAGCTGGTTGAGTTGTTTACAGAATCTGATGAAATCGACTCCTTTGTCTATGTAACCGCCAGAACAGGTTCCTGATCCTCCCAGAAAAAAAAATTACACTGATACCTCAGTCTTCATTGAAATTGCAATGTCATGATAGAGAAAATGAATGCAGGAAATAGAGAACGTTGGTCTTCTATAGACGTTGAAACTGTACTTGAATGTTTCCCTATTGATATAAGAAGGCTAGTTCCTCTCCTTTTCTCATTCAGTTTTGAACGTAATGCTAGAAGTGAATTCATTTTGCTGCAAATAGATATAAAAATCTTCTCAACTATTATTCCAGAACCTGAAAATGTCATCAACGTGTCGCACCAAAACCACTTTGGGATTGAGTAATTAAAGTACATACAGACATTGGCTTAAAGAGGAGTAGCAGGCTGCCTATCCCACTTCCAAATCTCCGTAAACCTTTCAGTTAAAAGAGGGCATGTTATTGGTTACACGGAACTTGATTAATTTAAGTTTTTTTTTTTTTTTTTTTTTTTTTTTTTTTACTGCCCAGAGGAAATAGGTCTTCGTAAGGAGTTGATTATTTCCCTTATGAAATTCAGGATGTCGTTTACAGGAACCTTTGTGAATAATGATTCCGCGTCCTGGCTTATGAGCGTTATGCCGTTCACTGTAATATTTAATTATAGAATTTCTGAATAGAGTCCTCTGCGTGTTTTATAAATTACCTAGGAAATGTGTCAGCAAACCTGCTAAGTTTCTGATAGAGTAAAAACGAACGAGACTTAATTTCACAAAACTGGGAGTCAGAGAATGCCTTCTTATGGGTTATGGCGAGTCCGTAGAAATATGGCAAAGGGTTGTTGACGAATCCAGGTAAAACAATCACATTAATCTTTCCTAGATAGTGTCCCCCAAGGATTTTAACCCGGTACATATCCACCTTTGAGGCGTGTTTAGTACAAGCCCCTTTGGGGATTTTTTCTTTTAATCCGGTATGTATTTGCAGCGTGTTTATTATAAAAAGATAATGACTCCCAAGAAATATTCTGAAATTTTCTCTGTGACTTTTTACCGGCCATAAATTAACGTGACATTTTTCCTTGTGACTTTTTTTTCCTAGCCAAAATTGTGACTTTTTTTTCTGTGACTTTATTACCGGCCACCCAAGGGAACCAGAGCCGGTTGAAGGACCAACGCAGCCGGGCGATAACCGATCGTGTGGACAAGACCTTAAATGCCGCCTTAAATGCCACAGATAAGATAAAAGAATTTAGGCCAAAGGCCAAGCGTTAGCACCTATGAGGTCATTCAGCGGTGAAACAGAAACTGACAGTCAGTAAGAAGGCTTGAAAGGTGTAACGGGAGGAAAACCTCACAGTTGCACTATGAAACAATTGTTAGGAGTGGGTGGAAAGTAAGATGGAAGAGAATATGAACGGAGGTACAGTGAGAGGAATGAAGGAGTTGCAGCTGGGGACCCAAGGTTTCATATTTGTTGATGTTATTCCTCGGCATAAGCCATTTGCTTTCGCGCCTCACTTCCTCGCCGAGGAGGACAGACCAGAAGGTCGCAATGCTTTACCGAGTCTGCCATCCTCAGCTCTAGTAATTCCTCAACTCTCCCGTAGGTGGGTAGTGCCGAGTTGCACTGTAGATTACTAAGGTTCTTTGCAGCGTCCCTTCGGCTCTTAGCTGCAACCCTTTCATTCCCTTTTTCTCTACCTCCCTTCATATTCTCTTTCTTCATAGAGGTGCCAACAGTTTTGACAGCACCAAAATTAAAAATGTTTGCTAGCTTTCCTTTTTTTTCATGGTGACCTTTTCAGAAAAAAGTTCCTGACAATTGTTGAAGAAGAATTCCCGGCGTTGAATCTTAAAATCGTTCCAAAAATCCATTAACAATCGGATCTCTGTTCAAAACGAAAGACCGCCTTACTCCTCTTCTAAAATCTAATGTTATTTATAAATATACGTCCCCGAGATGTGATCACGGGACTTAAGTGGGTTGTACGATGAAGTTACTCAAAGTGAGAATAGATTCTGACAGGGGCAGAAGTCTTAGAAAGGGCAGTAGATAAACAAACCCCAAACAATCAAATATTAGGAACCACTCTAAGTTATGTAAAACATATATTGATGATAAGGACTTTACAATTATAGGTTAAGTACATAATGAAAGCGAATTAACAATCTTGGAGCCCATATGATAAAAAAGATAGTTCCGTCTTTAAATACACAGTCCTCCTCTGTTCAGTTGTTAATCGCCTAAGGTGCGTTGTTGTTTTTAAGAAACTCTTTTAGTCACTGCCCGTCCTTTGCGAGGATAAGGTACAGAATTTTAGTGTTTTATGTAATTTTACTGTTTTTAGAATCTTACAGATGTTTATGAATTATATTGAATTTTCTACATGCTGATGAATTTTTTCCTGCGACTATTACCGGCCACCTCCCCAACCAATAGGAACAGCACCATAACAGAAGAACAGGTGTTAGCTGAATACGCCTGTGAGGACTGAAACCATATAAACAGGAAATCCTCCTCTATTATTCCTGAAACCGAGTCTTCTAACCAGAGGGGAAGCCCTAGTTCTGCCGGAGAGGGCCAGTTCGTGCCTCCCCCGGGCGATGACAAATCACTGGCTCTGTATCATGATCAGTTACTACTGCATTGTGGGGTCTGTGGTGGGAAGCTGAAACCAACGTATTCTTTGGGAGCTTGAATTTCAAGTCAATGGCCCCGTTGGCTTGTTCCTTATGAATAGGTTTCATCTGCTCAAAAAAAAAAAAAAAAAAAAAAAAAATTCTGGATGACTAACTTAACGACGACTCTAATAAGTTTCAAATGAAAACCACTCCAAACCATAAACCATTCTGCATTTCGTCTAAGCAGTGAAATTTAACCCGAGGGATACTTATGTTGTTTTACATCAATTATTATCTCCCTGGGCATTGGTCACTGGAGTTGGTTAGCAAAAAATCAAGCTAATCAAGTCACAAGTAGCGAGATAGAGATAAATGTAAGATTGGAAGCTCTGGCTTGTTATCTACGCGTCACCTGCTCCAAGGTGCTAGTACTAAACAAGGCGGGAGCTCTTTGGGACGCCGTGTTAGTACTAGCCCCTCGGGGATCGAAGTATTTTATACACCCATTTCTATATTGTGTGTTTGACATATTATATTAATAAACGATATCTTAATGCGGCCGTCTACTTGATCATACGGTATTTAGTACTAGCACCTCAGAGTAGATAACGCGTAGATAAAATCCCCCTACCTGGCCCTTGCCGAAAGCCCTCGCCATTAGAGTTACCTATTGTTCATGTTACATCCTACGGCACATGGCTCATTGCATTTGGGCGAATTTGGGATTAGTCAATATATCATTTGGGCGACTATTCATTATATCGTTTGGGCGACAAAATATCAAAATCCTGCAAATTGGCACCAATCATTGGTTACCCACAATACAGGTCACTATTTTGGTGCTGGTCTCCTACAGCTTCTCTACTGCAAAGTTCCCTATCAGCAGAAGTTGTCTCTTTTTATGCATGGTCTCCCTACAATTATTTGGGTAGTTCATCCCTTTAACACCCGACTTTCCGTCCTTGAACTCCTGATTATGTCATTCCAGTCTGAAAACTGCATAAAGTACTCGCACTTGGAGGGTATTGCGCAACATAAGATGCACCACCAAATCGTTGAATTTTGTGGTTTATATACTCTTTTGCTCGCAACTTCTTTCTATCTTCTGCAAAGACTTTGTCATGATCATGTTTTGCTTTATTTATTAATTAAACGGGCGTCTGAAAATCAGCAAAATGGTAACAAATGTTTCCTAACTATTATTGTCTGCAAATTTTCTGCACACACATGATTTTGGAGCAGCCATGACTATGAAAACGGAGTGTTCCATAAATATTATGTTCCGATTTCGTACCTTTTGCACACAGCCGAGGAATAAACGAAAAGCTCAGTACATTTTCAAATTCCATTTCGAATTTGGGATTTCGATTTTGATTAAGAAAAAATCCTTTGCTTCCTGTGTATATAAAGCAGAGTGCTGCGTGATTATTCATTTCCATTTCTAATTCGTCGACCTGTAATGACTCTCACAAAGAATTTTTCGAGAAGTAAAATATACCTATTTTTTCCATGTGTCTAAGTCTTTTTCGAAGTAGACAATAACTACCTCTAGCCAAGTAGAGCGAGAGAATGAAAATGGACGGTTGATTATCTCCGGCCAACAGTGACCTTGGTAGGGGAGGCAGAACGAAAGAATAACAACTGTGTTTACTATCTGGATAACTGTGTTAGGAGGGGAAGCTCTCCAATCATCCCCGTTTTTCTTCTTCTCTCTTTTTGTGAGCAGAAATTTCGACCAAGAGAAAGGCCATTGACTAATCTCTTTAGTCAGCAGTAAACAGATGTGAAAGCTAGAGAAAGAATCAGCTGAGCGTTTTTAGATGTTGAATTAATATATTTATGAGTTTTCTTTGATGTGGTAAGCCAAGATGCATACATTGTCGGGGGAGGGGGGGGGAGGAATGGTTAGCAGGCGGTTGTAAAAATCAATCTCTTTATAGTGACTCTGTTCAGCTGCTATGATAGATGAATGGAAATTTAGACTAGAGCTGCATTATTAGAACAACTTCATAAAAGTCTTAATTGACTGAATAATCTGTACATACAGGACAAATCTGTTTATGTATGAAATGGGAATTCGCGAAATAAGTCGACCTTAATTTAATTTTCGTTTTCTTCACATTTTAATGCAGTAACTTACTGCTGCTTAATTATGTAAAGGAAATGACCTACGATATTTCTGAATGCCATAATTTAGCATTTGCGTACTCCTTTTTTTAAATATACCCTCCAAAAAATATAGGCTCCGTTATCTATAAAAAATACACTATAAAAATTACATTGTTTTCTTAACATTGAAATTCTACATAATTGTATTCCATTGTAAATCTTTCCAATAAAAAGTAGCTATATATTTATTTATTTAACAATTTGTTTACTTGTCAAACGCGATGACAAACTTCACAACAGAACGTACTGTCAATTCGCCTTATCTCTTGACAGTTACGTCAAACATAATGAAGTACTTCTGATTAAAGCGTTTCATTTACACTTCCATTTAACTCGCAAAAGTCCTAGCCGAAGATTGCTAGGAGAGTAAAGGCTTGTATCCTCTTTTAATCCTATTACGTTTCTCTTAATTCAAGAGCTTGGTCTCCCCTTGGCATGGGGGACCAGCCCCTGTTTTTCGAGGTAACCAATAGCCATTCCAGCCTCTCCCCATTTTACTGCTCCTGTCCACTAGCTTTGCGAAAAAAAAAAGAATAACAGCGAAAATAAAATATCGTATTTTTCAGTCCGAGTTTATATGAACTTCAGTCCTTACCTTTTACCGAGTTCTCCAGAATCAACCCGTTTTCAGTTGGTTTACAAGTCCTTTAATAGAAAAGGGGGAACAATGGGTTTAATAATAGTTTTTATTGATTAAAGTAAGAGTGAAGTCTCACTTGATCTAAAATCAGTACTTGGATGAAGGCAAATAAATATAACAGCACCATCAGTAAATACTCAGTCAAATCTGAGGATTTCACCATTCGTATTTAAAATATCATATCTTTGGAAAAGGGTGAAAGTATCTAATTCCTACCAAACTTACAGATTTGTATCCACGTGAGGTGCCTCGTCATCCGCAATAATTTTTTCATCTTTCATTTCTGGTGAGATTCATTGGTGTCTGGCTGACAGCCGCTTAAAAATCAGTGATGGTTTGGTATAAAAAAAACTTTTGTTGGCCCAAAGTAAATCAGATAAATAAATAAAGCAAGATTCAAAGTGTAAGAAAATATGTTTATACTTTTACGAATAAAAATATATATTAATTTAAGGAAAGTGTTACCAGCTAATATCAGCTTTTTTTTTTGTTGAAAGAATGAAATAAAATACACCTCTTATGAAATAAAGAAAGAATATTTTTGCAGATTACGTCATTAGACAGATGTCATAATTTGAAATTATTTACATCTATCATAGCCGTATGAAAGTGAATAATCTTTGCGAACCGTATTTCACAAGAATATTTTGATGGTGGTAAAATACAAACTCCCCGCTCATGGTTTTGGCTTACGACTGCAGAATGACGCTGCTGATGACCAGGAGGTAAAATTATAAATGCACTTTGCTGATGACTGACAGGCACTGAAATTTCCTCGTTTACTGCAGCACTTTCAAAGACAGTTTGGTTTTTGACACCAGGTGCTGTGTCAAAAAGCGAAGAAAGTGAAAGTATTCACATTTGTGGGAGTTATTACTGGAAGAAACACTCTTTTGTCAAAGTATTAATGGAATAAACTTACTAGACTAGATTCCAAAAACAGAATGTCCAAATGTGATCAGAAATCCAAGTGAAGAGAAGGCAGGAGGATAATAGGATGCGAATGAAAAGAAAAAAATTACATAAATGATTATACATACATATATGCATACATACATACCATATATAAATACATATATATATATATATATATATATATATATATGTATATATATGTATATATATGTATATGTATATATATATATATATATATATATATATATATATATATATATATACATATACATATACATATACATATATACAGTATATACACACAGATACAGAAAAAATATGAGATGAAGCAATGAAAAACGCTGATTTAATTAACTGTATAAACAAAAACAGAGCCTGTTAGATAGTTTGGCTGTGAAGGGAATGAAAAAAAAAAAAAGTTTAGTTTCGGCTGGTGTGACGTCACGACACCTGAGCAGGAGATGGAAACTTAAGCTCTGAGAGCCGACTCACGCACACTGGCTCTATGCCACAGCTGAAGATGACGACTGAAGACCACGCTGAAATCAAGATTCCGGATCAATACCATCATCTCTCTTGGCAGGTAAAGCCTTGAGCAAAATGCCTAGCTATAAAAAGATCAAGCTCATGGTAAAGTCAAAAACAGGAACTCTCAGATACTCAGGATTTGTCAGATAGCATAACAAGTGACAGAGCTGAAGCATGAAATTCAACCTCAAACCACGCATGCTACTCACCTAGTGAAAAGTTAACGATGTTTGTTAAACCTAGAATCCCCTTTGCATCCCTCCAGTGTTTCCTGGTCTTGAAGAACATTCTGTTTATAACCTTTACAAATCTTCCTTTTCAAATGATTCTTCCTGACGGTTGCTGTGCTTACGGTGAGCAGTGAGGTCACTGATCTGAACTTTTGGAAGTGTGGATCAGTTTCGTCTATCCTAAGCAAATGACTGTGCATCCACACTTGGTTTTGTGGATTTTAATGGTCCGTTTGATTTGGGTAACTATAATACTCTTATATTCATGCTTCCAGTTGTAGGATATCCATTTCATCTTCTCCAGATTATCGTTTTCAAAAGAACAACAGAAGCAAGCCACTCTGTTCGTGGCATTTTGGTGACCCAGAGCTGTCGTGTCGGATGTTTTAAAGGGTAATGTTCATGGATTAAATGCCATGAACAGAGTGGCTTGCTACTATTGTTCTTTTGAAAATGATAATCTGGAGAAGATGAAATGGATATCCTACAACTGGAAGCATGTATATAGAGTATTGTAGTTACCCAAATCAAACGGACCATTAAAATCCACAAAACCCAGTCTGGATGCGCAGTCATTTGCTTAGGATAGACGAAACTGATCCACACTTCCAAATGGACACATCAGTGACCTCACTGCTCACCGTAAGCATAGTAACCGTCAGGAAGAATCATTTGAAAAAGGAAGATTTATAAAGGTTATAAACAGAATGTTCTTCGAGACCAGGAAACACTGGAGGGATGCAAAGAAACCTGTGTTATTTTGTTTTGTTAAACACCAACATCTCGATACCCATTCGTCACTGCCTATCTGAGTTATCTTTTGATTCCTTTTTTCTCTCGTCTAGCTGTTATCTGGTAATCGTAAGTATTTCAATACAAATTTCTCCTTTATCACAACTGTCTAATTATTCTCTTTGCATCATATTTCGTAAGAAATGTCAACGCGAGTTTAATAATACAAAAAAAAAAAAAATGAATAAAGAGCGAGTAGAGAACACACTTCTCAGAGAGAGAGAGAGAGAGAGAGAGAGAGAGAGAGAGAGAGAGAGAGAGAGAGAGAGAGAGAGAGAATTTACTACAGAGCGCGTCTGACGATGAAATAGTAAAAAATAATTGTTCATTAGGACCAGGATTTGAGGCTAAAACCAGTTGTGGAGAAGTAAAAGGTCGAACGAGTAAGATCAAAGGCGAACTTATATCAGTAAAACGACCTTAGGTACAGACTTATATTTCTCAAGTTCATGAATTATGCACAGTTAAAGCTGCTCATGGAAAAGGAATGGCTTTTTATGCTGCAGCTGTGCTAGCGATTTGAAGCAGTCTGATGGACATCTTTAATTCAGTGACTAAAGCTGACGGAAGGAAGGAAAGCAAATATAAACAAAAAATCTCGAGCGACTGGATACTGGTCAAAAGAGGTTTAAAGGCTTTGAAATTCGTAAGAAAGTTTATTTTATCGAGTCTAATACAAAAGGACACATGACAGAGAGACAGAGAGAGAGAGAGAGAGAGAGTATGTTGAGCTGAAAATGGAAATGTACAGTGCACATGACAGGGCATGTCCTTTCAAGCTACACCAATCGACCTCTTGAATTATAACAGTCTTTGGAAAACACAGAGCAGTGATGATTCTGTGTTTTAAAGTCCCCAGAGATGAAGGAACAGTGAAACTGAGTCTGATTCATTAAAGGACTTCATGATGTCTGCCAGGTGCCAGCCACCGGCTGTTTAAACAGATGTGTTCTGATATCTTTAATTATTTCACTCTTGCTACGTACCGCACCTCCCCCACAGATTGTCATTTAAGACATCTGAGGATACAACTTAAAGTTACACATTTTTATTACCTATTTATTTAACTTTTTGTGGTCAGATGCCAATAAATCTTTTTGCGTCTCCATTCAGCCCTCAAACCTCATCATGTAAGAGGTGAACATACACACAATTGAGCAAATTTTAATGTTAATAAAATTTAAATTCCCCAGTGTGATAGGTATTGTTAATCTAAACTTACAAAAAAGATAGGACTCCGATTACAGCTACCTTCAAAATTTGCAGAGCTCTAGTTCTAGGAGAATGCAGTGGACACCGGAGAATAATTTGTGGCATTGAACTAACTAATACAATTCCAAATACTTCTGTGAATAAATACATTATATAGGAGCTAGCAGCTACGTTCAGTAAAACCATGTTTGTTTAGTAATCCGAATCGCGTTTCTGCTTTCTACTTTCCCCAAATCCTAAATGTCGATGTGGGTTTGCAACTCGCACAGTAGCTAGGAACACGAGGCTAACACTAACCCGCTAAGATACGTAATTATGCTAATGAATAGTTTAAGCTTTTTGTGACATTCATTTTTCGATCTTTCAAATCAACTGTTCAGCAGCTCAAAGCTTTCCAGGTCTGGGAATATTCGTCCTTCGCATGTGTTGAAGAACCAACGTAAAAACTCTTCTATTCTTTAATTGGCCATTAGAACAACATTTTGGTCCAGGAAATTGATCTGAGGGTTTATTGAATATTTCCTGTGTGAAATGATAAACTGACTGGAAATGGTTTCGCCCTGATGAGATGAGGATTGCCTTGTTGAGGCCCCTCAGTCTGCCTTGTTGTTATGACATTATGCTTACTGACGGAGTACTGATGACTCACGGCTGTTGTTTTTCTCTTTCTCTCTCCGTCCACTCTAGGCATGACCAACAACAATCGAATAACAACCGGGTACATAATGGACTATTGGGTGTGACCTCAAGGCACCATCACTTGAGGTACTAAAACAGAGAACAATGTAGAGAGAAAGCGAGGCATTAAAATTAGGAAAACAATCTTTGAAAAGATTATCTATGAGGGTTTTCTTGATTTAGATAATTTAAAAAATTAATTATGTAAAATAAATAAACGAATAAATAAATAACTAAATAAAATAATAAATGAATAGATAAATAAATAAATAAATAAATAAATAAATATATAAATAAATAAATGTTTCTTTAGAGGACTTCATTGCAGTCAAGCCAAAATGGACATGAAACGGTTTTGAATCAAAATGTTCTTACTCTGTAGAGTATTTTATATTCTGAAGCGCAAAAATTCAAATTCTTTTGTTCTGTGATAAAAGATACAGATTTTTCCCAGTGTCATCACTTGACAGGTTGTTGACGCTACAATATCGGCAGAAATAATTGTCTAATCACTTAAAAAAACGAAGGGGCAACCATACATGGACGTATATAATCAAATATGGACCAAATGTCACATTCGTAATTTCTACAAATACGTTAATACAACTGTGACGAGTACAGAACTCTACTTCTCAGTCCGTTATATTTTTGGAAGCTTTATCACAGAAACCCCAAGTCTCAATTTGGGAATAAAATGAAAAGAAGTCTTTTCCAAGCCAGAATTCAAATCTGGGTCAGGGTATCAACGTTGGCACTGTTGAAATGCTCTCATGAAGATGCATACGAACTTTCATGAAAGACATGCGGAAGCTCAGATGGAAGACGGACATGTATAGAACTAGAATTTCCGGCCCCAAGCAAGGCAGAGAATATAATCAATAATGTATTAGGGAATGAACTGCAAAAAAACGCAAAGAGTTTACATGATTAATAACAATCATTAAAACACGCTTGCAAATACAACGAATGCGATATTTAGCGAATCAATATATTCAGGACAAGAGAGTATTACGCAAATGAATAGTGAATGCAGAGAGCACTGAATGGTAAACAGTTCTGGGAAAACAACTTTACTTAACGTTTTCAATAGGCTCCCAATATAGTAGTCAGAAATCTGTTAATGGACGTTGCGGCTAATAGTCTTAATGCCGTGTATGCTCAGTGAAGACAGCTTACCGCAGGTAACTTCAGTATGAAGAAAATATTGGTCGGTAGTCGTGTGCATGTATAATTTTGTCGAACAGGTGTTATTAATTGAAATAAAGTGCACTTGGACAGAACGCATCATGCTAAAAACTCACTATAATGTACTACAAGTTTATAATCGCCTGTGGTGAAATTCTAGGGTTTTGGAAATTGTTGCTACATCTGATCGTTAGCAGGAAACATGCTTTAGCATTTATCGTACATAACCTTCTCTCTCTCTCTTTTTCTCAATATATATATATATATATATATATATATATATATATATATATATATATATATATATATATATATTAACTTTATCACATACACAATTGTTCTGTGCATTAGTAGAATTACTAAAAGGACCTCAATCAAACTGGATGGTATCTGATGGAGTTTTTATCCATTAGATACCATCCAGTTTGAATGAGGTCCTTTTAGTAATATATATATATATATATATATATATATATATATATATATATATATATATATATATATATATATATATATATATATATATATATATATATATATATATAGGTGTACATATATATACAGTATATATATTTACATATATATACATACACACACACATATATATAATATATATATATATATATATATATATATATATATATATATATATATATATATATATATATATATATATATATATATATATATATATAAATAATTATAAACATGTTGACGTGTCGTTTAGTGCAGGGGTCATGCGGTGCAGGAGCGAATGCTTGATAGTTTCCCAATTTCAGCACTGTTCAGCGCGATTCAGCACATTCAGTGCAATTCAGCACTGGCCACCTTATCAGCAGTTGCCACGGATACAGCGACACCGTGAACGGAAGGAATGTGACCTGGGCGTCCGATAATTCAGCACCTTTCAGTCACCTTTGGAATAAAGCAGATGTCAGTGACATGGTTTCGAGGCGGATCTTTCCGTAACCCTGTTTTGGACAGAAGTTTCTAGAACATCTATTCGGTTAGAAATCCGGATTTTGGGTGTGTCACGGCAATACGGTGTATTCATGTGTGCGTTGTGAAAATCGCTAAGTGCGAAGGGCTCTTGTGAAGAGTTATTTATTCAATTGTGAAAAGTCAGAGCAGTTAGACATGCTGGAATGTTCGGGAATCGGGATTCCCGTTCCTTGCTGGCAGGGTGAGTCTTGAACTTTGGCATTTATTAACTTTTCCAAGTGTTTAATACTGACAATGATTATCTTTGTAGTGATTATTTCTTTGCCATTCTCTAACATTCGTGTCATGTGTTTTTGTGTTGGGTAAATTCTGTTTTTTTTTAATGGAGATGGTTCCATTCCTTGCAGACGTTTTGAAAAGGGTGAAAACCATAATCAGTCATGGCACATAGCCACTTATGTGGGAAATGGAACTGGTAATAGAATTGACTTTGAAAGTTATGGATAACAGACAGAAATAATGCGGACTGATTTGGAGACTTGGTGGGTGATGGGAATTAATTCCCCCACATTATGTTTTCTTGAAACTGCTTAGTTTGTTAGTTGGGGTTGTAGCTTAATGGGATTTATTATCCAGCATGCATAATTTCATTTTACATGACTTGTTATGAGACTTGCATAATAAACTTTATTTTTGTAAGCTAGGTTTTCATTTACACCTTAGAAATAGGAACAGGTCTGAGAGAGAGAGAGAGAGAGAGAGAGAGAGAGAGAGAGAGAGAGAGAGAGAGAGAGAGAGAGAGAGAGAGGAGATACCCGGGGGAGGAAAGAACGTAAGGCCAGCGCTACCAAAAACACTAGCAGTTTTTCCAAGGCAAGTGCTCCTGTCCTAGGTATTGGGGTGGACAACATATGTATACATGTAAGTGTATATACACATACACACATACATAAATATATATACATGTAAATCATAAAGCACTTATGAAAAAATACAACAGATGTGGATAATACGATAGAAGCCAATGATGGAATAGGCGAAGGAAGGAATGTAGCAGTGTGCAGAAAGGATTAGGAAGACACTTAGAATATCTATGGAAGCATGGTAGGAATGGATATAGGGAGCCAAGGTTAGTGGAGATTTGTGGGAGATAAGGTGCGTGGAGGACCTAAGTAGCAGAATTACACAGAGGCCCTTCCGCGTCCCGTGAAGATGGCTGCAATGATGATGATGATGAATCTCCTTTGAGAACGTGTTGATGTTAAATGCAAATGAAGATTAGACGCTGAAGCTTTTGGAATGAATTGTTTTTGTAATATCTGTGTCAGAAGAAAAACTGGAAGGGTAGGGAATGTGGGGAAATGCAAAAAATAGTATAAAAAAAAGTAAACTTTTGTGAAAGTTAGGAATGTTTTGAGATGGTTTAGTCATGAGGGGCGACAAGAGGGTATTAGGGTTATGAGGAAGGGAGAGAGGAACACCAAGAAAGTACTGCATTGATGGAGTGAAACACCTACAGAAAAGGAGAGGCCTTAATATCGAGAGAGAGAGAGAGAGAGAGAGAGAGAGAGAGAGAGAGAGAGAGAGAGAGAGAGAGAGAGAGAGAGAGAGAGAGAGAGAGAGAATAAAATCCGTAAATAACACATCAAGAGTCTTCTTTGGAAGCATTCAAGTTTTCTGTACGAGAGACCCATCCTCGATTTAGCAGTTCAGTTGTAAAGTTGTGTTGTCATACTGACTTGTTACCTCTGAGGAAACGCCAAATATATACTTTAACTCAAATTCTGAAGAAGTAATTAGTAAACACGAGTACAGGCCAGGTGTTAATGCCTTTCATTAAATTCTGCTGGCTCTTGACGTATATTTTAAATATATATATATATATATATATATATATATATATATACATACATATACATATATATATATATATATATATATATATATATATATATATATATATATATAAACATAAATACGTACATATATTGTATATTATATATGTGTGTATTAACTTTTATATATATATATATATATATATATATATATATATATATATAAACATAAATACGTACATATATTGTATATTATATATGTGTGTATTAACTTTTATATATATATATATATATATATATATATATATATATATATATATATATATATATATATATATATATATATATATATATATTAATCTGGTGTCTGTCCCTTTTGTCCAGGTATTACTGTGGCGAATGAAAAGCATTTTCAATAATATATGTCTATGGTCTACAGTACATGAATGAGGTATGATAAACACGTAGAGTTTATTTACCATATCAGTTACAAAGAGAAGGGGAATTTCGGATTTCTATATAGCGCACAAAGTTACATACTTACAATTATTCACTTTTATATATAAGAAAACATCGTCATGTACGAGTACCTGTACTGCGTAATATTATCAACCTGTAACCAGTATGAGTATTAACCGGAAATACTTGCATAAAATTATTACTCCTCCTTACAAAGGAATTTTTTGTTTTGTAGATAACAATATGGCATAAACAAACGATGTAGATCGATATCTACAATTATCTATCAATTAATTTTTATATATATATATATATATATATATATATATATATATATATATATATATATATATATATATATATATATATATATATATATATACATACAGCAAAGGGCATCAGAAGGAGACGTCTTGCAGCAGTTCATCGATTCATTTTGGCAACGTTTCGAGGCCAAGCCTCATCATCATCAGGCTGAAACATACAAACATTAAATAATGTCAAATTGACTCGACTAATTATAATAGATAATTTGTTTAAAAAGAAACTAAAACACTAAAAGGGAAATGCTAAGTACCAATCAAGGAATAGGAGGGGAGACGAGTCACAGTCACAAGAAGAGAGGGGTGGAGGTCGTTTGGCTGTTTAACTCTGGAACTACTTGTTTAATAAAAAGTGATTCATGGATCGCAATCTGTTGAGGGGAAGAGGTCCTAGTAAGAATTTTGAATTGCTCATATTGGATGTTAAATTTATACTTACAGACATGTTTCCAAATATTAGAGTATTCTGAAGACGCCAATCGAACTCCAACCTAAAGTTTATCTTTATATTTGAAGAGAGACCCGACTGTCGGGGGATTTGTTGTTATTAGTTGGTATTTTAGGGCAGGGGCATGTTGATGTATTAGCTGTCTAATTTTGTTAAAGAAAGAATCATTTTGAATAAAAGGGAGACTGGCATGAAATGGTTTCCTAGGAACAGTAGGGAAGTTAACTTTGGGTATAATTTTACCATTAAGGGACTTATTGAAATGTTTAAAAAACAGTTTGTTTGGAAAATAATTGTCTAAAAAATATTTTTGTAAAAACATAATTTCCTTATGAAATTCCGCCCAGGTCGACGTTAAAGTACAGTAAAGGCTCTGTGGAAGAGGTTACAAAGAGAACTGAATTTAAAATGAAAACAACAACGACTATAAAAGTTAGTACCTCAGCCAGTAAATGTCCTTTTCCTAAAAACAGACGTAAAAAACCCTTCAATGTTACGTGGTACCTCAATATCTAAAAACGCCAATTTATTTTCCTTTTCATAATCAATAGTAAATTTTATGTTACGTTGAGCATTATTGGCAAACTTTAGGAAAGCATCTGCTTGATTTTTCTTTCTTAATGAAATGAAGGTATCGTCCATGTAACGACTGTAAAAGTGTGTGTGACAGGCCAGGGGGCAATTGTTCAGCAATTGCTCCTCTGGGTAACACATAAAAATATTAGCAAAGACTGGACCTAAAGGACTGCTCATTGCCATTCCGTCAATTTGAGAATAAACATTCCCATTAAAAACAAAGACAGTGTCCTGCACTGCCAGATAAAACATTTTTCTAAAATTACTTAAACTTAAACCTTGAAATAGAATATCATCAGTAAAAATCTTACTTCAAATAACCTGAATAGTTTCTTCCACAGGGACGTTGGTAAATAGAGACTCATCGTCCAAACGCACCATAAAAAGTGAGTGTTTTATAACGATGCTTTATATAGGCTGAATCTGGCGAACCTGGGCACCACGTTGTTAAGTTTGCAATACTAAAGAAATCCGAAGTCCAGTTCCGCTTTTCGAAGTCTCCGCGTAGTTTTTTCCAAATTTCGCCAGGTACCAAGGAGTGCTTGGGTACATCGCGATCTTAATAAGGAGTGGAAATTGTCAACGCCAGAGGAACGAATTCTCAGCAGGAAGAGGGCAGCATTCAGCAAAGACGAGTTGTAGAAGCACCATGATGAAGGAAGAACGACGTCCGAAGAGCGGCGCCAAGAGGTCAGGCAGCGACGAAATTCATATAAAACTTCCAGAACACCGGCCATTGGCAGAATATACAGCACAGGGCATCAGAAGGAAACGTCCAAAATGAGCAATTCAAAATTCTTACTAGGGTCTCTTCCCCTCAACAGCTTGCGATCCATGAATCACTTTTTATTTAAGTAGTTCCAGAGTTAAATAGTCAAGCGACCTCCGCCCCTCTCTTCTTGGCATGAACTTACTTTTAACCTACGCATCTTTTGACTGTTACTCGTCTCCCCTCCTATTCCTTGAATGGTACTTAGCATTCCCCTTTTAGTTTTTTAGTTTCTTTTTAAACAAATTACCTATTATAATTAGTCGAGTCAATTTGACATTATTTAATGTTTGTATGTTTAAGCCTGATGATGATGAGGCTTGGCCTCGAAACGTTGCAAAAATAAATGGATGAACCGCTGCAAGACGTCTCCTTCTGATGCCCTTTGCTGTGTATATATATATATATATATATATATATATATATATATATATATATATATATATACATTATATAATTATATATATATATATATATATATATATATATATATATATATATATATACATTATATAATTATATATATGTATGTATATATATATATATATATATATATATATATATATATATATATATATATATATATATATATATATATATAATATATATATATATATATATATATATATATATATATAATATATATATATATATATATATATATATATATATATATATATATATATATATATATATATATATATATATATATATATATATATAATATATATATATATTAATAGAGAGATAATTGTAGACATCGATCTACATCGTTTGTTTAAGCCATATTATTATCTACACGACAAAAAATTCCTCTGTAAGGAGGAGTAATAATTTTATGCAAGTATTTCCGGCTAATACTCATACTGGTCACAGGTTGATAGCATTACGCACTACAGGTGCTCGTATATGACGATGTTTCCTTATATATAAAAGTAAATGTTTGTGTTTAAGCTTGTAACTTTGTGCGCTATATAGAAATCCGAACCTCTTGACAGACTTAGACAAAATTTGACACGTGGACATCTTTTAACCCAACTTAGATAACAGAGTAGTTTTCAAAACAGTACCCCTCAATTCCCCTTCCCCCATCCCCCTTTCCCTTCCCTTTGTAACTTATGTGGTAAATAAACTCTACGTGTTTAACACACCTCATTTCATGTACTCTAGAACATAGAAATATATTGTTGAAAATGCTTTTCAGTCGCCACAGTAATACCAGGATAAAAGGGACAGTCACCACAGTAATACCAGGATAAAAGGGACAGTCACTACAGTAATACCAGTATAAAAGGGACAGTCACCACAGTGATACCAGGATAAAAGGGACAGTCACCACAGAAATACCAGGATAAAAGGGACAGTCACCACAGTAATACCAGGATAAAAGGGACAGTCACTACAGTAATACCAGTATAAAAGGGACAGTCACCACAGTGATACCAGGATAAAAGGGACAGTCACCACAGAAATACCAGGATAAAAGGGAAAGTCACCACAGCAATACCGGGATAAAAGGGACAGTCACCACAGTAATACCTGGATAAAAGGGATAGTCACCACAGTAATAACTGGATAAAAGGGATAGTCACCACAGTAATACCTGGATAAAAGGGACAATCACCAGTAATAACTGGATAAAAGGGACAGACAACACAGTAATACCTGATTAAAGGGGGCAGACAGCGCAGTAATATCTGGATAAAACGGACAGATAGCAAAGTAATACCTGGTTAAAGGTGGCAGACAGTACAGGAATACCGGGATAAAAGGACAGTCACCACAGCAATGACTGTGTAAAAGGGACAGACAGCACAGTAATACCCGGTTAAAGGGGACAGGCAGGACAGTAATACTTGGTTAGAGAGAAGAGACAGCATAGTAATACCTGGATAAAATGGACTGATAGCACAGTATTATCTAGATAAACGGGAGAATCACCACAGTAATACCAGGATAAATTTGACGGTCACCACAGTAATACGTGGATAAAAGGGACAGTTACCACAGCAATACCTGGATAAAGGGGACATACAGTACAGTATTAACTGGATATAAGGGACAGTTACTACAGCAGTACCTGGATAAAGGGGACATACAGTACATTATTAACTGGATATAAGGGACAGTTACCACAGCAGTACCTGGATAAAGGGGACATACAGTACAGTGGTAAATGGATAAAAGGACAGTCACTACAGTAATATCTGGAAAAAAAGGGACAGTTACGACAGTAATAACTGGATAAAAGGGACAGACAGCACATTAATATCTGCTTAAAGGGGACAGACAGAAAAGTAATACATGGATGAAGGGGTCAAACAGCATAGTAATACCTGGATGAAGGGGACAGTCACCACAGTAATACCTGGGTAAAAGGGACAGTTACCATAGTAATACCTGGATAAAGGGGACAGACAGCACAGTAATAACTAGACAAAAGGGACAGTCACCACATTAATACCAGGATAAAATGGATAGTTACCACAGTAGTAACTGGATAAAAGGGACAGTCACCACATTAATACCAGGATAAAATGGATAGTTACCAGAGTAGTAACTGGATAAAAGGGACAGACACCACAGTGATACCTGCTTAAAGGGGACAGACAGCACAGTGATACCTGGTTAGAGGGGACAGACAGCTTAGTAATATCTGGATAAAAGGGACAGTCACCACAGTAATACCTTGATAAAACGGACAGACAACACAGTAATACCTGGTTAAAGGTGACAGTCACCACAGTAATACCAGGATAAAAGGGGCAGTCACCACAGTAATAACTGGATAAAAGGGACAGACAGCACAGTAATACTTGGTTAAATGTGTCAGACAGCTCAGCAATACCCCGACAATAAGGACAGTCACCATAGTAATATGTAGGTAAAAGGGACAGTCACCACAGTAATACCTGGATAGAAGTGACAGACAGAAAAGTAATGCCTGAAAAAAATGGGACAGTCATTACAGTGATTTCTGGATAAAAGGGACAGACAGCACAGCAATACTTGTATAATAGGGACACTCACCACAGTAATACATGTCCGTTCACCCACGACTGTTCAGAGGGTGAACGTTTGCATGACAAAAATAGAACTGTCAGTCAGACTTCCAACAAAAACCCTCCCCCTCTCCCTCCCCTCCACCTTCTCCTTCCCTTTCCCTTTTCCCTCCCCCTGCATGTAGACTATCATTCAGAGTTTTCCCGGGCATCTCTGGGTTGGTCAGTTGGTAGTAGCTTCATAAATCCTTCATCTCTATGTGCTATACCGTTCATTCGCAGTCCACCACATCATTTAAACAGTGTTCATGACAATCTTTTCAAAAACTATGACGTGATTTCTGTAGCCTAAGAGCCACATTAAATGAATCCACATTTAATACCCATCAACTTTTGTTATTTTTCTTTGATGCGTCTTCACCATGATTTTTTTGACCTCTTATATCTCCACCAATGTATGATATGTACAGTATGCTTGCATACTTACATAGCGCTTTTTTAATACAGTAAACCCATTTGGTTTCTCCTAATTTCATAGACCTTAAATAGAGATATAAATGCATATGCGAATGTCTTAGGGTGGGGGAGGGAATATATCTAAAATAGTCGTCTTTAATCTGTGTAATTTACTTACTTCAAATCTCCTATTTAAACCTTTTACAACTTTCATTACTTTCCGGAGACAAGACAAACAAGCAATTAAGGGGATTACATTACTGACTGGTGTATCAAGTGGGAATCATACTAAACTTGTCCGTTGAAGTTAGTCAGTAAAGAATAATTTTCCCTCATCACTATTTCACAGTTTATCTAGATTATTCTCAAATTTGATTTATTGCCGTTTCATTACCGAGTCTTTTCCTCGTCTAAATATAAAGTAACGAGGGAACGTTGTTATCTGAAGTTATCTCCTCCTAAACTTTCCTTTCTATCTTCAGATTCTTGCGCTGAGATGATCACACTTTTTCTTGTTGATGGTTAAACTTTCTTCCTCCGAGTTTCCTCTCTAAAAGAATATTGTAGGACCACATTATTTTGTTATAGTCCCATTTTGACTTTGATGTGCTTGCTGTTTCGGCAGTATTTACTCAGTAACATATTTTTTTTCCCCCGTTTTACTTAAGTTCTCAGTGACAACGTAAACGTTCAGGTAAAAGGATTTAGTTCCTTATAAATTCACCAACTGTCCACTCGTACATCCTAAAATCCTTAGGAAATGGTTACTATATCTTTACCAGAGGGTAAGCTTTCATTCAGAAATTTAGACAGAGGGAAAGGTATTTTCCGAAGTACACTCCGGATCGCTTCAAAAGGTAAATTAGTAAACCGTATGTCTACAAGCATGCTCCTGTTGAGGAAGAGATTAGGCTGAAAAATGTCTTTTTGTTAATGTTATCTTCTCTCCGTTCTTCTAGCATGAAGGTTCCTTCAACATGCAGAAGGCACCACGTTATATTAGAGCACCTCTTCCTGAGAAACTGCTACAGCTTAGGAGATTATCACAGGATGGTTGGATCTTGGCTCATCTTATATGATTTTGGTTCATAATATAAATTATTCTAATGTAGGTATCTAGTGGGGGAAGATGGCACATTAGTTTATGTGTTATTGATAACGTCTTCGTAGAGTTGTGGTAGCAATGGTAAGTTTGAAGGTTGCAAGTTTACAGGGATCACAATAGTTAATCTTGGTATGTAGTTGCACGGAGATATCTCTGGAATATGAGGTTCATGGCACCTGACTGTATACTTGGTAGCAAACATTAAGTCAACGGATGTACAATAAAATACTTTTTTTTTTTCAAAATAAAACTTTTATAAATAATATTCATCAAGCCTATGGAGATGTAATCAGGACGTTTAAATGTATGTTAAAAAGGAGAACGTATTCTTTGGTTAATAACTAAAGTTGAATCCGGATTCGATGATATGAAAGAATTTTATACAAACTAAGCTATACAGTACATGAAAGTCTATCTGTTCGTCAAATAGAGGTGAATCCTGCTTTTAAACCTATTAGAACAATAGAAGTGAGTTTCTTACTACGAAGTGAGAACATTTTTGTTACCGATGATCAGTACCTTTCTATCTTTACAATGATTCATTCATTATTTAATAAATATATACGCAAACAAAATCAAAATCCTTTTGACAGACTGGAGCAAGTTTGGGATAAACAAAGAGGGATGAGGGATTGAAATCATGACTGCCAAGAATTGTCTGTTATCATAGATTTCATCTAAGAAAATTTAACACAGAGTATATAGCTCTCTGGAATAAAGGGCAATCTGATCTTTGCAGCTGAAAGTGAAGACCGGGAACCCAATAATGTCGAGTAAAAGCCATAAGTATTGGGAGTTCATGTATTGCTGATTCTGAAAGAGATTTTGCATGGATCACAATGTGCCTCTAATAACTTTAGTAAACTGAGAGAATCATTCCTGAAGCCTACCTCTTTTCATTGGATATGGAAACATGGAAGATGATAAAAACTTGGCACACAAGGATGAAAGATCTGAGTAATTTTTCATCATTTTGCTTGACTTACTTTAGCATAGGAAGAATGAAATGAAATTTGGACAACTACCAAAACTCAAGGCCATCAAGAACGCATCCGCAAGAAGGAAGAAAACCACAACACTAATAATTAAATAGGAAATATGGAATGTATGAGGACTAAAGAACCAATTTTTTTTAAATCTGAAAAAGAAATGGAGAGCTAGATATAAATGATGGAATTTAAAGACTATACCCAACAAGTACAGCACTATGGAAATTACATTCATCATAAAAAGGTGGGCAGAGTGGGATTTTAGCACCACTTTCCACGAAAATTTGGAAATTTCTCTTATTCGAGATGAAAACAGGATTAGAAGTCTATTTTCTGGAATAGAGATTTAATCATATTCAGATCCCCTTACTGCACTTTAGTTCCACGAATACCAAAATTTTATAGTGGTTTGAGAGTTCCGCATTTTCAAAGAGAATTCTGTACCAGGGCAGACTATTTTTGGGAAAAAAAATCACAAAGGAGTATTTAAAAATAAACTATATAATCATTAGGAATGGGAGAAGTTCATGAGTAAGTCTAGTATACTAAGAAAATAAAAGACACTGCGTCTTCCATTTTCAATTTCTTGTTACGCATGAAAGAACACATTCACGTTTTGGTATTTCAAGCCTTTTCTCTGTTTTCCTCCCTCAGTCCTTGTTATTTTATTTCCGCTGATCGGGTTTTTACCGCAGGAGAATTTCTTTTAGGGTAATATATATTGAATGCGTCCCTGTTAATCTTTTGTGGTTCTGAACTGCTTTGAATGCCTTAGAGTATGCAATTTAGTTGGAATCATACAATCTGCCTATAAAATTGTTTTTATTTAGTACTAGATTTTCCAACATCTTGAGTGTGAAAAATCTTACTATCTGTCTTTTTCTATACTAAAACAAAGGCAGCGAAACCATTTTAAGACGCTACACTTCTGCGCTGTCAATTATTTTTTGAGTTGTAACCTAGCTTCATCGTTTTTTTTTTTTCAGACACTGCGTCTGAAAGAAATATTCAGATGAGTGCAGGAAGTCTCTTCCTGTTTTGGCCCATTTCAGGTATCCTCTTTCCTATTTGTTATATAAAAATGAACAATTCTTGAATTATTTGCCAAACGTCGACCACACTTCTTTTCATAAAACGATGACACATTCCTTTTTCAAGGCTGTGTCACAATGTTATATAACTCATTCTACCATTGAGGCTTAAGGCTACTTCTTTCCTGTCATAGACCTTTTGCTCATTTGCTAATTCTGCTTCAGCTGCCTCCGTCCACTGTGAAGCCTCTGGCAGAATCAGTCTCATAGGTAACAGGCTGACAACAGGTTGAGATACTACTACTAGAGGATATAGGAGCATTTGAAGGACTGATCTGACAGTCTGATTTTGGATCCGTTTCTGTGGAAGGACCTTAACCTATGTATACACTGAACGTTCTGGCGTATTTCCTTATCATTCTCTTCCTTCCTCACACATCTGAGAACATCAGACATGCTACACCTGTCGATCTCATCACCGCGGGTAGTCACCGTTACTGTTATTCTTCAATGGCTACTTCACTGATTGGTGACTTTACTTTTATGGTTATAGCTGAAGAGACTCTTTATCTAAGATAAGCAGCTTTTCTAAGGTCATTCTACAATAAAACCATCGTTTTGAGTTCTTGGGCAGTGCCTTAGCCTCAGTTCCATGGCTCTCTCTCTTGAAATAGAATTGCTTTGCTCTGACGGTGCATTGAAACATTCTTAATTGTTAATTTTTTCCAAAGGACAAAGGATGCTGGTGGATGGTTATCTAGAGGTTGCTTATTCCTATACCTTTTCTATTTTCAACTTTAATTACCATTTTCACAGCCATTAATACTGTCCTTTCTCCTGCTGCCTGCAGGATACTTCCTCTGGTCTGGTGAATTGGCTCTGGGCTTTTGACCAGTTTTTTCCAACATTTTTCTTGAATAATTTCTCGTTACTTTTTCTACAGCTCTTCATGTTCATGTTATAAATTAACATTATTCAGTCCGTTTTCAGATACGAAGAAACTTTTTTTTTTCCTTTCCATTACTATACTGGATGGAGATGTTGAGCAAAGTCCTGGGCTAGTGCATTCTACACAACACTTGTCGCGATAGTCGTGAACTACATAACAACATTGGTGACCATTTTACCAAACTTTTTTATGCAGTGGCATGTTGAACATCTTGTGGCTATGAAAATAATTACAAAAGTACCTTTTCAAATTCTTACACGCTATTGAGTATCGAATGTCCCTAATTCGGCTACCTGACAACAAATTCAAATGAAGCGAGTTGTAAATAAAATAATAGGTATTCGTTGCTTATAATAATCCTCCCTTTCCACGTATATCTGCGCTATCGTATGTACACAGTAAAGCTTTTAAGAGAGTTATCAAACCTGACAGTTATTCTTTTTCCCTGTCTCTTTCTCGTTAGAGAAAATATTTTTTCTCTGTTCCACTCTTGGAGAGATGGAAGTGTAAAGTCCAGTTATTGTTAAACAAGAGAGAAAACAAAATTAAGAAATAATTCTAATTCTTTTTATCTTTTGCATCCTTTAAGCGACAAGGAAATTCAATTTCCGTAAAATTTTGCCCTTAAGAATAGAACTGACACTGACTTTTTATGGATTCTTGGTGATCTTACTCAAAACAAGATGAAATATTTACGGGCTGCCCAAAGGCGAGAGCCACTGCTGGCAAAAGGCCAGCTTAAACTGAAACAATAATAAAACAAAAACTGGTGAGGATACATTCAACAACACAAACTTGTTTTTTGTTATCGCCTTGTTTTGCATTAGAGGCTAAATTTTTTAGTTCTGCTAAACAGTTTAAGTTTTTTTTTTATAATAGTTATTGTTTACATTTATTAGTAATAAATGTAGGCAATAGGATATATCAGTAGATAAAAGCATAAATAAGATACTGACATACTGCATTCGAATCTAGTGCTTACTATCAGTTCTCAAGGATAAACACGTTCAGCGCTATCTCCCCTAACCCCTCCAAATCACCTCTCCGTTAATTCTGGTTATACAGTAGAATTATCCTCTCGATTGAAAACTTTTTAATTAATAACAAAAGTCTATGGAACAAGATCCATATATTATGAAGCTTTCTATAAAAAGCATAGCAAACTTCTTTTAAGCTTACTTCTTTTAACACATCATTCAATTGATATGAGGTAAATGTTTTGCAGATGTCTGTCTACGTAAGTGTGCAGAAAAGATGCAGACAACAGACAAACGCATTTGGATAGTTTGGGTAAACGTACTGTTAAAGTGATATCCTCAAGGTAACCAACATTCGTTGCGTGTCGTCGAAGACTGAAAGATTCGACGTTATCATAACCCTCTAGTAAATAATGCAGACTATTTGTGCAGGTTATCTGCATCTGCAAAACTCATGTTCGACATGTGTGCTGGAAACTTTACGCAATCAATTTCGGCAAAGTGGTGACGAAATTCGCTGTGGAACACAGAACCACTTCTCATTATTCTCACTGCTGTATGACACTGAAATAGTTACTTGCTTTACCTTGAAAAGACTTTTCCTTCATTGATCCTCTACTACATGGTTTTTCTTAACAATTTTCCATTGTTTATTATGTGTTATTTTATATAAATACAATATCTCTGTTTTCATTTGAGCGCCAACTTATGTCCCGTTCTGACACTCATTATTTCATTTGAGCGAAAGTTATGTCTTGATCCCGACGTAGGCCTGTTTGAAAATATATTACTAATATAATTGTAGACCTAAAATTATGTTCTTCATCATAAGACACACGAAATCTCAAGTTACACTGTACCACTAAACTGGAATTAAGTAATACCTGCAGTAAAGCTTTTAATACTATATTTATTCATTTGATAAGTGTTAATGTATTTACAAAAACGAGAACAAAATATAATCATATTTATTCATTTAAAAAGTGTTAATTTATTTATAAACATACGAATAAAATACAGTATATTACAAGTCTGTTACAGCTGCAAATTTGCAGCCTAGCTACGGTGCGAATGAATTGAGAACGAGATATCTTTTTAGTCTGATACTTGTTGAAGTTCTACTTAAATATGTATTTTTTTCTTTATATTTTTTTCGCAGTGAGGCTGTTTCATTAAGGCCTCTGATCCTGATGTATGTGACACTCTGTATCTATTTATCACATCGACGAATACAAAAACTGAGGGCTGGATGCGGTGAGTAAAATTGGGCGTTGAAACGCGAGTGAGATGATTCAGCCCCGTTATTCGTTCTTCTTCTCTTGTGAGATGGTGTGGCAGCCCCCCACAGCGATGGTGGGAACTTAGCCTCTTCAGATACATAGATTATAATCAGAAAACTGGATGCAGCGACTGTCGTCGGGAGCATCACACATCACATCCTCAGCGAAGCAATCTGATACCTCGCTTTGCTGCAAAAAAAGTAAGACAAAAAATTTTGACAGCCACTTTCCAATATCATGTTCTTTATTTTTGTATTCTGCAATTAGCCTGTATTTCTGAATATGCCGCCACCATGCCTGTCTTAAGTGAAATTGGCAATATTTTACTTCGGTTACAGGGAATACACTTCCTATGACATTTATCATTGCCTGTTCGGAATTGATGTAGGATTAAAAGTCAGACTTCTCTCGTTACACATTTCTAAAATCTTGTGCCATAAGTCCACATAACACTCCTGTTTTATTTGGCAGCAGTACATAGATAAGTGGGGCGCATTCGGGTCGTTTCGGCCGTAAGCACGTTTACGGGCAAAATGGGCGGCGTGTTTAGTACCAGCCCCTTGGGGATGTACGTAGAACATGAAATAATAATGGTAAATACCATAAACATAACGGTAAATCCCACAAACATAACGTCTTACATTGTTTTAGATGTTACGGCCTAAAGTGACTTACGGCCGAAACGACCAGGACCGAGTGGGACGTAGCTCCCATTCTTATATCCATGAATTGTGTATAGTTGATAAAAGAATTTCGGACAGCATTTAAAAGTTCCGTCAGCAGAAATATACTAGATTAATATTCGTGGTAAAAATGACAATTCACTTTTCTTCATCATTAGCGAGTAGAAAATTTTTCTTCTTATTCGTTGTTACTTCATATTCCGAAAGATATGCGTGAACTTCAAGCCAAGTCTTTTGGCAGGACTCGGAATTTCTTCCTACGCTCCCTGTGCAATGAATGGGCAACGTTTCTCAGGTCTTTTGGTTCAAGTTTACTATCACTGCAATTGCCGAGTTGTTTCCTTATGATTTTTTAAGGCCTAGCCGTTAAATTATGTCAGCATCTGCGCTTCTCTTAACCTGCACTCCAAGTTGCTGAGCTTACAATTTCTTAGAATCACTGGGATGATTGTGCTCCGTCATAGCTTTTAGGAACGTTTTTACACTTTCGTCAGTCCTAATTCTGGCTTTACACCTGGTTTTGTTGTTTGTGCACGAAAACATCACCGTTCTTCAATTTGGTGTCAGTGCGAAAAGAAAAGCCAGAGAATATCAAGCACCTGCACTTTTCGCGCCACTGACTTGAGAACTGATAACTACTGTCAATTATTAACCAGCTAACTACTGAGTTATTGGCCAACCGATAACGGAATTATCACCACGTGAAAACGTGCCCTTAAATATTTTTTTTTCCTTACTCTGGTTCGCCCAAATGATTAGTGCCAATTTGCAGGATTTTTATATTTTGTCGCCGAAACGATATAATGAATAGTCGCCCAAGTGATATAGTGACTAATCCCCAAACTCGCCCAAATGAAATGCGCCCATAAATACTACCGTTCTGTATTTCCTAATCAACTACTTGTCCGTTAAGGGAAACAGTAATTTCCAAAGTTTAACGCTGTAAAATCTACCCTCTTTCGTCTTTTTACGGACAACCTGTATCATACTGTTTAATATACATGCATATATATATATATATATATATATATATATATATATATATATATATATATATATATATATATATATAGATATATATATATATATATATATATATATATATAGATATATATATACATATATATACATATATATATATATATACATATATATTATATATACATATATATTATATATACATATATTATATATATATATATATATATATATATATATATATATATATATATATATATATATATATATATATATATATATATATATATATATATATATCAATATATACTGAAAAGCACAGTAGGTGCACGTGACTTCAGTGTATAAGCGAATCCCACAGGAAAATGACAGGTAGAAGTTCAGTACCAAGCGCTTTCACAAAGAGACACAGATGATAAGAAGGTTACAAAGTAAACAAAAAGAACAAGAATACTAGATGGTCAACTGTCAAAGGGTAATAAACAGAAAAATAATCCAGGATAATCCGGGATCGAGTAATCACAAACTAAAACTATAGACCTAACTACAAAAGATACGAAAGTTTAGCCATACGAAATCCAAGAACATGTATAAAAGTATACCAGATGGTTAATCTTATACATGTTTTTGGATTTCGTATGACTAAACTTTCGTGTCTCTTGTAGTTAGGACTAGGGTTTTAGTTTGTGATTACTTGATCCCGGATTATCCTGGATTATCTTTGTTTATTACCCTTTGACAACTGACCATCTGGTATTCTTGTCCGTTTTGTTTACT
The DNA here is from genome assembly GCA_039081455.1 of Macrobrachium rosenbergii. Taxonomy (NCBI): domain Eukaryota; kingdom Metazoa; phylum Arthropoda; class Malacostraca; order Decapoda; family Palaemonidae; genus Macrobrachium; species Macrobrachium rosenbergii. The sequence goes on from JANJGK010000044.1 coordinate 20,866,508, forward strand.
TTGTAACCTTCCTTTCATGTGTCTCATTCGTGCCCAGATGATGTGTTAATAAACGTGAAAACGCTTGGTACTGAACTTCTGCCTGTCATTTTCCTGTGGGATTCGCTTACATGTGTGTATATATATATATATATATATATATATATATATATATATATATATATATATATATATATATATATATATATATATATATATATATATATATATATATATATATGACAATTTATCACATCACCGTGATTCATATACAATCAGAAAGCTACAAACGTCCTTTAATATCCAATTCACTCTACCTCGGAAGTAATATATTTTCATATATGTTACCGAAGGGGAATTTTAAGTTGATAATAAGTCCACCGTCCCGTGGGATCACCTCTCTTGTGGCCGACTGGTTAGTGTGTCACTGTAGTCCTGATTCCTCGTCCGTCGCTGGTTCGATCCCACGGGACGGTGGACTTATTATCAACTTAAAATTCCCCTTCGGTAACATATATGAAAATATATTACTTCCGAGGTAGAGTGAATTGGATATTAAAGGACGTTTGTAGCTTTCTGAATATATATATATATATATATATATATATATATATATATATATATATATATATATATATATGTATATATATATAAATATATATATATATATATATATATATATATATATATATATATATATATATAGATATATATATATATATTATATGTGTGTGTGTATGTATTTAAAGATATGTGTAACACACACACACACACACACACACACACATATATATATATATATATATATATATATATATATATATATATATATATATATATACATACATATATATATATATATATATATATATATATATATATATATATATATATATATATATATATATATATATATATATATATATATATGGCAAGGAGCTGTAATTCTGAATGAAAACGAGAAAATATATCTTTTGTTCCCCGATGGTGATAAACAGGAATGCTTCAATAAAAAGTCATACTACTGAACTTCAAGCTCTTTTAACAAAAGTAGTTATTCCTTAAAAATGGAGAGGAAGCCCAGCTGATGCCAGGTAAGAGCTTCATACAGAATATCTCTAGAGGAATACTGATTTACTAAGAGGTTGAGCTCGAACTCTTTTCACAACATCGATTTGCACCGATGCAATTTGATACAATTATTCCAGAGCTATATATCTCTTTGGTACAAAAGCAAGGAAGTTGAATAGTGGTTGTAAAAATTGGTATAAAAACTAGCGGAAGTTGACAGGCGATTAATAGCTCGAAGACAGGAAACTCCTTCCCTTAGAGAGGACAAAAGTTCGCCAATAAAACTGTTTTACTTCCGTAGTCTTACGTCATTTCAATGGCTGCACCGCCGAGTTGCTTAGGGGATTTTTCCAGTTAACGCAAGAAAGTTATTAAACAAACTGAATATTGGAAAGGATTTGGCAGCTGAAGTGAAATCCGTGAAGTTGAAAAATGCTCACAAGAAGGTTAAGTTTAATCCAAGCTAAGTTTATTGTAACTGCGCTTGAAAATAACATTCCAACGAAATTATTCTTTTGAATACTCGAGGATTTCCACAATAGAGCTTGATCAACATATCAAAATATATCTCGAACTACGGTATCCGGAATAAAACCGTACGGGTCTCGATGAAATAGGAAAAGAAGGCCACCACCCCCTTAACCCTAAATCTTATTTGGGAGATCAATGAGTTGAATGGCGAAATTCATACTAAATCTATATATAGTATAGAAGAAGAAAACCAGTTTACCTTATTTTATCTCAGTCGTTGCGTGTGGTTGCTAAGTCAAATACTATTGATAAACAGTGTTGAGCGCATTAACTCCCCCAGAGTCTACTGTATATACCAAGTTCTAGCATTACTCTCAAGTTCGTAACAAAAACCTATTATTAGAAAGAAAATGAACAATTATGTGACCGTTTTCAGGTTCACTAATTCAATTTTAGCTGATATCGCTTTCGACTACTGACTTCATTGTATAGTTTTCTAGCAAGCAACTGAAATCAAATGATTCATTTTATCTTAAACGGGATTTCTAATGTACATAATTTATTACATTATGGCGAGGAACTGAAATACTTTATGGCAATCTTCTTAAAATTTTCCGATAGCAATAATTTACCAGTAGCTTTTGACATTTGGACATCGTTAAAAAGAACTTCATGGTCCTCTGCCGATGTCAAAAGATTTGAGGCACCTTAATTTTCATGAAACCAAAAACAATTAGATAAGTTCAATACTATGATTTAATACTATTATTTTTGGAGGTATTCTGTTGTTTTTCAGCCAGATAAGAATCATCTCAATCAGTTCTATTTCTCAAAATGTTTACGCTGTACTATCTTCGCCAGATGATTTTACTCGTGCTTATTCTATATCCGGCAGGGAAACATCTTCGAACTTTCGCTAGTATCTTCCAATGTGTTTAAAATGAAGACATTTCAAATATGAATAAGAGTACTATAATAACCAACGACATAAACCGCCACTATTTAACCTTGGCGTACCTAATTAAGATAATAAATTTCATCGTATTCATCAAACTGAGTTTAGCAGCGCAACGGAGAAAATTACCTACACAAGCTAATGAGAAAGTATCCAAACTCAGCGCAGGTCAATGATTTTGCACAATTTTTCTGTAACTCCATATTGAAATAAAGTCAGAATAAAATGAAAATGGGTCATCCTATTATGCAAAAATAGTACTGATCACGAGTTACAGTTTTAACACTACAATTTAACAAAGCCAAATGTTTTATTTCATTTCATTCCATGCGACACCAATATTGTGGAATCAAAACAATGCCACAGAAGGAATATATATGTATATATATGTATAACAGAATCACGAAAATATGGAACGAGATGAATATATCAATAAAGATAAAATCCACTAAGGAAAGGGAAATACTGGAGTGCTATATACACACACACACACACACACACACACACACACACACACACACACACACACACACACACACACACACACACACATATATATATATATATATATATATATATATATATATATATATATATATATACATATACTGTATATTGCGTCAACTCTATAATTTTGCACATTTTCATATCAAATAAATATTAGTCTATGAATGCAATAAATGTTAGAGAAAAATAAACCTAATAAAAAAGTCACTATATTAATAAGACGAAAAAACCTCTGTACTAATATTTACTGTCTTTCATCCACTTATCTTGTGCTCGTTTTGCGTAATAATTTCAGGAGTTTTTGTTAGTTTAAAAGAACTTTTGGCGCGTTGCATGATAACAGTCCTTCACTTTGAAAGGCCTGAGTAATATGAAGACGAAGTTAACGACGCAGAAATACATAAAAATGGAAGTTTTCAGTAAAAGTGAAATTAAAGAAACAGAAGTATTCACCCAACGCACTTTTCAACTTGATTTTTTATTTGTTCGGATAGTAATGAAAAGAGTTAAAGATATAACTTTGACCTTGTCCCACTTGCT
>JANJGK010000044.1:20875030-20882530 GCA_039081455.1 Macrobrachium rosenbergii
TAAAATTTACCCAAAAATATTAGGAGTTCGAGAAGCCAAGCTTCCCTACATAACTATATCTTCAGGTATATCTATAACTGTTCATGCACAACCACAACAAAATTGTGCAATTATGAATAACAAAATGTCACTTCGACACAAGTTGTACCATTTAACATTTCAGATTCGGAAAACCAGAACGAGAGGTTCTGTGTATTGCTCCAAAACTTTATTTCATTAGGGATAGAACGCGCAGGTAGAAAAACACACTCCCAGGGTCGTTCTCCAAAGCGCTTCCATTTATCAGAGTCGAGATCTTTACGGCGTTCAGTGTTTTATTCAATAAGGCGTAACCTATGGGCATAAAAACTGATCACTTGATGTAATTTCCTAAATCTTTCGTATCGTTTTTCACTACGGAATGTGTATGGTCACTTTTACTGAACTGAATCCTAAAGGAAAAAATGAGAGAGAGAGAGAGAGAGAGAGAGAGAGAGAGAGAGAGAGAGAGAGAGAGAGAGAGAGAGAGAGAGAGAGAGAGAGGTGGGATTTGGAGGCAGGAAAACCGGAAATAGTAGAGAAACGCATTCCCCCCCCCCAAAAAAAAAGAATTCTATTAAAAACGAGTTGCGAGGCGTTTGGCTTATTTCTTTGCGTTTTTTTTTTTTTTTTTTTTAAAGTTCCACTTGGTTGTGTGTATATTCGGTCTTTGCTTTGCCACTGACTTACGTTCCTTTATGAATTTACTGTAGCATAGAAGTGCAAACTGGATACTGTATTTTCATCGTTTGTTTGAAGGAGTATATATATATATATATATATATATATATATATATATATATATATATATATATATATATATATATATATATATATATATATATATATATATATATATTTATTTATATATATGTGTGCGTGTGTGTGCGTACAATATATATGTATGTGTATGTATATATATATATATATAAATATATATATATATATATATATATATATATATATATATATATATATATATATATATATATATATATACATACAAAATATAGTCATATATCGGATTCAATATACCTGGGGAATAACTTACACTTAAAGGGACTCAAAATTGATGTGCTTCTCCACAGGCCAGGATGCGAAGCGAGGTCTGGTTTACAACCAACTATCAGGATGATTTATATATCATGATCAATGAATACCTATATACCTGTAAAGGACCATTCTTAAAGGATTAATCGGTACAATAAAGACAGATTGGTTGTTCGAATATAAACTACCGCAGGTTTTTCGGGCAGTGTATATTTAAAAGTGGAAGCATACCGTCCACTGGACAGGTATCTAGCAGTACAGGAATAAATCATACATATATATATATATATATATATATATATATATATATATATATATATATATATATATATATATATATATATATATATATATATAACTGTTATCTGTGGAATATTTGTTAGATTTGCTACAGGTAAAATATTGAGGGCAGGGGAAATTTTTCATAGATGGTAGCAATGAAGCTAATGCCAATAACGTTCATGTAAGAATCAAAGAAAAAAAAGATTAGCCCAACAAAAGAATGTTACGGCGTTCTGAATAACTTTGTATAGACAAGTTTCCTTATGGATATTACCATGAAGTACTGGAATATTGTGATAGGATAGACTTAAAAGATCTGCAAGGGACGGTTTAACATTTAAGAAAACAAAAAACCTCCTTGAACATTCTACTGAGCATTGTTAAGGGGAGCGTTGACTCCATAAGGCCCCATTATAAAGTACGTGCTTATAACTGCCTTATGAATGAAGGGATTTGCTTCAAATTTCTACCACTTACTCTTCAACTAATAGTGAAAATTTTCATCATGGAAAATTTAGAAATTCGACTTCTAAGTTAACTTTTTTCATTTGATAAAAAGATTTTAAAACTTTTTAAAAATATGAAAAAAAAAGTTTCACTCAAAAATGAATTTCCCACGTAAAAAATCAAGATATATAGTTATACTATACTCTGTAAAAGTTTCATCGAATTTGGTTCAGTCCTCTTGGAGTTATAAGCTTTTATTTTCGAAAAACTAAGCTTTGAGAAAACGGCAAAAGTAAAAAATTTTTGGTTATTTTGTAATAACTATGAAATTATGACAGTTAGAAGGCTGATTTTTGCACAAAAACTATTTTGTCATATAAGATATATATATGCCCTGAAATTTTCAATATAATCAAATGAATAGAAACGTGCTCTCTCTTGATTTATGTTACCTAAAATTTGCATTTACATACATAATATATATATATATATATATATATATATATATATATATATATATATATATATATATATATATATATATACATATACACACACACACACACACATATATATATATATATATATATATATATATATATATATATATATATATATATATATATATATATATATATATATATATATATATATATCATAAGGTGATATAATTTTTATAACCATTTTGTAAGTGTTTGTAATGACTGTGAAAATTTTAGATTTTTTGCTTGCAAGATTCGTCATTTGTTGTGAAGACGTGATTTTAAAATGTCTTTTCTTACAGATATGTTGTGTGTTATGTAAACTTATGATTCTGTGGGATATTTTTCCCCTTTTGCTTAATCTTTTGAAATTGTAATTTGAAAAGCTTATCAGGTCGTTACATCCTGTCTGCCGAGAGAGAGAAAAGGCTCACTTCTCTGTGTTTGATCAGGTGCTTTTGGTCTAAAAGCATCCACTTTGTTATCGTGATGAGCTGTCACCCAGTCGGCGAGTTAACTGTTATGTCTTTATCACTGTGTGCTTATTCCGTCATTATTAACTCTGCCTATGCCTATTCTGTTCGTAATCTAAGAAAGAGAGATAGAGAAATGGCAAATAAGTGGTGTTATTTCGTATCTAATTTTGCCCAGCTGCCTCAGGCTGACAAAAGATTTTGTAAACCCTGGACAGGAAGTGTCTGTCATTAGCGATAAGGTTTAGTTTCGCTTCGAGCCCGATCGTGTGTACGATTATACTTTGTATACGTGTGTGTAGGTGTATTCATACATGTGTATTCTCTGTGAACACCCTATGTGTATTCTCAGCCTACGAGACTTGAATCCAGTGTCTTCCAAGAGGCATCAGTAGCCTACTGGCAAGGGGCAATAGAGGCAGAACCAGACTTCTCTCTCTCTCTCTCTCTCTCTCGATAGTCCCATTATATATAACGGGAATAACAGATGAGTATCTGTTAAAAAGCTCTGTTAAACTCACCCCAGGAGTGTGTTAATTTTGTAAAAGGTGTTCAGGAATATTATTTTGTACAAGTGTTGAAGAGGAGATATATATTGGTGTAATATTTACTAAAGGTAATGTGTGACTTGAGTTTCGTTAAGGGATATTCTTGGTAAAAGAGAATTGTTGTGTTTGAATAAGTCTTAGAAAGACGTAAGTCTGACTTTTATTTTTGTAAGGAAAGTTATATAAAAGATTGATGTAGTTTTTAAACACATTATTGGTGATTGTGGTATTTTCATTTTTGTGTATTGCATTCTTATATGTCTGTACTGTCATATTATTGTGATTTTATTGTTGCCGTGTTTTGCTGGTGATTTCTTAGCAGTTTGTTAGTGCCTACCTGTTATAGAGATTTTTGGAAAATGTTATGTGGATTTCAATCAGTAATATTTTGGTGACTGTTTGTAGTTGTTAAATCAGGTAAAAGCTTGGCACGTAAGTGATAGCTAATAGTTTGGTTCTTATATAACCAGATTGTTTTCTTGATAAAGCAAAGTTTTGTGAATTAAACTTGATTAAGAGATACTTAAGTCTTACACCGTTGTCCATTAATGGCAAATCTTTTGAGATTGTAAACTTTACATATAACTTTTGAACTTAGAAATAAACCTGTTTGTTTAAAGTTTTTAAAACATAGCGTTTCATTTTGATTACCAGTACTTACAGACATTAATGAGTGTGTATAAGGTAAGTGATGTATCTGTTTGTTCACCTGAGACTTATCTAGGTAAAATAGAACCAGAGAGACAGCTACAGTGCTGGTTGAAGTGAAACCCATATTCCACTAATCTGGATATGACTTAATAATTGTTACCTCATCCATAACTTGATAAAGTTACATTGATTTTCTCCAGTGATAAGTAAGTTTATGGGATCATTGTACCTTTAGAGATTCAGTCGACTCTTTGTTATGAGGTTTCAAGTATCTGGTCGATGTGAGGTAACTTTTGGTATTGTCATTTACACAACAGATTTGTTGGCCTATTTGTGTAATAACCAGGTGCTTGATCACTTCGTAACAATATATATATATATATATATATATATATATATATATATATATATATATATATATATATATATATATATATATATATATATCTTGTACACACACATACATACTACATACATACATACATATATATATATATATATATATATATATATATATATATATATATATATATATATATATATATATATATATATATATATATATACATTATATAATATATATGAGGTGGTTAGTTGCTGGGGAAGGTAAGCACCAAAATTAAAAAGTGGAGAAAAATGCAGTTAAAGTTTGGCAATATTCAACACGCGATAACTTTTGCATGAAAAGATCTAGAAAGCTGGGGTTGGTCTTAAAAATTAGCTCTTCTCTTCAACTTTATGCACACAAAAAATCCAAATTTCTTAATATATTCTTATTTTGAATATTGCCAAAAAATAACAGCGTTTTTCTCCTTTTTTAAATGCATTTATTAGGTTAAAATACTCATTAATTAATGTTCATTTCCTAAAAAAGTGTTTTAAACGAATTGTGTGTATCTAATACACACACATTTTTCAGCATTTTTGTGTTCGCGCGTGCGCGCAATATGCGCAAAAAGATTCTTAATGTATTTTTTCACAGCTTAAAATCGCTTTAAATTTAGTTATATTCTTAAAATGTATCATTATACATTAATTTCGAACACTGTTATGCAACTGTGTGCAATTTGAGCGCGTACGCGCCCCTAAAATTGCCGCAAAAAAATGGTTGCTACCGAGAAATCGATTTAAAATAAAATTACTGTTTTAAAGTTTCGAGTTTTATTTTCCTCCCTAGCATTATTATAAACATTTTAATACTAATTTCCACTCGCTGACGTGCAAAACAATAATAATACACGCGGCCACGAATGCGTTCAAAGATCCTGACCTAAAGGTCAATGACCTTGGGAAACCGATCAGCTGTTGCCATTCTTCCGTACGCACACTAAGCTTCACTGACGAGAGGACATTAACGTGTGCTGGCTTTCATAACGCCCATTATCTAACACAATCATGCAATAGTATTGTTTTTTCACTGCCTCCCTACCTCCGCCGATAGCAGTTCCGGGTCTAACCACACTATTGCATCTTTTTCAAGTAACTTCGGCCGTTAGATCCCGAGATAAAAAATTAATCTCTATCCACTAGCAAAGACGCTCTCTGATCAGCTAGCTACCCAAACGGGGCCTGCAGCTATTCAGGCTGCTGAACACGGCTGAAAAACAACATGTCTGATTCAGACATCTTGTGCGTCGTGAAACTGACGCTCTGCATCGCTTCCCAGCTCTAACTAACTATAGGCCTAACCATGTGTGGCATCATGTCGATTTCGTACTATGCCTTTTAAGCAATATTATTCGTTTTAAACAAACAAACAAACAACAGCAGATGAACACTCTCTGGTATTTTTACGTTTTAAGCAAACAACCAACAGCAGGTGAACATTCTCTGGTATTTTTTTACGTTTTAAACAAACAACCAACAGAAGGTGAACATTCTCTGGTATTTTTTTACGTTTTAAACAAACAGCCAACAGCAGGTGAACATTCTCTGGTATTTTTTTACGCTTTAAACAAACAACCAACAGCAGGTGAACATTCTCTGGTATTTTTTTTACGCTTTAAACAAACAACCAACAGCAGGTGAACATTCTCTGGTATTTTTTTACGTTTTAAACAAACAACCAACAGAAGGTGAACATTCTCTGGTATTTTTTTACGTTTTAAACAAACAGCCAACAGCAGGTGAACATTCTCTGGTGTTTTTTACGTTTTAAACAAACAACCAACAGCAGGTGAACATTCTCTAATGTTTTTTACATTTTAAACAAACAACCAACAGCAGGTGAACATTCTCTAATGTTTTTTACATTTTAAACAAACAACCAACAGCAGGTGAACATTCTCTAATGTTTTTTACATTTTAAACAAACAACCAACAGCAGGTGAACATTCTCTGGTGTTTTTCACGTTTTAAACAAACAACCAACAGCAGATGAACATGGTCTGTTTTTTTTTTTACGATTTAAACAAAGAACCAACAGCAGGTGAATATTCTCTGGTATTTTTTACTTAAACAAGGGTGATTAAATTCTTTGGGAATAATTTTTTTTACTGATTAAATAGCAATACTATTCAATGTTAACAAAGTTATTATTAATAAACACTGCACGATATACCTTGCATAATAACAGTGATTATTATTTTTTTAATTACTGTGATAGTAATAAGGTAAGTATGAGGCAAGCACAATAGTTTTTGAAAGCAAAATTAGCTTTTTTAAAACAGCATAAAAATAATAATAATTATTTTAAATAATGGCAAGTATGAACACATAACATTAATAAAACAGAATGGTTATCCATAATAAGCACAAAATTACAGAGGAATTACCGAAAAGCACGGGGAAGGTACTTTACACAACCAACCGTGTTAAGTTTAAAGGCTGTTTTCATTGAAGCTACTTCCACCAGGAATGGTAATCTCCACCCTGGGTTATCCCTTCATCCTTTGTCCCTGTCTTTTTTGTTTAAAGAACATGCTGCCCAGATTAATAAACTGCAACCCCGCCCCTACCTTCTGTTTTTGTATATAAATCTCTGTCAACTTCTTTTGTATTCAGTGTGAACTTGAAAATGTTGAATAAACTACGAAAGTACTTGTTCAAAGTCCCGGTATTCACTCACCTTCCGACATGGACATAGTGATACATGTGTATGTATGTATATATATATATACATATATATATATATGTATATATATATATATATGTATATATATATATATATATATATATATATACATATATATATAATATATACATTATTATATATAGTATATATATAAAGTATATATATACATAAGTATACATACACACATATATACATACGTATATACATATATGTATGTATACATATATATATGTATAAATATATGTATATGCATATACATACATACATACATACATATATATATATATATATATATATATATATATATATATATATATATATATATATATATATATATATATAAAGGCAAATGCCACGAAGGAAAGTGAAACAAGGAAGTGGTGCTAGGCCTTTCGACTTACTGTCCTTTACTTAGCAGACTGATAGAAATATGAAAATAAGTTTACAAAGAAAGCTCGTATAACTGACAGATGGGA
>JANJGK010000044.1:20887530-20897530 GCA_039081455.1 Macrobrachium rosenbergii
CCTCATCTCATCTCCTCTTTTCTTAATGTCCCCAGTTTCTTAACCTTCCCTATCATCTCATCCTCTTCTTTATCACATTCATCCTATGGCAGTTGCTTTCGATCGTAATTACTTTTTTTATTTTTAACTTTATCAACTATAATCTTAACAGATCTCTTAAAGGAAATTCTACTACCTAGTTTATTTAAGAGCCTACTATAAATTTCGTCCGATTTCTCTGAAAATACTTCCATCCATTTTTGTTATGCTTGCTGGAAATGCATGTTAATCACTTACTTTTAATAATGCTGCCACTATTCAGGTAACCTTAAACTGGCCTCCCTGTGAATCTTCCTCGTTTCGATATGATGTGCTCTTCTCATCCCTAACCTAATCTTCATATTGACCTTGTGTGTTATTTGGAGGGTTGGGGAGTCCGGGGTTGGGATGGGTGGGTGATTTTTTCCAAAAATAGTTCTTTTTTTGGGGAAGGGGGGATACTAAATCATAGGTAATTAATTTGTTTGATTAAATTAACTCTTTCCAATTTTTTTTTTATCTGCACCATAAGATCTTAAGCTCCTACCATTATGCCGTTTAAATGAAGGAGCGCACCACCCTAGTTCACTCGTACCAGTGGCTCTTCCTGACTTTGTACGAACGTCCGTTTCTCAAGGGAGTTTTTAACCATTTTTTTTTACACGTTTTGATTTGGCCTGGGAGAAATAAGGCCGTGAATTGCCCGCCTCTTCAGCCCATGCATTAATAAAAATTAGGGAAAGGAATTTCTCTAGCCAGTAGAAATACAAATATTTTGGTAATGATACACAGTGTTAGATTGGTAAGATTTTGTGGGGCGACTGGGAGAAGTAAGGTTAAGTATACCTTAGTTTAACCAGACCACTGAGCTGATTAACAGCTCTCGTAGGGCTGGCCCGAAGGATTAGACTTATCTTACGTGGCTAAGAACCAACTGGTTACCCAGCAACGGAACCTACAGCTTATTGTGGAATCCGAACCACATTATATCGAGAAATGAATTTCTATCACCAGAAATACATTCCTCTAATTCTTCTTTGGCTAGCCGGAGACTCGAACTCGGGCCTAGCAGAGTGCTAGCCGACAACTTTACCGATTCATCCAACGAGGAACTATGACTGGGGAGAAGTCGTGTATATATATGAAATCATAAAAAATCTCTAACACATATTTTGAGAGAATTGTTAAGTAGAAAATCATGGAAACTTTTTTAAACAGTCGAGGCACAAACGACTCGTATCTTCCAAAGACTTTCCTGGATCACGATTGACGATGCTTTTCAGCTCCCACTGATGAAATCAGTACGTTACTCGATAATGGCTCATACACTAATTAATTAATTAGTGCTTGCCTCAGTCATTCCTCTGAGTAGCGAGTACGCTATCTGTGTATTTTTTTCAATAATTGCCTAATTAGCATCTTATTTCACAGAGAATGGGCACAGCAGCGATAATCAACATCATAACTGAAGTCGTTAAGCCGACATATATGAGTATCCTCTTGGACATGAGACAGTTTTTAGAGAGAGAAACCTTTGAGTTAGTGATGAACATTCAAAAAACAGTCCTCATTTTGCAGAGCTGGTATCCATTTAAACTCAAAGCAACCCTTTCAAAATCCCACTTTTGTTAAAAAAAGTTTGCAACTTATGGAAGCATTTTCTGTAAATGTAATTCTCTACCAGTTAAGTTGGGCCATTGAATGTGCTTTTAGCAATCAAAGGACAAAGTAATATCGTTAATCTTCTACAGTATAGCAAAACGCTTCGTTAGGGACTGTTTTAGTATTATCATTCATATAGAGCGTTAGATAATTTTCTATTTTATAGCAAATGGTGTTTTAAGAGAAAACTGACACAATTTCCTCTTTAACCGAATGATATTACTTCGCAGAGAGGTATAAACCTATTATTCAATAAAAAATAAAAAAACTACGAATAACAGTTTGTTGATATAGGAGCCTTACTAGCTTTTGTGTTCAGTTTCAAGAACCTTTTAATTTTTAATCCAAATTTTGTTCCTGCTGAAAACATTTTCAACATCAGATCGAGCACATAAACCTTCGAAGTACTTCAGGAAATCGATATTGATAGAAATTTCTTCTGCTGGGGAATAGGCGATTCTGGCGAACGATGAAGAACAGACCGCAGGAAATTTCAGTGTAATGGCTCACTCCCTCCTCCAAAAATTAGATTTCTTATTGAGTTTGTTTCCCGAATTTTCTTCTTCCTGTCCACTATTTTTGATGGGAGGATCCACTCTTCAATGTGGAAATAATAATCATATATATATATATATATATATATATATATATATATATATATATATATATATATATATATATATATATATATACATGTTGTCAAGAATTTATATTCATCCCTCCTAGTGAATCGCCAGGCAATTGATTTTTAATAAAATCCAGCATATCAGTTATCTAAGAACCAAGACAATATGGCTGACAAAGAGGGTTTCCTACTCATTTTTGAACCCAGGATGCATTCCATTCTCCTGGCCGGAAATGCCCGGGCCTACTACACGATAGCTCCCCCACCTTCAATCCCCCTACTACAAGAACACACCTAGATTCCCCCCCACCATCCGTGGGGTAGCGTTTGCGAGTTCAGACCAGAGAGGTTATAGGTATAATAGGGCGCAAGCCGTGCAAAGGGGAGCTAGGATCTTAGGCTTTAACCACCTAATCTGTAAGACCATTTTTCCCTTGACTTCTTGACTGGCGCCAGACTATTCTTTTAGGTATACCTGGATGTGCGAAGACATGCCAAGCCCGCGTCGATTTTGAAAAACAAGAGCAGAGACTTCCCAGTCGTAGTCCTCCGAGGCAAATGTCTGTCCCCTGTTCTCTGGGTGCTGGGCAACAACTCGAATGGACACTGACATTATATTCAGAGCTCAAGTATATGTTTAGGGTAAAGTCTGAGAGTTAGTCTGCGCCAGGAACCACTGTCCCCTTTTTCAGTCTTTTTAATCCTTTCTTAGTGCATCTCGAAGACTTTCCCATTTTCATTTCTACTCAGGTGATCCCTTAGTGTAAGCCGCGCCATCCCCATTCATCCTTTAAAGCACATTTATTCAGTAACCTCATAACCTGCAATTAAGTCCTCCCTTTAAAGTGTTAAATTGGGGCTAACTAAGATTTAGAAGGTAAGATTATTCACTGTGCTTTGTTTAGTAATAAGGGAGGTTTCCTTTGCCCCCACGTGTTTGTATTAACTCCTGAATTCTCTTCCAGGAGATGATATAGCCTGCCCAGTTCGCAAACCTATGCCAAGATACCCTTTACTGACTGCCATCCAAATTTCGCAACCATTCCTGGTTGCAGCCTGATTGCAAGAATCCGTTGCCCACACAGAAATCATCTTGATTAACTGATGTCCATTATCCTGGAATTTACCCCTTTCAGTGCATTGCTGCCTGTGAATTGATGCATTTTGGTCATGTCAGAGTTAATTGTTTTAATGGGAATTGTTGCATCTGTGGCCCCTCATATGTGCGTTGTGTCTTTAAATTACTGCCTTTATGATCTATCTTATGTGATTTATGTGTCTGTAAATTGTTACATTTTTGGTCTCACATATTTGCCCCATTTTCTGTAAATAAACCCCTTTTAAAAGTAAAAGAATTCTAATTCCAAATTGGCGACCTTCATTATTTATGTAAATCAAGGAAAATTCTAAGGTAAGTTCCAGTCGTATTCCTTTTGTTCATAATCGGGAACACCCCTTGGCACCGAAGGCAGTCTATAATAATAAATTGTCCAAAATTCCGTCCCCCCAAGGACCCCGTTTATAACAATATATATATATATATATATATATATATATATATATATATATATATATATATATATATATATATATATATATATATATATATATATATATATATATATATATATATATATATATATATATATATATATATATATATATATATATATATATATATATATATATATATATATATATATATATAATCAGAATGACGAGGTAAAAGCATGTCTCTCACAAGTATCAAGTTTATTATGCCGACGTTTCACATCACATATCTTTTATGAAAGATATGAGGACGATACCTTTGCCTTGTTTAAACGTGATTTTAATGCTGATTCCTTTTTAGAATTCATTAATGTCCAGCATCCTAATATTAAGTTTACTGTAGAAAAATACACTCGCAACTTTTTATCATTTATAGATTTACGTATTACTAGGGAAGATGATGGGTTTAAAACCAGCATTCATAAGAAAAATATTTTTACATGATTGGGAACCAATCTTTATAGCTCGTGTAATTTCAATTTTAAGTTGAATTCTCTCTCTACCTTCCTCCATAGGGGTTATTCTTTAACTTCCAGCTGGGCAGCCTTTCACAAAGAAGTAAAATTCTTGGCTAATTTTTTCCGCAACAATTGTTATCCTCCATTTCCACAGAATACTTAAACTCCAAACCGCAAAAATGAAACGACCTATTACCATATATACCACTCCTAAATTATGCATTTATGCAAAGTGCCCTCTCCTACATGACAAAAGTTTTAGAAAGAAATGTATGAATTTAATTAATTATGAGTTGCCAGCTGTAAATCTGAAGCTGATCCTGCCAAAACCCTCTAAATATAGGTTCTTTTTTCAGAGTGAAGGACAGGCTGACCCCTCCCAGACACCAACATTATTTAGAAATACACCTTTCCCACATGTAGTCTGGGGACCTCCGTTGGATGTACTAGGAGGCTTCTCAAGGTCCGCTTCTGCTCCCATCAAGGCGTCAGATTCAGAACGGGTTGCAGATTGTCCAATCCTGAATTATCCAATGTTCGGAACCATTCTCAAATTTGTGGTACCCGCTTGGACAAAAATGATTTTAAAATGATCGATGGTGTTGGAGTCGCTTTTATAAAAAGTAATGTACCAACACTAAACACCGAATCGTCGTCCACACAACTGTTTATAGCATAATTGCCTGTTTGCTTACTTTCAACGTTCGCTATAGGTCTCTTTCGTGTTTATTTTCGCCCTGTCATTTTAGTCACTTTTTGGCTCTTACCTTTGGTAGTTGTTTCTTTCAAGTTCCATTTGTATTTTCATCTTTGTATTTGCATATTTTAAAAGAATTTTAAAGTTTTTTCCGGTGCAAAAGTGGCATTTTATAGTCTATGTAATTTTCCAGCCTTGAAGATGCATCATGTGATGTGAAACGTAGGCATAATAAACCTGTTTGTAGGGTCTGTTTCCCCTGCTATTCTTCTAAATATCTATCTTCTGTATATATAAAAACGGGTGTATGTATTTATGTATGAGTGTGTATGTGTTCCAGCATAACTTTGAAACGCATTGAGCAATTTCAACCAAACGTGGTATACATATAACTTACTATCTGGAAAAGAATATTGGAGACGGGTTAAGACATCAAAAGCACCAAAGGGTACCGAAAGGGGTGGGGTGGGAAGGGCTTCCATGAAACGGGGCTGGTTCTCCCCATAGACTTACGAACTAAATAAACTCTATCGGTTTATCATACGGATATATATTGTTATGGATTTTCCAAGGGGCGCGGGAATTTACGTTACTTTATTCATTAGGCCGTTGGAATGAAACCCTCAGAAGACCGTAGACAGAGGAAAAAAAGAGCAAATAATAAGTGGTTGGTCGCCAAGTGAGGATTCTGTTTCTTAACACTGCTTTATTTACACAAGCACAATGGTAAATTAAAGGTGACAGATCTCACTAAAATGTAAATGTAATAAATCTCTGAATTGGAGATTAGCACAAATTAAGGTATACATAAAAGGACCACATACAAGAGGTCGTTAAATTCAGCAACGCAGTTATGTCAGACCGGGTAGGGCGGATTCCTCTGGCAAATCAGGATGGCAAGAGAACGTCTACATGGTAAAGGACCCTGACAACACTCCTGGAAGTGAAATAATTCCAGATGAGACTACTACAAAAATTATGTCTCTCTTAGGATGCGTTAACAAACAAGTTAAAAGGGTTGCGTCACTTTAACCACTTCTAGCAACGGTATTGAAGTGATGTAATCACTTCTAGCAAGGGAATGGCATTACTCTATGCATTTAGCAAGGAACACTCTGGCATGAATAAGTACACTGTTGCAAGTCAAAGAAAAAAGGGACTGAATTAAATTGTGAATTGTGAGACGGATACTGAGTCAGAGAAAAGTACACTGGCTTAGAACTAACCCTCGAATCCCAGGAAGTACTGTAACTTGCTTCTTTGTGATGTTTGGATAGAAGATTCTCCAGGTGATGTAGATCTGAACTATCTTGTGGCGATGTCAGGCTCAGAGGTCAAAGTCCTCCAAGTGTGTGGGAAAATGAGTGACTGCCTGGCACAAGGCTCGCTGCTCTGTCGGGCAGCGCCTTCGGCTGATCAAAACAGACTAACTGACAATCTCTGTCGACTTGCCCCTTTTAAGGCAGAGAATGTGCTTGAAGCATGGCTTCAGGCTACGTCACTAGCCATACCCACAGATTAGAGGGAAAGATTTTTCACCAGCAAATTGAAAATGATAGCAGGGGGTTAATTAGATTTGGGGCTTAGGTAGAAGGGAACAATGATTATTGTCCGGGTGTCTCCCTCGAGAGAGGTAAACGCCCATCCCAACAACTAAGGTTCTGTGCAAACCAAAAATCCTACTTCCTCAATTCATATACCGTTGGCTTAACTAGCACCCCTACCCTCTAACAATATTTTCAGAATTAACAAAGAAATAAGTGATATGGCAGCGTAGAAAACTGTAAATATATATATATATATGTATATATGTATATGTATGTGTATATATATATATATATATATATATATATATATATATATATATATATATATATATATATATATATATATATGTGTGTGTGTGTGTTTATATATATTGTTATATTCTGATATGTGTGTGTGTGTGTTTATATATATTGTTATATTCTGAGGCCCGTTGCAAGGATGAAAATGGATTTTTTTGTCAACTGCCTTAAGGGTGAACACCTAGCACTCAGAATATAAGCAATAAATGTAATGAATAGACTGACTTACCTTGACATCATATCTAAGTAAACAGCGAAGTGGGGGTCGCCTTTAAAAAACCAGTCAATGACTTTAAATTGAATTTATTTACAAAATAAGCAATCAGGAAACTACTATGAAATGGCTGACTGAGCAGCAAGCAAAGCACATACAGTGTGCAATAACAGATAGACAATGTGTAGCAAATAATTGAATCTGAAAGGACTACAGCCCTGAAATAGTTTGACACGTAAATGAAACTCTTTGCTGTTGAGACTGGTTGAATTATTTTGGGTAGTTAGTGCAATGGGATTTGCAAAGGGGGAACTGTGTCCAGCGGCCCTGGACAGCTGAATCAGAAGACTCTTGCACGTGGCAAGATGGCAGTTAAACGTCTAAGGCCCTGTCCACACTAGCGGGCACTGCCCGACGGGCAAACACTGTTCCCATAACCGTTCCACTACACTGACCAACCGAGTATGGAGCCAGGACGATGCGATTGTCTGGTAACACTGCTTCGGAAGCGAGAGAAAATATAAACAGCTGTAAGTGCCCGACGGGCATGCCCGCTGGTGTGGACAGGGCCTAAGGCTCTTGGTTCACAAGGGCAGGGGCAGACCACTCAATGAGCCAGAAAACAGGATTCTGGAAGAGAATTCTAAGTTAGCATTCAAATCATATGACTTTCTTTCACTTGAAATTACTTATGCACAATGGAGGAATTTATCAATTAGATTTAATTAACACCTGGTAATGCTATGGTGGGAACGCTCTAATTATTATCACTGAACTAATTTAATTTGAGCTGGGCCAATCATGAGGGCCAAATGTGCATGCTAGGCTTTGGGAAGCAAAGGGGCTTTGTTTTAAGAGAATGAAAAGTTGGAAATACCGAAAATGGAGAGAAATTCACGAGAAGAGAAAGATAACTGTCAGTCAATTGCTACTTCAGATGTACCTTATTGCATCTGTGCATGGAGCTCGCTTGCAAAAGACGAATTTTGGCAGCAGAAGTCTCGACACCTTGCCAGTGTGAATAGCAGCAGGACTTCACAAATGATGTGTGAACTAAGTCTCTTTGGAAGTGTGTGTGTGTGTGTGTGTGTCCAGCCAGGGCGTGATGCATCTCCCACACGATTTCAAGCGTGGGGCCCCAGCACATCGGTCAATCTGAAAAGCAATTTCTGCCAGCAGAATGGTCGAATGGAAATAGATCTTATGGCTAAGGCTAGTAGGGTCAGCATAGCAGCCCAATTACGGTCCTAGCTAGCCCTTCTGCTCCTAATGGGTCTCTCCTCCCCAAAAATCATACGATATGGGGTAGGCCTAAATACTGTAGGTTCACCCCCCAAGTGGAGTCTCCTTCAGCCACCATTAAATCTGATTTCCTAGCTAACGGGCTGAAGGGACGAATTTTCTAAATATATATATATATATATATATATATATATATATATATATATATATATATATATATATATATATATATATACACACACACCACACACACACACACACACACACATATATATATATATATATATATATATTAGCTGACCATCCCAGTGCTGCCCAGGAAAAATCTGAATGACAACTGAAAAACTCTCTCTCTCTCTCTCTCTCTCTCTCTCTCTCTCTCTCTCTCTCTCTCTCTCTCTCTCTCTCTCTCTCTCTTCCCTAACATCCTCTCTACTCTCTCTCTCACTTCCTCTCCCTCTCACACACACACACACTCTCTCTCTCTCTTTATCTCCTGCTTTAATTCAATTACCCAGACAGGCATTACAACCTCTAGAACAGTTCCAAAACAGAGTAATGAGGTTTATCCTAGGATGCCCTCCTTCCACTCAGATAGTCAACATGCAGACCGAACTCATGTTACCTCCATTAATAGAGAGAATTTATGCCAATGTAACTTTGTTTTCTGTTAAATGTCTACACTCTCCACAATTTACTCCAAACTTCTCTGCTGTACTCAGAGCATCACTTGACGAAGATGCACCAAGACCTCAACTCTGGCCAGGGGGCCATAACCTAGTTAGGGCAGTATGTGAAAATCTTCGACACCTTGATATCGGTGTACCTGAGCAAGCAGACATCCAAGATTTGCCACCAAGGCGGGTTCCTATTCCTGCTGTCACTTTCACACCAACCTCTAAAGATGCCCATACCAGTCTACAGAAGCAGCTGGTTTTGGAAACAATAGCCAAAGTGTCAATTTCAGTTCCTGCAGGACACCACATCTACGTGGACGGCTCAGTACAGGCAGATGGAAGTGCAGCATGTGCTATGTTCTCCCCCACTTTAGAATCTCCTGAGGGTGGGTGGCATGGTCGCAGGTTGCCAAACTCGTCCAGTTCCACTTATTGAGAACTTCAAGGTATATGGGATGCAGTAACCCTACTTGTTAGAAGAAATGTGAATGGATTGGTGATCTGTGACTCCAAATCTGCACTCCAGGCACTGACATCTTCTAGGCCCAGCTGTGGCCGTGTTGTGCGAGACATATTGTGTCAACTCGCTGCTGCTTACAATGCCTCGCTTGTCTTGTCCTTTATGTGGATGCCTTCCCATATTGGGCTTGCTGGGAATGACATGGTGGACAGTCTTGCTAAAGCTGCCTGCACGCTTGAACTTGATGACAGAAATGTTGAGCCCTCACTTCGATGCCTTAAACATAGAATATATTCAGCAGCTTTTGCCTGTACAGTACAGCGTAGGGATGCAGAGAGTGGCACTAGTGTTTCCATACAACATCATGATAACTTTCTGCAGAGCAGTCACAAGTACCGGCGACGTGGACTCATGGTGTGTAAGCATAATGTCGTAAGTGCCAGGATAAGGTTGGGATATCGTCCTGTGTGGCAGGTTGGACAGACACTAGATATACCACACCACACCTCATGTAAACTGTGTAACCTTGCTAATGCCAATAACCTTGAA
>JANJGK010000044.1:20905030-20925030 GCA_039081455.1 Macrobrachium rosenbergii
TACCTCTGTTGATCTAAGCAGTGAATTAAGTTATCGGTAGTTAGTCGACTGTGATGATCCTCATACTCGCGTACATACACACGCGCGCGCGCGCACACACACACACACACACACACACACACACACACACACACACACACACACACACACATGGCCAATAGGTTTTTCATTGGTCACAGCTTCAAAATGGGAGGGAGAAACCTATTTCAGGGGCATTCAATGACAAGCGCTTTATTATCATGTGAAGTATAGGTTTTGGTAAATTTTCGGTGGAAACACTAGCATTGAATAGAAGGAGCAGCTGCAAATTAAGTCTGGAGATTTGTGAAAGGTAGCAGATGATCATTTTTCTTGGCCGACTTATTTTCCGTAATAGCGTGCACGTAAGTAAATTGTGACGGAGTGTTATGCTAATTTTACTAAACTATCCGAGATCATTGTTCAACTATTAGCAACCTCATTTCATGTATGTCGAGGGAAATATATATATAATACGAATTTTATCTTTAGCAAATTATTCCGTTTTTCGCTAGTGAACAGTAAAGGACCGAAGACAAACACAATCTTGTAGGAGCTTTGCATTATTTTGTCGAAGTATACGCGCTTGATTTCCAACAGTTTTGTCCCCTATTTCGTCCGTATACGACACAAGCTCGGTTAATTTTGAATCAGCGTTTATATTGTAATTTTTCAATGACGTTGGAATCCGTGAGATAAACGTATATTCTGAAATTTACAAGTGATTTTCATAAAGTATTTAAACATAAGTTTAAAGTGTTTCCGGAAGAACTAGCTTTTCGCATGTATGTAAATCGGCTCATTTTGCCGAAAATCTGAGAGCAATGAATACAGGTGCATATACTAATTATCTGAAAAAAAACATGAAATTCATAGGGCAGACAAAGGAAGAACTTTTGTTAATCAAATATAAAAGCCGATTTTTTAAAGCTAGGTCTTCCATATGAGATAATGGGAACATTTTGATAGGTTTAACCATTTCTCGGAGGAGATGGGTTCCAAGGAAAGACTGAAGATACAAGTGTTTTTTTTTTCTTTTTACATAGAAAACGGACAAAGACCATAATGAGAGAGAATGTATTGTCTTACCAATGGAATTAGAAGCTTGACAATTTTCATGAGTATTTCTTAAGGTAAGATCCTTGATGTTCGAAGCCATTTCGTTGAGTGTGATACTATACTTAAGCCAGTTATTCACTGTATAATTGCAGGCGAATATCCATGAATGCAGTAGTAGATTGTAGTGGTTTGTTCTCGAATTTAGTAAAGCGAGAAACAATATTTGTACCCGTTTTAAAATGTTTAACTAATAAATTCCAACCTAAAGGAAAAAAATCAGTGCAACTTTATATTGCAAGTAAAAACTAATTCATGAGCATGCAAAGAAACAAATATTTATATAAGAAGTTAACGTAAACTAAATGTTGAAGCTAAACTTTTTTTTTTATTTCCCAACAGGAAATTTTAAAAGGTAAATGACCAGGGACAATTCAAACCAAATTTTTATCAGTGGAGCCATGCATATTTACTAGTTTGTATTCGTTGACGAGTATTTAGTCTGTTTGTGTATCAGTAAATCTGCTGTGGCGGAAACTTTACTTTCTCAAAACAACGTTTCTGTCGTATTTTTCATACAGGTTGAATCTTCGTTTTCTAATACGAAAGTTTATGAGTGCTAATATTTTATCTTTTTCGTAAGATATTATTATTCAAAACGAACAAATATTTATATTGAACATACCAAACAGGCCACTAATTTTCTCAGGGAATTTCTCAGTATTAAAACATCAGAAAGGGAAAAGATGAATAATAGTAAATAATAAATACGCAAATTAATTAATGAATAAAAAGTTAAGATGAAAAAGCATATAGCAAAAAATATATGTATACATAAAAAATGAAAAATATCCGAAAGTGACTATTCATATTAAAATGGATAACATTCTCTTCTTCACTAACAATGAAGCTCATTTCACCAACAGTAACATGAATTTTAGGAAGCACTTGTACCTAATACCCTATCCAGATAGACTTTATTCATTAATATTTAATAATATCTATACCCATTTCAGTCGCAGAGGCAAATTCTGAACGTGTGAAAATGTATTCTTATAGAAAATCTATTTATCCCATAATGTCTATCACCGTAGGAATGCTGAGATACATTCTTTTGCTACTAATACATTAATATTCATTCTTAAATGAAATTCTGACATGCCAGACACCCATTGTACTCATTTTGGAATTTATCTCATCTAAGCAGATGTGCAATAAAACATGCGCGTATCACACTGAATCAAAAATCATCAAACCTGAAACGTTGTGGATCCATAATGAATCCTATTTCTCTCACAGTTGAAAAATACTCGCCAAAGATTATTTGTTTCGTATTAAAAGCCATTGTGTCCCTAATGAAATTCATCACGCCAGAAACAAATGTTTATTTCATGAGCAGCGAAGCAAAAGTGGCAAACATTTTTCGGTAGCATCCAAATAAAACGAATTTCAGAAGCAAATTTTTCCGCCAGAGAAAGGATAAACCCAACTATTGGGAATTTCCAAACAGTATCTTCGAAAAAAACATGATTTTCTTGATATATTTATGCTTAATGCTGCTTTTCATTTTCAGTATCATCTATCCCAGTTTTGTACAACTTTTTAAATAGCGTAACGGGCATCCTTACCTACTCTGGTTACGATCAACAAATAAGTGTCCCAGTTATCTAGTTTTTGAAAACTTTCACCAATAAATAAGTGTCCCAGTTATCTGGTATTTGAAAACTTTCACCAACCCTTCTCCCAGAACACGTAAATGAAAATTTTCTTCGTTGTCTTTATGTATGTATATATATATATATATATATATATATATATATATATATATATATATATATATATATATATATATATATATATATATATTATATATATATATATATATATATATATATATATATATATATATATATATATATATATATATATATATATATATATATATATATATATATATATATATATATATATACATATATATAAGGATGATGATAATGTGCTCTCGATTAATGCATAGGAAATTTCAAATCTCAGCTCTTCAGTCTCTTCGTCTCAATTTGAAATTGTTGGTCTTTATCTATGATAAGCAAAAGCTCTCATAAAAGGGAATTTGCTTGCTCACCCTAGTATCCTGTTGAGACCAGCGCTTTCTACGTTTTTATATGCATTTATGCATATTAAAATAATTTTTGTTCCTTTGAAACAAACGAAGAAAGAAAACTGCCGGGCATGGTCTGCTGAGACAAACTTTCTCTAATATATGCATTGAAACCATTGTGCTTAAAAGGTTAAGACAATTCTTTCGAGAGAATAAACACACACGGTAAAGGTGGCGATACGATTTTTCCAGGAAGCAGTAAAAGTGTCCTCTTCCTTTGACCATAAAAGTTATAATATTAAAGTCGTTTAGCCTCCACCCGATGAGAGCACACCCCACGGGGACGGTCAGAGGGAAGTGAAGTCGACACTTTGTTTTTATTGTTTCGCTAAACGTTGGTTTGCTCTCGCTCCCTCCCTCTGTCCATAAAAGAAAGCGATTCGGACTTTTTTTAAATTTCAGAATTTTTTTCTCTCTCGGAAAACGTTCTTTGAGATTGCTGCATTTATTGAAGAGGAACACCAGGCTCTTGTTAACAGACATGCAGAGAGAAAATGTCATTTTCTGTTTTGCTTTTCTTGTTTAGAACTGGTGGTAAATATTGGTAAGCGATCTAATTAAGTCTACTACCTTCTGCCTTGCTTCTGATCAGCTGATGTGTTGTACTTATAGAAATTAAATACAATGTCTCTATATATTTTCAGCAGATCTGTTATACTGGCGAATATCCAGAAATGTCATACTTTCATCTATGTTTCGTTTCCATGAAATGAGTGACTTCAGAGTAATTGAAGGAATAAAAAACATTGATAATGTAGGAGCACAATCAGTCTCCGATCCGTCAATCAGTGATAAAATAAATATAGAATATTGTTGGTGAGATTAAGTAGGTCAACCCCCTTCTAACCACTTTCGACATATAATGAAATCTACGACGTGACTAAGCGAGGAAAACACGATCACAAAGAGCAAGAATATGGACTCATCCTCTGAACCCCAAGGAATGAAATTTCCAGCGTTATGTGAAGAGGAAGGCACGAGGAGCCATTTAAGAAAGTATGGAGCACAAAGAATATCAAAATACCTTTTCCTACATTTTAAGAACTAGCAAGAAACGAAATACGAAGATAACATGGTGGTCTTTTCTGCCCTGATTCCGGTATTTCGAAGAGTGGTAAATTTTTCTCTCTGCACGACACAAGCAGCGATTTCAAATTCTGATTAAATCCAGCGCAAAATATAATGTTTCACATGTAACGCTAACCAATACGTATTAAAAATAAGTATTTGTTTATTTTTGTTGATAAGTTCAAAAATGTTTCCTAAAAGATTTTGTTGGCAGGTGACGGCAAACATCAAGTATATATGATAATCATCTCTCGGATTTGCTTTTGTGCTTCTGTAATAAAATTTCAAACATTCTCAAAGTTGAGATCTAATATCCTTTCAAATAGCACGTATCTATATACGCATGCACAGTATATCTGTATGATTAAAAACAGTTAAAAATATATATATTTAACTTGCTTTCTCTCTCTCTCTCTCTCTCTGCGGAATGGAATATATCTGAATATCAGAGTGATTTTATTTGACAAGTTCGAGTTAGCGCTGGCAGAGGGTGTTTTTTGCACGGCGATAAAAATTCAACAAAAATTCGGTGAATACCTATTTACATAGCTACAAGGTTTCAACATGATTTTAGTCTTTGTTACTGGATTAAATCTATGCAGTATGAAATTTCCACAAAGATAAACAATATTTATTTTTAGCTATGCGCTCTTTCTTTTATTATTCTGGCTACCAAAGCAGCCTTTGTCCGCACATCAGTATTATTATTAACGAAATCAGATATTAGTGAACGATCTCCGCTGTTTCTTTCAGGAATGACTAAGATTTATTCATGCATGATTTTCACGGCGCTGAAATTAAATGATTTATAACCGAATCCTGATTATGGATAAGAAAACTATTAAATAATACCTTTTGGGAATCAAATTTTACCTCTATATTTTCTGACGATAATGTGCATGAATAAAAATTCTGAAAATTTACAAAGATAAAAATATACTTCCCGTGTTTTGTCACAGGAATAAATGAAGCCCAGCAAACACTTGAGATCAAGGAGATTTTGATATTAGCTTTCGGAAGGGAACTTTCCCTCCCCTCTTTCAGATACAAAGGGTCTAGTGATAAATATCAAAATAAAGAATGTTTACTCAAAAACATGCAAAGATGTGAAGTATGGCCCCACATCTGATACATGAAGTTTAAACCATATTATTCCTGACGACGTTATTCTCGAACGGTTGATATTCTAAAAATGTTGAACAAACCTACGGTCACGATTACATAATTACATAAAATATTTGTTAACAAAACATGATATTGAATAAAAAAAAAAAAGAAGAAGAATATTATGGAATGATGTCTGTTTTTCTTAACAGTCTTCTTATATATTTTGTAATACTGAAATTCACTGAAAATGTAATCAGATACTATGAACAAAAATTAAGAACCCCCTTATTAACATTTTTTCTTGTTAAACCATATTAGAATGCGAACTGACTTTACAGTAATAACCTGCAGACGAATATGATTGAAACTGCAATTGTCAGCTGCTGATTGTTTACTTCCAACTGCTTCTTGTTTTTTTATAGAAATTAATTTCTATTTGCATTTTGTTCTCTGGACTATTTCTATCGAAAAGAGAGAAAGGAATGTCTCCTTCTGAAAGCTAAGAAAAGTATCTCAAATATCCTATGTTTTCTGGCTATGTCCACTGAACAATCTTAGGGAAGAATTGTATGTGGCAGCTGGGCTCCTCTGCGCACCAGAGGAGCCGGAAGACCCTGACTAACTTGGATGAAACAGTTGGAAGGGAAGCTGGAGGTGAGTGGAGATTTGTAGAAGAGAAAGCCCCCGAAAGACGAGTGGTGGAATTTCAGACTCATTGCGTCACGTGGGATTGGAGGCGAGGATGATTCATAAGCTTCCAGATAATGAAACCGGGAAAGATCGCACCGTAGAATAATTTGATAAAATCTGATATTCAAATTTTTTTCCGTCAGCAAAGGATTATAAAATTCTTGTGTTTTATCACCATACTAATATTTTACGACTCTTAATCAAATTTTTCTAGTAGATATGTGCTCTCTGGCGTAGTGGAGGTATGTTCTCTGCCAAATATACTTGGCAAGTATCACGATTACTATAATGCATTCAATTAAAACCTTTTAAAGTTGTGCTGGAAATAATTTGACTTTGCCGTATGTAACCTTTCTTTACGGGAGAACCTACATTGGACGTTAGCTTTCCTAGTACAATTAACGGTTACAGAATCTCATGTTAATGCAATTTAATCTTACTGAGCATACTTTTTTTTCCCAATTTTTGTTTTTTCTTAGGTTCATCAGCAGCTCAAACTCTCTGGACATATGACGCACTCTCAGCAAGTTCAGGCACAAATACCGTCAAACCAATAAACCAGAGACACACCCATTGACACGGAAAAGGTGAAGGTGGGCTGTGAGAGTTCTCAGCTTTTAATATGACCCTGAATGTCTGCCTCCACATGGCTTCTTTGACGTTAAAGAGCAAAAAACTGGATCGATGACAAAGCGATACTTAGTGAAGTCGAGATTTTGATGGGAGACGAGCTCTGGAGCTCTTCCAGAACGGAAATACGTCTCAAGATTCCTTCAAGAAAAAAAAGCTTTGAAAGGAATGTCAGACACAAAATACTTCAAGGCGTCGGCTAATGGTCACATTACATAATTCTTTTTTATGGTTATATTGTGTCCAAAACTGTATTTCATATCGATTGGAATCTGCCGCTTTTGGAGTAACATTAGTTGAAGTGTTAAAAGTTTGGAAGTTTGGACAAAAATATAACTTTGATGGATTTTTTTTACGTACAGAAAATCAAATATTAATTCTTTTCAATTTTTCTTAGATGACTCTTCCGTGGTTAATCACGACTACAAGTCCCGTTTGTGAACAAAGTTGACATAATATCCTCATGATTGAAAATATCGCTTCAGTGGTAATTTTTTTAGTAAATAAAAATATAAATGGCAGGGATCTTTGTAAAGGCATGGTTATGGCCCAACCTGAGGATTTTATCTTTAAGCTGAAGCAGGAGCTTATTCAACATGTACTGTATCTTGATCATGGCCATGTGGTTCACAAAGCTTGAAGAGAAATTTGCTCTCGAATAGACGAGCCTTGTTTTATCAAAATCAGACACCGCCTTACTAGAGCATAATATCAAATTATGATCCTATACTTCACCTACCCTCTTCATGTACTAATTAAGAGGAGAATTTCAGGGATACCATCTCTTTATTTGTATCTATAATGAAGTGTTATATCTCAGTAACGATTAGTGTCAAAATTAGATAAATATCTCTTTAGGATACAACTAAAACTGATTTTTTAAATTCCTTTGCGCACTTATGAGGAAATATTGATTATTAATAGTTTTCAACAGTTCATAAAAATTACAAATTTTAACATACTGCGGATTATATTACACATTGACATATAAAACTATCAGTTTAATCCACCTTTTTTAGCTGCGTAATATAGCGGAATTAAATTAAAAATTCTGCCATACTACCAAACACCTTTCTTTTTTAAAAGCTGGTTCAGGAGTACTACAGAAACTCATTGGGTAACAACATACATTAATTAATTATGGGAGCAACGAATGAAAAACAGCGTTCCTCATAACTTCAGTTTAGTGTAGGTAAGGCTAGTTACATAGATGTTCATTGAGCTAATGGAATTTCATATATATATATATATATATATATATATATATATATATATATATATATATATATATATACATATATATATATATATATATATATATATATATATATATATATATATATATATATATATATATACATATGTGTGTGTGTGTGTTCCGTCCGCGGCTGGATTCGAACCGATGCCTGTGTGTGTGTGTGTGTGTGTGTGTGTGTATGTGTGTGTGGAGCAAGAGAGAGCGATTGAGAGAGCACTCAAACATGTGTTGTGACATAATCTGAATAGTAGTTACAAATCGTTACTTGGAACAGTACTAGTTTCTACAAACGACATTATCTTTTCAAGTCCATCATCTTTAAAACTATTATAGTAATACGTGTGGATATACTTGTTGATAAAACGGAAGCTGCAGACATCCATACAGCTAGGTTGACCTTTTTCAGAAGCTAATGGATGACTTCTTTGAAAGAACGCACCTTTCAATTGATCCAGTCTTTTTCATATCACTGTTCTGCTTCATTATTACCACGCCAATAGGAGTGACAGTTTGAAACAAATGGGACTTTTCTTAATCCATGAGCTTTCAAAGTCGCAGATTTTGCTAACAGTTTACACTACAGTGTTCTAGCATTATTGCAACATTTGCAGTAGTTGGAAGTAGTTAGGAGCAACTCTGCCAACATTCAACAGTTCACCACATGTTTCTGAGAATTATGCCCGCAACTTCAACGGGAACGCTAAAGTCTCTTCATTTCCTGTTATTGCTTGGCAGTTCCCTGTGCTCTTAT
The DNA here is from genome assembly GCA_039081455.1 of Macrobrachium rosenbergii. Lineage (NCBI taxonomy): Eukaryota > Metazoa > Arthropoda > Malacostraca > Decapoda > Palaemonidae > Macrobrachium > Macrobrachium rosenbergii. The sequence continues at coordinate 20,913,767 of JANJGK010000044.1, forward strand.
GCTTTTCGTTAAAAACTTTTTAAAGATTTAGTGAGTCTTGGATTATTCGGACTGAAAGGCGCAAAAAATTGCAATGTTGCATCAAACACTTTCAAAAAATCATTTAGTATAGACCTCACCATAAACATTTTGTACGTATATGGCCACATATATTTACATGTACACCGACACACAATGCATTATATATATATATATATATATATATATATATATATATATATATATATATATATATATATATATATATATATATATAATATATACATATATTTACGAAATTTTTATCACACCGTGATTTATATACAATCAGGAAGCCATAAATGTCGTTAAATATCCAATTCACGCTACTTCGGGAATATCCCCGACGAGAAATTCTTGGTGGCTCAATTGTTTGACCGTCGAATGGAGTCGTTGGAAGGTACTGTGTTGAGGGATCGAGACCCGGCGGTACCGATCCATTTATCGCTTAAAAAATTCCCCTTCGGTGATAATTCCCCATCGGGAATATTCCCGAAGCTGATTATATATATATATATATATATATATATATATATATATATATATATATATATATATATATATATATATAGAATAGTTTCTTTCTTTCTTCTTTCATGTGACGCCATATAGTCGGGCGTGGGGTGCATTATTCACTGGGTTAACTGATGGGTGGTATGCCATAAACCATCACCAGACTTAGGAAAATTTTGCTGAGCGCTACAACACTAATTCACGGCAGCCACTTTTGACTGAGCAACATCGAAAGGTGATGTGATCGCCATACTTCTACGTATATGATATATATATATATATATATATATATATATATATATATATATATATATATATAATATATATATATATATATATATATATATATATATATATATATATATATATATATATATATATATATATATATATATATATATATATATATATATATATATATATATATATATACTCGTATATAACATACAGTCTACAAACATTATGCCACAAATATCGTTTAAAGTCGAATTCACAATACTTAAGGAAATAACTGACATCAAAGAGGAATTATACTTGATAAATGCTTCGACTCCTTTAGGATTCGAATTGTTCCCTGGCTTAGCCACAATGACAAACAATGACTTTGACCACCCTTCTGAATCAGTTGTAAGCGAAATTCATATGGTATATATAATACTTGCAAATCAACTTATTATAATATAGGCAAAGACTTGTCAAACCAGTAAGTCACTGTAACTCTTCTCTGAATAAACATATAATATCAAAAGGCTTTCACAGTTCAGATAAATTCAATGACTAAGGAAACTAAATAATAGCTCTTAGGTCACAGCAATAAGAATGAATCTTCAAGAACACATTCTGAATAGAGACTTCCTTATCTAATGCATATGAGGCAATGTAGCAGCGTAGATAAGTTCAAGTAAACCCTGTGCAAGATACAGGCCTGAGGAAAGATTACTAAGATACAGCCTAATGAATCCGGGAAACCGCTCCATTTACCTTGTAATTGGATCCTTGCTAATGAATATTCATGTATAACACGAAGGAAACAACTTGGTTTTCCTATTGTTCCTCTAATATTGTTTGCATAGCGACTCTGTGTTGCGATACATATATGCATACACAAACACACACACACACACACACACACACACACACACATATATATATATATATATATATATATATATATATATATATATATATATATATATATATATATATATATATATATATATATATATATATATATATCATTCAGTCACAGGTTCCTGAAAATGAATAAGTGATCATTTATTTCCATAATGACGTTTTGATCACTTCATCAAAGATGGGCCTCTGATGAAAACTTTCACAACTGAACTTAGTATAGTTGATTCTGACGCTTGTGGAGAGGTTCAGCAAACTTCAGTTCACTGCGTCGCTCTCCTATATAATGCATGAACTCGTTTGCCAAACCTCATTGTTCATTTACTATGCAAGAAATTAATCTCATCTACCCTTGGTTTTTACTCACGTTCTATACGACACTACTTCCATAAAAAATAAAGTTCACATTCCTTTGTACACTGCGAGTTTTATTTCCTGATGAACTTGACTTTTTGTACCTTTAGTCGAGTTCTGTTTTTACTTCTTTGCCTCGCGTATTCCGTAATAAACCTGTTCTTTCACTATAATATGATACATAATATCTTTCTAAAGCACATACTATCAGTCTCTTGTCTTTCACCTCACACTTTTGACATACAGTTTACTCATTTTCTCCGTTTTTGCAACTGCTTTTACTTATCACCAACGAATACTTCATGTGTCCTTATCCTACAATCCATACCCAATTTACAGCCGTTTTCTTATCCAGCTGACCTTCCCCTGACAATCCAGGCTGTTACATCCATCATATGGTAAAAGTCTTAAAAAGCTTTCTTGAGAAAATCAAACCTTTTCTCAACTTATACATCAATCTCTTTCTTAAGTTCATCATCTTTCCTTTTCATACTCCTTTCCTTGTCGCAACTCAGCAGAACTTTACTGGGTCAGTTCGACCCATGGCCATATTGGTTCAAAACAAATTTCCCAGAGCTTTTCTTGATTTTCATGAATCCATACCCAATGTTAAGTACAGTACGATTACACAGGATAAATGCCGCTCTGAATGAGAAATTGGCTATATGCCAAAGGAGAGATATATATGATAAAATCAGGTTCTTTCACAAGAAAAGTATAGTTAACATCAAAGCAGATAAACCCAAACAAATCATACGACTGTCGCACAATGAAGACACATAATTGGCAATCAGAGGGTGCCTTAAAAGTAATTTATTCGTAGCGTTAATAAAATGGGGAAAACTCCTTGACAACAATGAAGTCACACGAAAGCTAACGAAAATGTCTACAGCAATTAACCAAAATTAAGAGGAGGAGGACGGGTATGACATGAAATACTTTATTTCTGCTCTGATTTGCAGTGTGAGGGCAGGCACAAGTCAGGTTCGGGGTTTACAGTTCACTAATTTATTAACAGACCATAAGCACAGGTCAAGGGCTCGTGCAAGCCAAAATGTAGCTTCTGACCTTAGACAGGTAGAAACAGGAATCAAGTAAAAGCATTTGTGTTTGTTAACAGCGAGAAATATACATATAAAATGGTACAGGATATCGGGCTGAAATTCATACATACGTGGTTGGAAAGCTGGCAGTGCAATACATACAAGAGTAATAATACATGAAATAGGACAATAATAATAATGGAAGATATATGTACAATAGTTGTATGAGAGATGCTGTGTTTCTTTTGTCCGCGTGTTTGGTTCGCGGGGTCGGTGTCACAGGATAATGGCTGGCACAATGTAGGTGTGAGTAGGGTCCACATGTGGGCCCTACAGGACTCTCCCCCAGGAGAGGCCTTTGGCTGTAAGTCAATGTTTGGTATGCATGCGGGTTTCAGGCAATCAATGGAAACCCACATTGTTCTGCCGTCTACTGTCATCTGGTATGCTTTGGGTCATCTCTGGATGATGCGGTATAGTCCTGAGTGGGCTGAGGAGATGGGAGGTCTGTGTGCATCTACCTGTATGAACGCATATTTTATGTTCTGCAGTTTGTTGGGGATGTCAACATTTTTGGGAGCGTGGTAGGTCGTCTTCGCCGGCATTATCCTTTCTATTGCTTTTCAGGTGTTGGATGGTGACAGGCTTGTTTGTTCTTGAAAGGCGTCTGCTGGCAACGTCAACACTTGACTGTAGAGGACTCCTAATGCATTGGATGCTGCGTGTCGTGTCGTTCTCAGGCCCGGTAGGACCCATGGTAACTCCTTTCTCCGGGTCCCGCATTGGCATCTGGCAGTGAGTGATGCTTTTAGTGACTGGTGTAGTCTCTTGATGATGCCGAAGGCTTCTGGGTTGTGGGCCATCTTATGCATTAGTCTTGTCCCCAGACTGTCTGTGAGGGTGTTCCACAGGGCAGATGTAAAGTTGGTTCCCCTGTCGCTGGTGATGATCTGGGGGATTCCAGGGCTTTTACGTCGCTCTCTGCTGTTGTATTGGTATTGCTTCTGGCCACCTGGTGTTCCTGTCTATAATGGTATACAGGTATCTGTACCCCTTGGAGAGGGGTAGGGGTCCCACCATGTCGACAAGGGTGTGGGCAAATCGGCGGTTCGATGTTGTGAACTCTCCTATCCAGCTTTCGACGTGCCTTGTAATTTTTTACGTCTGACACGGGATGCATTCTCTTGTCCACTTTTTCACATCCTTTCTCATTCCCCACCGGATGTACCGCTCCGCTATGATTCAGGCAGTTGACTGGCCCAATGGGTGGGTCAGGTTGTGGGAGAGAGTGAAGGCTCTTCTTCTTGGTTCTGGCATGTAGCAGTGAGGGCGTCCTGTACTCATTTCGCAGGCAATGGTCATCTCTCCACTCTTGATTGACAGGTGCTCCATGTGAGGGAGGGGTTGTCACACTGCAGTCTTTGTAGGTCCACATCATCTTTCTGAGCTTTCTCTATTTTGGGATAGGCTATCCCGAGCTGAATGGTTTTGACGCAGCTTCTTGACAGTGTGTCAACCACGGCATTTGCTGACCACTCAGGTACTTGATGGTGCAGGAGTGTCCAGCTATCGCTGACAGATGCCACTGTTGCCGCACTGACCATGCATCTGCTGACTTTGTGAAGGCATGCACCAATGGTTGATGGTTTGTCTGCACCACGAAAAGTCATCCCTCGAACATGTGGCAGAAGTGGCGGACTGCTTTGTAGACTGCGAGGAGCTAGCTCCCTGTCAAACGTAGAGTATTTCTGTTCTATTGCTGTTAGCTTCAATGCTGAAGAAGGCCAGAGGGTGACGACTACCATCAGTGTCCTGATCTAGTACAGCGCCCATCACTGTATTGCTTGCATCTTTTGTCCATGTGCAGGACCTATGGGGTAGAGGAAAAATTAATGTGATTGCTTGTTTTGCTAAAAGAAATGCTTTATCTTGATTTTCTGCCCATCTGTCCATATTAATTTTTTATTCTTTCCTTTTAGACACTCTTAAATGGGGCTCATTATTTTAGCAATGTTAGGTATGAAGTGATGATAATAATTTATTAAGCCTGAAAATTTTCCCACTGACTTTACTGTTGTTGGTTTTGGTAAGTCTGTGATTGCTTTTACTTTTTATGGTAGGGGTTTAATGCCTTCTGGGGTCACTTGGTGTTCCAGAAATTCTACTGTTTTCTTTGCCCATTCACACTTGTCCTCCCTTACTGTGAGTCTGTTTTCTTTGAGTATCTGTAGCACTTTCTTAATGTCTTATAGATATTGTTTGAGGATGGATCTGAATATTAGGATGTCGTCAACGTACACCACGCAGAATGGAAGGTCGCTAAACAGTTCCTCCATCAGTCTTTGGAACATTGCCCCTGAGTTGCAGAGGCCGAAACTGCTGTAATTGAATGCATGGGTGCTGAAGGAGGTGATGATTGGGGTCTTCTTGATATTGTCTTTTGCTACTGGGACTTGGAAGTATCCCTTTAGCAGTTCTATTTTTGTGAAGATTTTTGCTCCCTTCATCTGGTTGGTTATGTCTGCTATATTTGGTAAGGGTATATGTCTAATTTTGTTTTGATGTTTAGCTGTTGGTAGTCTCTGCAGGGGCACCATGTTCCATCCGACTTCGGTACCATGTGGAGGGGTGATGCCCATAGGCTGGAGGCTTTTTGGCATAATCCTGCTTCTTCCATTTCTTTGAACACCTACTTGCTGTAGGTGAGCTTCTCTGGGGCCAAATGTCTAAAACGTGAGTGGATCGGAGGACCTTCTGTTTCTATGTCATGCTGGATGCTATGTTTTGCTATGAACATCACTTCATATTCTTGTAGGAGTTGCCACATTTCTGGCAGGGGACCGCTGGTGCGATTGGGCATACTTGTTGCTTTAGATAACTCGTTGATGGTGTGATGGCGGTACGTCTGTTTGGCTGTTGAGGAAATGATGTCAGTGACGTTCTTGGGATCAGCTATTTTGCTGCTACGTCCACTAGCAGGTTGTGTGCTCTCAAGAAATCTGCTCCTAACAAAGCTATCGTCATGTCTGCTGTGATGAAAGTCCAGTTGTATTCGTTCCCATTGAAAGCTACTCTCATCTCCTGCCTTCCATACATTGTTAAGTGGTGCTCCGCCCGCAGTTGATACGTGGAGGTTGGTGGGGCAAGCGGTGTTGAGTCATTCGTTTGGGCTGGCTGGGATGAATGATCTGCATGCTCCGGTGTCCATGAGGAACTCTGCATCAGATCTTTCATCTCTTATAAAGAGAGCAGTGGGCAGGTACGGCTCCTCTTACGGGGCAACTAGGTCTGCTTACCGCTGACATTAGTATGATTGGGTCACATGTGCAGCCCTATCACATGTTTTTTTTTAAAATATGCAGCCTTTGTCACACTTTTGGGTGTTCTTTCTGAATTTCCAGTGGAAAAAACATATGCTGGTTCGTCTTTTTTCTGCTTGGTCTTCCTCTTGATGACTTGCTTGGGGAAGTTCCTTTTGAAAATGGGGGCGGCTGGCCCCTCTGGGTCACTGTTGGATTCTATGTCTGTTGTCTGCTAGGTCCGATGTGGTGCTGCTGTTGCTGTTGTCTGTGAGGGATCCACTGTTTTGTGGTTTGTGTACACTTCGTCAACCAGACTCAGGAACTCTTCTATGGGCATGTGGAAGCTTTGGGCATGGCTGCTACTGTTCGGTGGGGTAGTTTTGTGAGGAGCACCTACCTCACAAGGTCCAAAGATGACTCAGGTTAGCTGCCTGTAGCAGGCAGCGTGATGAGCCGCTGCAGCTGCTTACAGACGTGCAGTGTTCACTCATCTCCTATGGATGCCCCTCCGTGGTTGAGGAACTTCCTAGCCCTCTGGGCGAGTGGCATGCTGAAGGATGACTTCAGCTGATCCTTCAGCAGTTCATAGGTGATGGGGGCGTGTAGTTCCTCGAGCCATCCTGCTATCTGCTAGATGTCGTCCGGTGGGAACTCAAGGACGGTGTCTGCTGCGCATGTTCCTGAGGTGATTTTCTTTGTGCAAAAGATTGTTCCCACCCTGAAGATCCATGCCTCTGGGTTGTGGGGCGTAAATGACAGTAGGCATATGGAGGCGGCAGCGAGGTCCTCGCTGGCAAGGATGGTATCGTTGTTGCTGGCTTGGTTGGACATCTCCGCGGGTTACCAATATGAGGGCAGGTACGAGTAAGGTTCAAGGTTCACAGTTCACTAATTTGTACACAGAACATACATACAGGCCAAGGGCTCATGCGAGTCAAAATGTAGCTTCTGACCTTAGACAAGTAGAAACAGGAATTAAGTACAAGCATTTGTGTTTGTTGACAGTGAGAAATATACATATAAAATGGTACACAATATCGGGCTGAAATTCATACATACAAGGTTTGAAAGTTGGCAGTGTAATACATACAATGGTAACAATACATGAAATAGGGCAATAATAATAATGAAGATATATGTACAATAGCTGTATGAGAGATGCTGTGTTTCTTTTGTCCGCGTGTTTGGTTCGCGGGGTCGGTGTCACAGGATAATGGCTGGCACAATGTAGGTGTGAGCAGGGTCAACGTGTGGGCCCTACTGCAGTGATTTGAACCCTGCAACACCCGTCAATGAATGGCAAGAATTTAGCGCCGTAAAAGAAATTCATAATTATAACTGAATAATCGACTTACCTCACAAATAACATCTTTTTTAACACCTGCATTGCAACAATCATATCTAAAACCTCCATACTACTTATAGAATGTCAAAAGATATTCTACTCTCCTTTTTTTAACATTTTTATTTGGTTTAATGCAGGTAATACTAAAAACACAAGCACTGCTTTACGTTCCATCGTATCAGTCATCATCTAGAAATTTATGTTAATAACAGTTGTTGTCCGTTTTGACAGTTTATACATTTCTTAAATTATGTGCCAAACAATTAATTTTTCATCTTTTAACTAATAAGAGAAAAAGCACCTAACACGAATGGTTGGATTTGTTGCTAAATGTGAGAGAAACATACATACACACACACACACACACACACACACACACATATATATATATATATATATATATATATATATATATATATATATATATATATATATACATATACATACGTGTGTGTGTGTGTGTGTGTGTGTGTAGCCCAGTTGAGAGGTAATTTCATTGCTCATCTGTTACTACAAAGTGGAGACGTCCCATCTATCGGTAGCCTTGGTAGTGGCCGCACAAAGGCTGCTGGTAGCACACCTCAGTATTCACTCATTCTCTCTCTCTCTCTCTCTCTCTCTCTCTCTCTCTCTCTCAGGTCTACAGGGAAACAAGCTTTACCCAAAAATAATTTATTTGACAAAATCTAACATAAATAGACTGCAAGAAATAAGAGATAGAATAAAATGACATTAAAGTTCCCAAAAGATCATTCACATTATAGTGAATGATCTTACTCAGCGAAACATCTGAAGAAGTCAAATGAATTCCTTATTAACCCAAAAAGTATAAAAATAAAGATATGGGAATTCCTCCCATGTTACTCATAAAATATATATCATACAATAAATGCTTGCAAAAAAGACTTTATAAAAATGGAGAAAAACAATCCACAGTTTGGGAAATTGAATGTGGTTCCTACCTCCAAACAGCAATGTTCACAGTCTTGAACAGTAAATCTCGAACCTCAAAGTCTTCACTCGAAGACTTCTAATAATGTTCAATGTTGGTCTTCAAATGATTCTTTTTCCCATATCTAATCCCTTCACACACACTGGGACTCCGCCCAAATGAAACGCACGTACACACATTCCCCAACGAAACCTAGACATTTCCAGCGAACGAACCTACGAAGTCATATGACCTGTTACCAACTCTTGAGAAACCTGACTCCACAATTTTACCTAATTCGGAAATGCATCAGATAACAGCCACACATTCTCTCCAAGATTTTGGGAGAGTTTTCCTCCCCACTCGTTAATTATAATTAAACATTCACTGTGTATTGTAATTCATAACATACTTGTGACCTATAGGCTTTTCATATATATAGATTTCTCACAAGAGTAATGTGTTAATGACTTTTGATCTCTTAATTCTATTGATAAGGTAATGTGTTTTAAAATGAGTAGATAATAAAGAGCCCGTGTGAGCGAGCGGGCGCAGATAACCCACCATTAGAAATTGATAAGTTTTTTATTCATTCCTAAAATGTGTGGAAATTAAGTATCTGGACGTAAATCACTCATGGAAACCGACCAGATTTTAGTAGAGGCCCCTAATTCAAACATTTAGTCATGCCAAATTCTGGGAATCCACCTCTAAGAAAAATCCGATAAAAAGAAGGTGGGCGTTTACAAAATGCAAAGCTTACGAACAAAACCTACGATTAAAGTGGTATATAACCATTTTAATGCATAAAAAAATCATTACATTTGACGTGCTCTATACAGGGAGAATTCACTAATATGAGCCCAAAAATACTGGAGGTATTTGTTTAATCTTCAAATGCTGATCAAACAGAAATATTGTTGATTACTTTAGGGAGTGGATGTAATGGACAACGAGGAATTATGCTACAATAACAAACTATGTTTTCTCATGAACAGACTCTCAAAGACAACCCTTTAGCTCAAGACGTTATGAAAACATGAAAATCCTTCAGCAGCAAGAAAGATAAAGGAAATTATCGGTAACCACATTAGTTGTTCTTCCAAAAGTCAAGACAAAAAGACCTCAGAATCAGTAAACGTTTGGGTTCCCATGTTTGCTTCCAGTGACGTTCGTACACAATTTTAATGAGTTTCAGTTGGGTGAGAACCTCAATGGCCACGTGGAGTTGGATATGAAAAAAATCTTTCAAAATAACCACTTATTCGTCCTCCTGATCCAGCAGAAATAATCTCTCTCTCTCTCTCTCTCTCTCTCTCTCTCTCTCTCTCTCTCTCTCTCTCTCTCTCTCTCTCTCTCTTATATGTGAGGCGTTTGTCGGGGATTCTTAGCGCGGTTTAGAAATAATATGCTTTTCTCCATAAGGTCGGGAATGCTTAATTCCCACTTGAGTGCACTGTGTTTAGTCCAGAAGCATAATACTCAAAGGGAATGAGAAAAATTAATTCTAAAAGATTAAAAAAAGTTGCATCCAAAACTCCCTCGGAGGGAACGCCATCTCTGTTGTTCCGAAAGTGGACAATTATGAGACGAAATCAGAAAATATGGAGCATTTGCATTTTCACCTGATGAGAATCTGGGGAAGGCTGATGTATTCAAATAATTTTTAGTATGAGTAGCTAGTATTTCCTCAAAATATTACGAGACCTTACTCACATTCCCTGCTACGTCATTCTGTTCTGATTGTTGAAACATTCAGACAAAATGAGAGAGAGAGAGAGAGAGAGAGAGAGAGAGAGAGAGAGAGAGAGAGAGAGAGAGAGAGAGAGAGATTATTTCTGGATCAGGACAAACTCTCCGGAAGCTGCAAACCCTCTCCGGGGCTGAGTAATTCACAGCAACTCCCCCCTACCCCCCACCTCCCACCCACAAATCCCTACGCCTTCAAAATGAAAAATAACGTATCCTGATCCGTAGTTTTAATAAATCTGATCATTCGTTGTCAGTCTCACTTACGTAAAGTTCTGACCTTAATAATCAACAGAAAAAAATGGGCGCCGAGCACAAAACATGTTTTCATGTCAGAGGTAACAAGATGATCAAATTACAAATGAAAATAGTGAATTCGCATTAACTTGGTTATTAAATTTTTAAAAAGGGAGCATAACTACGAAATAAAACTAAAAATTTCAACTTTGTTTCTATATTCAGATACACGCGAGTATAATTAGGACGTAATCCAATCCTGATAAAACAGAGAAAATATATGGTCGACTGGCCCTTTCAAAATCAGATTTGCATTAACAACAAATATAACTGTTATTCTCCGGGATTTGTTCTAGTTTCTACTGATCAATATATTTAAGCTATGGGCCCCACCCACGCTAAATCTAAATTAAATGGGCACTTAACTCCTTACAGATTACCAATTAGACTTTTACATAATATGACCGTCAACCAAATTAAATCAATTTCCATTCATGACATCGAATGAGATGTTGACAGACTACTTGATCTTTGACAGCAAATGACTTGGAACTGTAATTGTACACCGATGATGATGAAAACGTTCGCAAATAATAACCGACTGGTTATAGCATCCAAGCAAATTAACAGAATGCATAAAA
>JANJGK010000044.1:20930030-20994483 GCA_039081455.1 Macrobrachium rosenbergii
TGTGTACTTCCTTTCCTCCTTCTCCTCCTCCCCCAGCCCTCCTTCCTTTTTCCTTCGTGTCATGTTCACTTTCTACAATATGAAATGACTTCCAAGCCATAAAAACCTTCCTCTTTTTTTCAATATCTTTACTTCCTTCCCCTCTCCAATTGTCATTTTCTGGGATGTTTCATCGATTGCTATATGTCGTATTTTTTAAATTTTGTTTTTGTTGTCGTCATTACCGCTCATCATCTTCCCCGCGATTTTTTTTTACTTCGCTTCATTTCAGCTTCGCGTTCACTAATCTCACAAAGAAAACCTGTCTTCATGAAATATGTATTTTTCTCAAATACTGGTTCCAGAAAGTTCAGCAATCATCTTTCGTTACTGACTTAATATCTGCCAAAAGGATCTCTGGGAAAAAAAATCTGGGAGTGGTAAATGAAGTAAACAAGGAAAAATATAAGTGAATGGCTGATATTGTTTTATAACTGGAACCACAACGTAATACTATTTGTTAAAGAATTCCGAAAGGCTGATGCAGGTCTTTCCACCTTACCATAAACATACTACTAATATATACCCATAAATAAGTCTATCGAAAAAAGAAGGCAAGGCAGATGTTAGATTAATTGTGAAAAAATAAATAACTTCTGAGGAAGACTGATGGAGAAGTGTTCACGTTAGGAGTTTGAGAAACATCTAAAAGCTTATATTGCACTGTATAGTGACTGGCACTAGTAAGGTTAAACAACATTACACGATAACTTATTTTCGTAGCCCTTAATACACATCTGTTTACAGTTGAGAGGTATTTAGAATTAAATATAGAATTACATGGTTGCAATATTAGCTGTAAACCTGAGAGAATGTACGGGTTCAGCAATCGTTCAGATAATGTGCGTTCCTGTATTAACTAGGTATGTTATGACCAAAGATACGCCACAAAGCAACCAGAGAGAGAGAGAGAGAGAGAGAGAGAGAGAGAGAGAGAGAGAGAGAGAGAGAGAGAGAGAGAGGGGGGGTTTCTTAAGTATCTTTTGTAACGCAAGAGCAATTAATGATGTCAATGCATCTGTAAAAATGTCAACGTACACATTTTAGTTTTCTGAAAAGAAAACCATTGTGCCGGCTTTGTCACTCCGTCCGCTCCCCGCACTTTTTGAGGCTAGAGGGTTGCACATTGTTAAGTTGATCATCCACCTTCCGACCATCAAACATACCAAATTACAGCCCTCTAGCCTCAGTAGTTTTTATCTCACTTAAGGTTAAATTTAGCCATAATCGTGCGTTTGGTAACGATATAGGCCAGGCCACCACCGGACCGTGGTTAAAGTTTCACGGGCCGCGGCTCATACAGCATTATACCGAGAACACCGGAAGGTAGATCTATTTTCGGTGGCCTTGATTATACGCTGTACAGCACACTTGACTGCGCCGAGGAAACTAAGCGCGTTTTTATTACTTGTTTCTTTTGGAACTACGATTCATAGAATTTTCCCTTCCGAATTCCCAAAAATGTACGTACTTTGTCAAAAGAAAGTCATAAAAGATTTAACGTATTTCTGAATGTTCCAGGCACCCGAAAAATCTGAAAATACATTACGGACGGTTATGCAAGTTGCATGAAAGGTGACAGAACGCTCCCTCTGCCTTTTACTAAGCTGTGTCTCGGAAGAAAAGTAGTAGTGAAAAAAAATGTCATGTCAGATATAGTGTTAAATTTTTTCCATCTATGTTATCAGTCGCTATTCACATGGTATTCGAAGGGAAATGTGTGCCACAATAGAATATATTAGTAAAACGTGAGCAGTATGTATGACAGAATCATATGATGCGCCTCACGCGGGCGAAACGGCAATAAATGAAGAGGCTGTTCGTTTATTAAGACTTAAAATAAAATATTCACTTTGCGTTTAAAGTTCTTGTTTAAAGAAGAATATAAGATGTTATTTTTGCATACTTCCTGTGTTTTACCTATGTTAACTGGTGATTAATAAATGGCTGTAGTGCGTTTTCTGTGGCTAAAATTGGCTCTTCAAGTTAAATTATCTCATGCCATCAGAATAGTTGTACTTTTTTCTCTTGATGCAAATGTGAGAGAAAACAGGCCAAACAATTTCCTATCTTGGAAAACAGGGGATATACGGCCAATGAAACCGAGTCAGGCTTAACACATTTCAAACGTATACTGTATACTGTAAATCGTGCTCTATAGTTTTCCTGATTTCGTTATGTCCATTTCATAGACTTTTAACGTGCTTTGCATATATTTGATGGTCAAACAAACTGGCAAGAACATAAAGGCCGTTTATTTGCCATTGACTGAGATACTTTGAAATCTACTAATCGCATTCACGAGATTGAAAGGAACGCTAACGCTAAATTACTCCGCTTCCCATAATTTTGGATGCAATTTCCACTGGAATTCTTTGGATACTCTGACATAAAACCAAATGAAGAATTTCTGCTATCACACGCCATGCCTCTCGTATGTCTGGGAGAGATTTTTGTTTAGTGGGTTAACCAATGCACATGATTAATGAAGAGAAATTTATCTCACCCCATCTGTACACAAATACAGATATATTTATGAGTTAAAATAGATGCATCCCTACTTTTATAACGTAGTTTTATGCTTCTAATTTCATCTTCTGTCTAGAAAGTCCAGAAGCTTATAAAATATTCATCCTATGAATGTTGTCTCCCTAAATATTTAGTGAAATTGACCAGTTGAGTTGATACATATCTCAGCGAAAAAAATAATTGGAAAATCCGAGAAATTAATTTAAATTGTCAGGATGACGCTATTTCAGACTAAAGAAATGTGTTTAACTTAAAAAAAATGGGTACTAATGAATTCAATAATTTTTTTCGTCTCTGATTGTGTGAAAGGCCTGAAAGATTTTTCTTCTGCACTGTAACATCAGCAACTAAAAAAGTCCATACATGAAAACCACCACTATCAGCGCGGGGGGTGGGAGTGCACGTGGAGTGGGTGGAGGCGGTGTTTGGAAATTCACAAAATTCTGAACTGTTGGGAAAAGGTCATTCCTGTATGATCACTTAACCGGACAATTTAACTATTGTTACAGAATTAATTGTAATGCTTTACAATTAACAATCAAATATAAATAGAAAATTACATAACACTTGTTGTTAAGTTAAAAGTTAAGTATACCTTAGTTTTACCAGACCACTGAGCTGATTAACAGCTCTCCTAGGGCTGGCTCGAAGGATTAGACTTATTTTACGTGGCTAAGAACCAATTGGTTACTTAGCAACGGGACCTACAGCTTATTGTGGAATCCGAACCACATTATAGCGAGAAATTAATTTCTATCACCAGAAATAAATTCCTCTAACTCTTCATCAGCCGGCCGGGGAATTGAACTCCGGCCCATCGAGTGACAGTCCACAGCTCTACCGACTCACCTAACAAAGAGCTACTTGTTGTTTAGATAATCAATAATAATCTGTATGCTCAGATTAACAAACACACTTTCTGCAAGTTTTAGTTCGACAAGAAAGAAGAATCATAAGGGCACCACAAATAAAACATTATCCCTATTCATTCCTAGTGCGTACTCGTCACTAGATATAATGAGCAATGTTACAGATTTACCTAAAATACTTCCATTTACTTATATCTAACGGTATGAAAAAATTATAAGGTTCTGAAGGGTTAGGATGTTCATTAAATGTCAATCTGTCTCTTATAACAATATAGACGACTTGCAGTCTCTCCTCCTACAGAATCTGAATGAATAAACTGACATAAACAAAAACACATATATATATATGCATATATATATATATCTATACTGAATATATATATATATATATATATATATATATATATATATATATATATATATATATATATATATTATATAGCTCTATCTATCTATATATCTATATATATTGTCACGAAGTGACCAAGTACCTGGTTGTCACACAACTAGTTACAAAATCCAAAAGTTTACCTCACTTCAGCCAGATATCTGAATCCTCATAACAATAAAATTACGACAGTGATCTCTTTAACTTAAAACTCGCTTATCACTTAAAATATCAAACTAGGTTTATCAAGTTATGTGTGATGTATTGAGATATACTAGATAAAAAAGGGCATCACTACATCAAACAACTATAATTGTTTCCCTGGTCTTAATTCACTTTAATTCTACGAAAGGAGAACAAAACATGTCTATCAATCACTTATCTTATGCATACACAAATAACCCTATTCATTGGTGGTCAAAAATGAAATACTGTGTTTTTAAAACTTTAAATAAAAAAAATTATTCCTAACTTTAAACGTTATGATTAGCACTCAAAATCTGAAAAAATGACCATTACTTGGAAACAATATAAGATTTAATTAATTCTTAAACAAGATTGATTCACAAAACTTTAATTTATCAAGAAATTATGTTAACTAAGCAAAATTCAAACTATTAAGATTTACTCAAGATTTGAAAAAGAAATCCTAACAAATGAAAATCATATTAGGTACGCAATGTTAAAAGTATCAACATCTGTGAAATGTTAAGTGCACAAATGTTAAATCACCAACACAAAAGTTTGGGAAACACTATGAAATTGCAAACACAAGAGCACACAAAAAATGCAAAATCAAGAACACACAAAAATGCAAAAACAGGAATATACAAAAAATGCACAAAAGATTTATCAACCGTAATTTTACTTAGTCAAAATCTATCTGACACTCTTATTTTACCATGGTAAAAATAAGTAAAAACCACTTTACCTTAACTAGTTTTTGAACACTTTTACAAAACTCTTGCTGCAGCAAAAAAACACACTTCTATTTAGGGCACTGTTACAATAATGGTTGCCAAAAACTCAGATTTTAACATATATGTTTGGGAAACTGATCACTTCAGACAAAGAATCTGTAGAGTTAAGTTGCTCTCTCTCTCTCTCTCTCTCTCTCTCTCTCTCTCTCTCTCTCTCTCTCTCTCTCTCTGAGAGAGCAACTTAACTCTACAGATTCTTTGTCTGAAGTGATCAGTTTCCCAAAAAATCTACTATAAGAATAAACCTGTGTTGCCAGTTAGGCAATTTTTGAAATGGGTCACTCTGGTAATTTTTCCTGGGAAAGAAAGGAATAAACTGGGTTTCTTCCTCTGGAGGAGGGAAATAAACAAGATAATTTGTTCCCTGGCTCCAAAGAGCTATATAGGCCTGTTCTCTCATCTGTATAATTGACAGGGATTTCCTGTCTTAACACTTGTCCAAACAGAAAAGGCTTCTGGATCAGGCAGCTTATCTAAAGCTGTCATCCCACATCTCTTTAGCTAATATAGGATTTCCTGTCTTAACACTTGTCCAAACAACAAACTTTTAGACCAGCCATGGTTATCTAACTTGTCATCTCATCTCCCTATTAGTTGACAACTTAAGTGGTTAAGGGTCTCTCTTGCATAAAGGATACACTGTGGTCACCCACTTGACACCTGAACAACCATTCAGCTGTGTAAACAAAAGAGCCTTACAGGAAAATGTATCTTATCTTATCACACAGCCAACTAACCCTCTCAGATCTGAGTCCTGGTATCTCAACACACAACACATGACAAATACAAGAGAGAATATATCAAAAATTTTACAGAAAACATACATGTCATAAGACATATCATTATAATACATATATGAATATATATGATATATATCTATATATATATATATATATATATATATATATATATATGTATATGTGTATATATATATATATATATATATATATATATATATATATATATATATATATATATATATATATATATATATATATATATATATATATATATATATATATATATATATATATATATATATGTGTGTGTGTGTGTGTGTGTGTGTGTATGTATATCATAGAAAGATTTCAAGAAAGGCAATAACAAAGTCTGAATGTAGAATTTCTCATACTAATATTTACTAGGAAAATAACCAATATCATACAGGTTTTCTGGCACTAGAGGTGAAGAGTTTTGGAACACTACTGAATTCTTGGATACAAACATTTACTACTACTACTACTACTACTACTACTACTACTACTACTACTACTACTACTACTACTACTACTAATAATAATAATAATAATAATAATAATAATAATAATAATGATAATAATAATAATAATAATAATAATAATAATAATAATAATAATAATAATAATAATAATAATAATAATAATAATAATAATAATAAGCTAAACACCAAAAAATTGTATCATACTGAATTTCAGTTAAGTAAAGAATATTACACTTCCACACTGGTAGGTAGCCAGGACATAAAGGAATGGAAATGATACGATTCTTAAAAACGAAAGAGAAGAAGAAAAGTAAGTCGTAAAAGAGGTAAAACGTACAGGTAAATCAAGAAAAAGAAGAAGGAGAAGCAGACAATTAAAAGCATGCCAAAAGCAGAGGATAAAATCAAGGATATGGCGTTCTTGCACTCAGAAAGCCATTACGATGGCAAATATGGCCATCAACCACAAAGAATTATTTTGCTGCGGTTCTCTTGGGCTTTCTTTTACCTGCTCTCCAAAATCGCCTTAAGTCTTGAGTTTTACCTTTTGTTTGGGATTTTCCTAGGAGGGAAGAAGTTTCTATGTTTCTGAATGGATGTTTTGTGTAAGATGACGCCAGGCAGCATTCCTAAATGAAAACTATGATTCTATTTGGTGATGTCAGCAGCTGAATTATGGGAATTTAGTATTCTTTCAAATTAATAGTAATTGGCTGTGAAGACAAGAGGTATATATATTACTTTTTCAATATAAGACTCACACACGCCCACACAAACATTTTATATATATATATATATTTATATATATATATATATATATATATATATATATATATATATATATGTATATATATATATATATATATATATATATATATATATATATATATATATATATATATATATATATATATATATATATATATATAAGGAGAGGGTGACAAGGAGATAGCCGGTCATCAAAAGGTGATATATTTATTACCTACGCATTTCGTAACAACACAGTTACATCATCAAGGCTAAAAGAGAAAACAACACAAATTAAAAATACATGGCATATTACTTTGACTTTAAGAATCTCAACAGATTATACAAAACTTACATTAAAACAAAGCATTTTAAAAAGCACCTGCTACACTGAAAGTTGAAGGCTGAATGATTTGGAAAGGAGAGAGAAGTAGCGAAGAAAACTGGCTCAAGCCAGATACAACTGTACAGAGGTGGTGTGAGTGTTCAACTTGGGCACTAACTGCTTAATAAATAATGACTCTAAGATGAGCAGTTCGTGTACACGGCTTGTTTGGCCTAAGACAGATAAGTCAGAATAGTTAATGCTGATATTACAAATTTTTTGTGATCTCTGATATTAGAAATTTCAGGATTGGACAATCCGCAGCCAGTACGATGGCTGACACCATTATGTGAATCAGCTCTGACCTTGAGCAATAGTTGAGTCGAACCTACCCCAAGTCCCCAAATTACATCTGGGGAAAGTATTTTTATATATGACTGAGGATTGCGTTATTGGGCACATTCTGTCCTTAAATTTAAAAAGTGGTCCTCTTGTAAGGGGATTTTTTGAAAATAAAATAGCTTGCAACATGATAAAGTGTTTTTCAGTTGCAGACTTGAGATTCCTTCTAAATTTGTCATCTTGGATGTATGGAATACTGGCATATAGTTTCTTTCCTGGAGCAGTGTTTATGGAAGGGGAGTCAGATAGTTTCTTATTTAGAAAATTCTTGTAATGTTCAAGAAAACGTGGGGGAAACCAGTTATCGGTAAAATATTTATACAAGAACAACGTTTCTGTATGAAGTGAATCCCAGGAAGAGGTTAGAGTGTAAGCCCAATGAAGCAAGGTAAAAATTGAATTGAGTTTAAAATTATAAAAACAAGCACTATAAGAGTTTGAACCCAGATCTGAAAGTCTTTTCTAAAAACGGAGGTTTTAAAACTATCAATTCAATTTTTACCTTGCATCATCGGGCAAGAACAAGAACTCAGGACTACAGTGACGCCTTAAACCACACAACCATCAGCAGCCTTAATATGAATTAATTTTATCACAGTGATTCATATACAAGCAACTGGATATTAAAGGACATTTGTAGCTTAATGCTTGTGTATGAATCACGGTGATGTGATAAAGTTCGTTCATAATATGGTTGCGTGCGACAAGCGCACTACACGGCTAACATGGTAGAGGTGGGCTGATATCGATTCTAATTACCAATACCTGAGTTCGTCAGTGATTTGTAGGTGGGAGGCAGTATCAACTTTTACCTCCCTTGGTGGCAGTGTGGTTTAGGACGTCACTGTAGTCCTGAGTTCTTGTTCTTCCGAGGTTCGAGCCCACGAGACGACGAACTTATCATCAACTGAAAAATTCCCCTTCGGGTAACATATATGAAAATATATTATTTCCGAGTTGGATATTAAAGGGCATTTGTAGCTTGATGTTTATATATATATATATATATATATATATATATATATATATATATATATATATATATATATATATATGTATGTATATATATATATATTATATATGTACTTTTTCTCGTCAGTAGATTATAATATCTTTCACGGGTATAACAGCAACAATAATAATAATTATAATAATAATAATAATGAGTGGTAGATAAAAGCAAGAACTTTACACCTAATCAAGTGGTAGCTCTTATAAAAATGCTGACAGTCACTCACCTGGATACCAGTAACATGATGAAATGGAAATGACAGAAATCGCCTTAAGGAAAGAGAAGAAAAATCAGTGGAGGAAGTGGTAAAACCTCCAGATAAATCATGGAGACAAAGCAGACGATTAAGATCTCGCCTAAAGCAGAGCATAAAAAATGGGAGATAATGTTCCTGCACTCAGGAAACCATTACGTTGGTAAATATGGCCAGAAACTCTGAGAAAATCATTTGCTGCATTTTCCTATTCTGACTTTTACCTGCTCTCCTAAGTAATTAGCTTCTTATGCTGTATTTTGTTGTTTGATTGTCCAAGAAGAGTTATTTGAATTTATTGGAAAGTTCCTCGGGTAATATGCCACTGAGGACTAAGTATATTTTGCTGGCGTAATATCTGTGGTTGAAGTAAGCAATGGCACAATGTAAACTGAAAACAAATGCAGGTCAAGAAGGTGCATTTTAACGTAAAAACTATGCTCAATGACACAGCCATTACAGGAAAAGTTATAATGTCAAAGTACCTAAAATGAATGGAGGATCGGAGGATTTCCCCCATCTAACTAAATGAAGCATTCTGTTCAGTTCATGTACATATGAATGAAAAAAGATCTGGAAAGTTGGTTCAGCTAGGGTTATTGGTTTGAATTACGTCAAAGAGAGTGATGGAGCAGCTTAATTATGAGGGTCAGAGCTTAATTATGAGGGTCAGTCAAAACGTCTTCAAGGAATGATAGTGGTAACTGAAACTTTCAGATGTGACTGCACATTAAACTTGCTTATGTGAACAGTTACAAGAAATTTATTGTTCCCCGAATTACCTTTCACCTGAGTCCCTTTGAAGGTCATTAGGATAAAAAAAATAATCTCAAAAAAAAAAAAGAATCAGACGGTCTCACTCTGATTTAACACATTCACAACAAATGTGTGATCTCCATAGAATTTCACGAAATTGTGGTCAGCATAACTGGTGAGGATTCACCTTCCCATTCGTACTGTGATGCTGAATTCAAGCAGGGCAGGAACTGCACAAGAGATAACCCTTTCGGTCGGAAAGTTCAAAAACATCAACCGGTGACGAGGAAGTGGTTGCCTTTCATCGCAAGGCTTTGGGTGCAATAGGTTTAGCTAAGCAACAGGCACCAAAGATCAGTTGTAACAGTGGGTTCTTTGCACTCTACTTTAACTAAAGTCTTGCAGAAGATGGAGTTACTTGAAAGATACGTATTACGAATGTTATCACAAGTGTCGTAAGCCAACCAGGCGCTGGTCTATGTTTCTTATTTTTCTGACGATATCATTTTAACAGACTACTGATAAAAAATGAAAATCGCTCATTGAAGTCTCATGCATAAGCATTATTATTGGGTAACTGGGGTATAATGTCATAACTGGGTACGTTTTAAGAATAATATTTGGCGGAACTGCGTCCCTACCTTGTAGTGACCAATTAGCCCAGCTGGCCCAAGTGACAGCGTATGCTTATGGGCCGTTAGCACAGAGGACGTGTGTGTACACACCTGGTGCCTTTCAGGTTGAGACTTCTTTAGGTAGTCTGGGTTCACACTAAAAAAAAATGGCCTTGTTCTGGATGAGCTGTAGAAATCATTGGCAACGAGGAGGATGATGAAACGGTGCTTTATATCTGAACGCCTCTTCACGCGTTCAGATATAAAGCGCCGTTAGAAGAAAAATCAATGGGCATGGGGGTGGTCATTGGGATTAGTCAGCTATGAGCTGCACGCTATCTTTAGTGTGTATTTATTCTATGAATAATCCATGGATTTTACTAGATTAGTGGATAGCCAGATTTAGAAATGGCTTTCAGTCTCAAGTGTATGCAGGTGCAAACCATAAATTGAAACTAGGAATTAGAGCGCAAGATACCTCAGTCAAACTGGAAAGATTTTTCAAACAATAATTGAATTCAAGAGAGTGGGAAAAGATGCGGTGATATTTATATTTATTCGCTAAAAAGCAGATGGAATTTGTGGGAATCTGAGCTGGGTTCGCCTGAGCACCAGACGAGCTGGAAGACTCAGACATACTTGGATGATACTTGTGAGACGGAAGACTGGAGATGAGTGGAGATTTGGGAAAGTGACAGCAAAGTTAAAGTTAAGTATATCTTAGTTTAACCAGACCACTGGGCTGATTAACAGCTCTCCTAGAGAGGGCTGGCCCGAAGGATTAGACTTATTTTACGTGGCTAAGAACCAACTGGTTACCTAGCAAAGGGACCTACAGCTTATCGTGGAATCCGAACCACATTATGACGAGAAATTGATTTCTATCACCAGAAATAAATTCCTCTAATTCTTCATTGGCCTGTCAGAGAGTGCAAAGGAAAGACATAGGCTATGTGGCTAAATTTCACCGAAGCCATTTGCCTTTCCAGGCAACAATGAAGATGATGATGAAAAATACTTTATTTTACCATGGAAATAAATTAAACGCAGAGAGAATTACATGTAACTGTTAAGTGCGTCTCCCTTGGCTAGAATTCTAACCTGTCCCCTTGGCTTAGATATAGTGATGGGCAGTCGATTTAATCCATTTGGTTATCTTCAATGGATTTTGCAATCACAGCTAAAATATAATAGACATTTCTGTTTATGCACTCAAAAACGGAACACTGCAAATCACAGGATGGATAAAGGCTAGAACTTTCGATAGAAATCTTTCCCATTTTACATAACACCATCTATTTTGAAAGCAAATGCTCATATGGACAAGAGAGGGGAAAACATCATCATTCATTCAAAACTGGAAATGCTTTTTGCAATGAACTTCGTTCACATTGTTGTGTGGTGCATTTTTACTTTATTTACTCCTTGAAAGCAAAAGGTTAATGTTTCGACGCACTATCAAAATGCTATTGGAAATGCTGAAGAACGACAGAATCTTGAATACTTGCTACACTAAATAACCGTGGCGAATGAAATATTTTGTTTTCTAGCTTTCAAAATAGCTCTAATGGACTGTTATCTTCCTACGAATTTGAATCTGAGCCTAAGCTAAAATATTTTCACCTTCCTTTGGTATGTAAGAAAAAATGTCTTCACAAATATGGTACCGGTGTTATTCTCATTTATCGATTCCAATCGTTAACTCAAATGTTAAATATGACAAATTCTTGGTCAAACAAGGCACTTAAAGGTCTTTCTATTTGCCAGTACTTAGGTTTAGGCCATATCTCCAATTTGTCACGGCATATTTTTGCCATTACTATATGCAATAAATTTCAATGCACAAAAGTGTATGTCGCCATTGATATATATTAGATTACATGGAAAATGTCAAGCAGAAGTCTGTTATAAACAGTTTTTTCTTTAACTAATGATTAATTAACGATCGGAAAAGGGTAGTTACGCAATGAGAGAAAACGCTTATCATACTGAGATTATTTCCTACACATCAATAATGAAGTGCCAAGATCTAGCAAGCTTACCAGTAATGCCATTTTTCTCTCCACTGTGACCCGAAGTTCGTTTTGTATTCAGTTATTATTTTATTTACTCATTTGCGTCACTGATACATTTTCTTTTCGTCTACATCCTTTATCTTTAGGAGAACATGAAAATCACGAAAGTTAAAATCCAAAAACTGCCTCTTGGTGAAGGTCTGTCCTTCGAAAAAGTGAAAATATTGCATTTTGCCTGTGCTACATTTCCTGCCATGGAACAAAATCTCACTTCAGAAACTATACGAGAAATACCGTGGAAAAGAGGTAATTAAGAATAGATAATCGGGTAAATTCAACCGCTCTGTATATATTGTGGGCTTGGAAGCGATGTCTTTATTTCCATGTCAAAGAAGTTGTACCATTTTACAATAATTTCAAAATGAAAATAGTGCTATTATCTGTCAGCCTCAGCCCCTCCCCTATCTAAGCTCATGGCCGTACGTATCGCGAACTTTACATTCCTAATACTCTTATTCAAAATATCCTTCATAACAGAGCCTAATTAAATAAAAAATAAATAAACAGAAATCTGGACAAGGGCATATATGCGAATAAAGTTGTGTTAAGGAATTGAGAAAACTAAACCATAAATTGTAACTTTCTCTCTTCCCTTCAAAGACTGCTTGCGTGTGCATTCTGGACTGCCTCGGCTGTTCCTTAGACTTCTTTTTCCTTTTCCTGGTGGGATTCGTACCACTCTCAGGAAATGAGATGCATTTGAGGAGTGAGGTTACCAAATCTTCCAGTATGTACCCGTCCTCTTTAGAGAGTTTTACGACTTCAGCGCTTTATGCAGTGCTTCTGCTGACCTTCACATTTGTTCCAGTGTCATACATTTTTCTTCTCAATTTATTTTTATTTCTTCTAATTTCATTTTCAGTAAATGTATGTTTGTGGAGGTCTGGCTTTGCATTAAAGGCGGGTGAAAGGAAACCACCAATATAAGGTAGGTTCTTACTGTGTATTCTTGTAGAATGATATACAAAATAAACAAGGGACACAAATTAGATGGAACAGACGAGACGATCTCTGGCTAACTTAATGATTGTCCCGGAAGCAACAGTAGTGCCAAAAGTAGTGACATTTTTTCATCGCCATGACATACATGCATTAAGGAGGCATTAGTTGCAAATAAACATATGAATATTATTATTATTATTATTATTATTATTATTAAGAGAGGTGTTTTAATAGTATATGCACATAAGAATAAAATATTCGATATAAAGGTACAAGAGAATAAATGTAATGAATATAAGCACGATATCTTTCATGTATCAACAATAAATGAATAACAGAATAGCTCAGAAAATTCGCAATTATCTCAGTTAGTAGTGATACTTCCGAGCACAAGATTATATCACATACGTGAGGAAACACATCGATACCAGAGATCCTTGGTGAATTATTTCAAGGGAAGACCTATAACGATTTTAATACTATCAGCACAGCGGCACAACATCTGTGTATATGTGTATATATATATATATATATATATATATATATATATATTATATATATATATATATATATATATATATATATATATATATATATATATATATATATATATATATATATATATATATATATATATATATATATATATAGCAATTGAGATCATCAGACCAAGATAAAAACCCAGACAAAGGACAAAAACATTTCCTTCATTTTCTTTTCTTTCAACATTTGGAGATTAATGTTTAATAACATGAAATAAAAACCTCATAAAGCGGGTAAAGGTAGCTCGTAATGACTTGCAATTGGTTTAAAGGCCGCCATTAAAATGTTTTGCATTTTTACGAGCTACGTCAAAAGGAGATGGTTGCTCCATCAAAATCTTTCTCCAGTGAGCGCGACTGTGTTTGGGGGTGTGGGGCATGCGCATGCGTGGGGAGGGGGGGGGGAAGCACGTGGGCATTAGGACTAGGTATTGATATTGGGAGGGACAGTCCTCAGGAAAAGCGGATGGGATAAATCCTATGTTTGAGTTGTCGATCTAATCCCAGGTTGCTGAGTGAACATGATTCATGAGTGCTTTCTATCTGCCATTATGCAATATTATATTGCAGATTTTGTCGCCTTCTTTTTCGTTATTGCACTATTTAACCGAGGTGAATTCTTCTACAGAGAATAAGTATATTTTCCGTTGGTTTCTGATTGTAAATTAGATATGCTGATTTGCGCTAACATTGTTTTCTTTTGTAGCGCTAATGTTGCAATAATTGATTTAACTACAATGTGCTTCGAATTTCTTCACGTTAAATTTCTTATTCGTAAAAAAGCTGTCACAACAGTTAATTTTGATTACTGTAATGCATGCTTAATGTCATGTCTGACAATAACGTTTTGTTGCACTGTTTAATGTGACAATACATTCCTTCGTGCAGTGTATCTGTAAAAAAAACTTTGTTTACAATGAACAATTTATGAGTAAGCAAAGTCACATAGAATCAGGGATATAGGGACAATTCATCCTCATAATACAGAGCGTTTATTTCAATTTAAAGGGATATTTATTTCGTACTAATTACATACGAAATATCTTTTATATAAGTGAAGGAAAATCATCAGTAAATTTGAGAAAGGTGATTCGCTATCTCTTGTTTTCACGCAAGAGAGTGAGTATAGAGTGCTCATCCTAAGCTTAAAAAAAAAAACGTAATGCAAAGCGCGATATGGCATTTCCATCTGCAGAATGTTTTAAGTAAACATCACGTAATTAAGTAATGACTGTCGTGTCTGTGTGATTCTCGTCATTAAATACAAGATATTCAAGGACCCCAGAACGATACCTCAAAAAACGAAAACCCTACGTACCGACAGTGAGTCAAGTCGGGGACATTGACCATCACATCATTTTTTAAAAGTGTGACCCATTCATTACAAGACTCTGATGACGTAATTAGAATCACGGCCATTCCCCTTAGGAATAATAATTTTGTTGCTCATATGAGACTAATAAGCAAGGGGCGACTTTAATAGCTTCACCGGAAACAATTATGGCAGGCTATAAGTTTAATTAAAGTTTAAAATTCCTAGTTCTAGTAAGCGAGCTGGGATTTTCCCACGGAAGTGCGCGATGGAAATTTAGTTTTCCTTCTCATAATTCTAGTGTTTCCAGACATTTCATGCTTTTTAGTATATATAATTCGTAGGTAAATATAACTACGTTAAGGAAATTATATATTTTCATAAATATACATGCAAACTTAGAATATGAATGGAATCTGTGATATTGAGATCACATTAATTTTTAGAAACGCTCTAAAATACGAAGATGCATATAAAATGTATTTCTTTATAACTTTGTCACATTTCCATTTAATGTACCATGGTATTATTCACTGATATTTTATTCAAATTACATGCAGTAATGACATGTAGATTAACTCGGATGATTTGAATTTCTTGCTTTAGCAATTCGTACAAAATTCTATAGTAAAACAGTAAACTATTACTTAATTATTAAAAACGTTATATATTCCTCACTTCAAAGCCAGCTAAAAGTAAAACTACGCCCTGAACCGCAATATTTTAATCACATTCATTTTGGTGATCACTAAGTGGAATTTCACTCATTGCATTATATATATATATGTATATATGTATATATATATATATATATATATATATATATATATATATATATATATATATATATATATATATAAAAGACTTAGATATATTTGAAATATAATATGCTAGTTTCTCCCGTAGACTGTCATCTTTCTTACTTTTCTCATGATTCTATACATGTCCAGTTCATATTGAAGATATCTGGCCTTCGAGTATCCATGCTAAAAGTGTCTTTGCTTCTCCTCGTTAGGTAAATGAACGATGTCGAAATGAGGCCAGAAACCTATTTTGAATTTTCCTAAATATCCAGAAATGTTCTATTTCTTATTTCATCTCTAATAAAACACGATCACATGGTATTAGAAGCATTAAAACTCTTATTCATTCCATGTAGATTGTAGATAGTTGCAAATTTACATGATGTTTGTATAATGTTCTGTGGATTCTAAGTAATGCTCAAATACAGGGATTTTAAAGTGTACTGTAATTTTAGTTACTAATGAATCAGTTTTGTCAAGCGTTACAATGGAAACAAGCTATTAAGAGGAAACAGAAAATTGTACTAGAATGTTAAGTTTATATAGTCTTTGTAAGTTTAACAACACAAAGTTTCTTATTTTGAATTAGAATATTTTTTAAATTAGTAACCCTGATAGCCTCCTAGGTGTAAATGATAATGACAATCTACACTTCCACTTGCGATTCGGTTTGATCCTATTCTCAAGGCACGATACAAAATACAAAATTGTAAACATGTTATTAAACTTTTAAAGTATTTATCGATGCGATAGTTTAAACTTGAGTAATATTACCTAGACCGTAGAGTTATGTACAACATGCGCTATGATGGGTAGCCGAAGTTTATGGCAATATAAAAGAGAATATAAACTAACTTTTCAACCTGATGTTAGAAGGCATTTCATGGTGCCGTATTACAGAGCTAAACTGAAGCATAAGTATTCAGCTTGTTACTACTAATTATTCATAAATCTGACAAATAGCCCAGGCTTTACTCAGATCATATAAAATATTGCTTTTCTCGTGCTTGTTTTAATCGCAGATGCGAACATGCATGACGTGTTAGCCCTCTTTTAACGACCACAAGGTTTTTAAAAATAATGAAGCCAGTTACAGATTTAAGGAGCGGAATATCACAAGTATATATTTTCATCAACCACTTAAAAACGAGGTTCCTGTTGGCTCCCTAAGTCGGGTGTGTCTCAGAATTCTCCTTTACACAATTCACCTTATTTTCTTTTCCGAGATATTTACATCTGCATCTAGGGGCCTTATGTCAATAAAGCTAGTGATAATTGTTGACAATTCTTAACAATGGAAAATGAGTCTCCATCGTTAGATCGATGAGCAGAGTTTTCACATACTTGCTTCTACCTATGACACCTTTGGCTCAGTAGTCTCGATCAGGGTCCAACTTATCCTTCTCATGCTATTTTTCAAGTCTTCTCTTCCTACCTTACATTTTCCCTATCTACCGCCTCCCTCTTCTCTCCTTTCTCTCCCTTCATTAAGAATTTCTCCTGAACGTTAAAATGGGTCGTATCACAACTGAGGGTGATAACGCCACGTCACATCTTAAGGCATCAATATTTCGTCACCACCAGCTAGGAAATAATTAACTGACAGCTGACCAGCTTTCATGATTGCATATGAAATATTTGCTCATCAAACGACGTATGTTGGACTTCCTTGGTTATAGTAAGTAACCTAATGCATATTGATTAACTTTCTTGAAGGAGGCAACAAATCTAGCCGGGGATATTCATGAGTTATTAACCGTAATAACCCTAAGGAGAAATTTTTTCCTTTTCTTGTAAAACTCTCTTCAGTTCATATGAATGCATCAGACAGTGTCGCTGCTGTCCAACAATCGTAGAGCCTGTTCTCAGCATATACTCATGAAGTATTGCTAAGATTATGGATAATTAAAAATATATATATATATGATTTGGAATTACTGAAACTACGATATCTGATTTCTATTTATAAAATCTTCGGTAACGTATCTGGTATGCGGAACATTGGGTAAAAGTATTCTGTTTATAGAAAAGGAACCCTTCTTTCCCTGCATATTTTTGAGAACGGAATTAGTAACACCAACTCTCATATTTCAAGTCAGCTTTGCTCTTTTGGCATAAAAACTTCACCTAATCCCAAGGACCGCATATAGGCCATGCAATTTGGATTCATGTCCTATGTATCAAGTTATTTTACGGTCATAAGCATAATTTGAAAAAAATATGTTCCTTCGGGTAACATAAGTGATGGAACGACTTTCTGATGGCACTCGATCTTGTTGCACGTAATATATATATATATATATATATATATATATATATATATATATATATATATATATATATATATATATATATATATATATATATATATATATATATATATATATATATTTAAATATGACCTGATTCTCGGTCATATAAAATGTTCTACCAGGTAAGATACAATTAAAACATGCGTGTTTTCCTTAATGGTTACACAGGGCCCTGTTGCTAATATTACGCTACTTAATTATTATGCAATTATAGTCGGAAGGTACTCTTGAGGTGAACGTCTTATAGACGCGCCCCAACCCGTCGACCGCTAAACCCTTATTGCTCATTAACTTTTCAAACTTAACTTGTTTAGGTCATAGACCCCAGCTGATTGGTCTCTTATAATCGAAAGGAACCAATAAGGGTCTTCTATGTATGGCACCCACTAGAATTGCCCACGCCAAACCCCAACGATCGTATGGCGTTCGACGAATCAGCAGTATCAGTTCGTTACTCTCTGATCACAAAGACGTACAAACAACTAGCAGATTTTCTGTTATGCCTCAAATATGAATTTCTATATAAATCAGTTCATAAAATATATATATATATATATATATATATATATATATATATATATATATATATATATATATATATATATATATATATATAAAAGTGAATGTTTGTATATTTGTTTATCCACTATGGAAATCCAAACAGCTTGACAGACCCAGAATTTTGTACAAGGCCCCTAAGTCACCCCAGAAAGGTTTATAACTCAAAATCAAACCCCTACCCCGTGGCAGACATACAAACACAGACAAAGCAAATGAAATTTTTGTTTTTGTCATCTTTTACTTTAGCTTTCCAGGTTTATTCTCATTTTTCACCTGACACTTTACCTTTCTTTCCCAGCACTGCCAGACGTATGATTAAGCTGTGGCAAAGACGTGAGGATGATTCAGCGTCTACAAACTTACTAACGAACAACAACAGAGGTCACAACACGATCATTTGTGTTTGTTGACAGATGAATATATACATATAAATTGATAAACAAGGTATGACTGAAGCTATGGTACATATGGCTGAAATGTTGACATTGTAATGCGTACGGTGACAATAATACATTTGATCCAACAATTATGTGAAAGAAGATATGTGTATAAAAGTTGTTGTGAGGAGATTAGTGAGCCAGGTGAGATGACGGTGTGTGGGGTCCACATTGGACCCTACAGGACTACCCCCTTTGGAGAGGCCTACGGTAATAGGTTGGTTTCTGGGAGGTAAGCTGGTTTTAGATGATTGATAGATACCCACGTTGTCCTGCTGTCTACTGTCGCCTCTGGATGATACGGTATGGTCCCGAGTAGGCTGGGGAGAGGAGGGGCTCTGTGTGCATCTACCTGTATGAACGCAAATTTTGCATTCTGCAGCTCACTGAGGACGCACACTTCCCTGGTCACATGGTAGGTCGTCTTGGCTGGCATTATCTGTTCTACTGCTTTTCGGGTGTCCGATGGGGATGTTGGGCTCATTTGATCTCGAAAGACATCTGTTGGCAATGTTAATGCCTGGCCATATAGGACTTCTGCTGGAAATGCGTTGAATGCTGTGTGCTGTGTCGTTCTCAGGCCAAGTAAGACCCATGGTAATTCCTTTCTCCAGTTCCCGCCTTAACATCTGGCAGTGAGTGATGCTTTCAATGACCAGAAGTAATCTTTTGATGATGACGTTAGTTTCTGGATTGTAGGCCACGATGTGTGTTTGGCATAGGCGAGCTTCTCGGGGGCTAAACTTCTGAAAAATGAGTGGATCGGTGGGATTTCGGTTTCTATATGGTTCTGGATGTTGTGTTTTGCTGGTTTGGTTAAGTCGTGCTGCATGTTGTGTGCTGTTAGGAAGTCTGCTCCTAACAGTGCTATTGTCACAGCTGCCATGATGAAGGTCCAACTGTAGTACATTAAATGACACATTCATGTCCCACCTCCCATACATCTTGAGTGTCGCTCCACTGGCGGTGGATACATGGAGGTTGGTAGGTGTAGTAGGGTTGAGTCATTCATTCGGACTGGCTGGCACAAATGACCTGCATGCTCCAGTGTCAATGAGGAATTCTGTGTCTGACCTCCCTGATGAAGAAGCACGTGGACCCTCTACGTTTATCCCTGGAAGAAAGACAGTGGTGGGCAGGCACAGTTTCTTACAAGGCAACTGGTCTGCTCACCGCGGACGTTTAGTTGGATGGGTTGTGGGTGCGACCCTTTTGCATGTGTTTTTTGAAAACAGGCAGCCTTTGTCACATTTGCGGGTTTTCTTCCCTAATCTCCAGTGGAGGTAGCACATCCCCTCTGGTGGTTTCTCTTTCTTCTGTTTGGTCTTTCCCTTGATGAACTGCTTGGGGAAGTTTCGTTTGTGGATGGGGGCAGTTAGTCCCTCAGGGTCGCTGTTGGATTCCATGTTGGTTGACTGCTGGGCCCATCGTGGTGCTGCTGCTGCTTTTGGGCTCCGCCATACTTTGAGCCATGTGCTCTGCATCGACCAACTTTAGGAATTCCTCGATTGTTATCGTGAAGGCATTGGGCATAGCCACCATTGTTTGGCAGGGTAATCGTGTGAGGAATACCTCTCTCACAAGTTCTAGGGAGGACTCAGGTTGGCTATCTGTGGCAGGTAGTGTGATGAGCCACTGCAACTGGTTGTAGATGTGCGATGGCCGCTCGTCTCTTATAGGTGCCCCCACGTAGTTGAGGAATTAATTTCTTGACTCTTAGGGTGGGTGGTATGCTGAAGGATGACTTCAGCTGGTCCTTTAGCAATTTGTAGGTGACGGGGTTTTGACTTGCTCGAAGACATCGTCCGGCAGGAATTTGAGGACAGTGTCTCCTTTGTGTGTTGAGAAGGTGATTTTATTCGATCGGAAGATTGTTTCCACCCTGAAGAACCAAGCTTCCGAGTTGTGGGGCGTGAATGGGGCTAGACGTATGGTGGCGGCGACCGTGGTCTTGCTGGAGAGGCTGGCATCATTGGGGTTGGCTGGGTCGGTCATCTCTGTGATCACCAATGTAGCAAAGGCATGAGTAAGAGTCAGCGTTTACAAACTTACCAACTAATTCAGACAACAAACAGGCAGGTCAATAACTCTTGCGAGAGGAAATGTAGCACCTGACACCAGGCAACTGAATACAGAGGTCACCACATGATCATTTGTGTTTGTTGGCAAATGAATATATACAGATTGATATACAAGGTATGATTGACGCTATGGTACACATGGCTGAAATGCTGACACTGTAATGCATATGGTGGCAATGATACATTTGATTTGACAATATTATGAAAGGAGATATGTGAATAAAAGATGCATGGCGCATTCTGTGTTTCTTGCATCTACACGTTTTGTGCGCAGAGATGTTGTTGTGAGGAGATTAGTGAGCCAGGTGAGATGACGGTGTGTGTGGTCCACGCGGGACACTATAAACCTGTACAATAAATCCAATAGCATAAATTTTTTACCAGAATTTATGTGAAATTTGATCATAATTTATGACATATATTAATATAATTGTTTATTACCTTAATAAAATCAATATTGAAAACCTATATCGGTTTAAATGTGGTTTACAATCCTAGCCACGGAAAAAAGTAACTGACCAAATGCTTCTGTGACAGACATCTCATTAAAAAACTACCCGTGACAAAACTACCAGCTTTTTTTCAGTGTTCATTTTAAGCCAAACGTGTCTTAATCATACCTTGCCAATAAAATACAAATTCTCAAGTACCCTGTGGTATTACCATCATCATATCTAATTACTTAATCCACACAAAAAAAAAAATTGTAGTTATGGGCACAACTTTGGAGATCAAGAAATAATTAATCAACGAGACGAAACAAATCCATCACCATCTGAGCACGTGTATTAGCAGACTAAATGCCTCTGTGATAAAACTACCCCCTCATTAAAAAATTACTTGTGACGAAAATATAAAACTACCCCCTCATTAAAAAATTACTTGTGACGAAAATACCACTTTTTTTCAGTGTTCATCTTAAGCCAAACTTATCTTAATTATACCTTGCCAATAAAATACAAATTCTTAAGTACCTTGAGGCATTACCATCTTCATATCTAAGTACTTAATCTACAAAAAAATCTCCATTTATCAACAATTTCTATATTAGACCATTCAGACTTCAGCCTACACTCTCCCTCAGAGATGTCAAAGGACAATGAAACTCATTCGTTAACACATACAGGAAACCGAAAACAGTTGCAGTTCTTTTTACGGTGTCTAAAATTACACCGTGGATGGGTAACATACATATATGTTTCCATGTTTCCATATAGCTTTGTGGTAAAGTCTGGGTAACATATATATATATGTTTAAGATTTCATGCCATTCAGTTTTGAGGGAAAAATGTTTTGATCACTTCCATGGGCCACAATAGCTCAGTAGAGGACAGACAGAGAGATCAGTCTGACTTGAGATGTCATGGGAGAATGTACTGCCGCTCCCAAGCCCAGGGCATCTCGTAAATATTTTACAATAAATAAATACGCTCAGAATTTGTTACTGATTTTGGTTCTTATCTGCATGATATTGTGTGACCCGTAACTATAATTTTACAAAATCAGATTAAAAAAATTAGAAAAAACTCTTATAACATGGTAAAATTAGCATATTTTTACGACTGTCTTTTGTAAAAGAGGCCCCACATAGGGTTGGAAATATTCACTTTCAACTTCCCAAGAAAGATACAGAAAATTTTTTAAATTTTTTTCTTAGCCTATACCATGTGCAAATGCATATCTTCCTCTTTCTATTGATGTGCTTTTTTTTAAATTGGCCATCCTTAAATATAGCCTGGTCCAGGGTGTGCTTAACATATATTTAGCACGAACTGTGAGGGTTAAGTAGCTATTGGATAAGGCTGACATCAACATATATGACATTTCCTTTTTTTATTCATTCAAATGCGAATTTCCTCATTAATTCGTTCGTTTCTTCTTTGTTTTTACCTTGGGAATTCACCATAGTGGCTGCTTCGTGATGTTGCGGTGACGTATTCCTTGTAAAGTCGGTTTAAATGAGGACTCAAATTAATTATCGTGTAGTTAGGCAATACCACCACACACAACTTCATCAGACCACCTCTACCAAATGTTCTCTTTCTCTCTCTCTCAAGACATCACACAAACAATCTGGAGTGGAATTTACCTATGAGGTTTTTAACTATTGCAAGTAAATTCATGCTTGCAATCTCTCTCTCTCTCTCTCTCTCTCTCTCTCTCTCTCTCTCTCTCTCTCTCTCTCTCTCTCTCTCTCTCTCTCTCTCTCTCATTTATAAATTCCCTTTATGAATGGGGTTAAACACCAAGGCATACTAGAAAAAACCCGAGAATGTGTGCCACTGCAAGTCAATCATTCTCTCTCTCTCTTTCTTTCTTTCTTTCTCTCCCTCTTTCACCATTTTAATCAGATAAGAGCCAGGATATATTTTTACCTGTGTATAACGTGTTCATTTAAAGTAATGAATTCAAGACAGAGTTATTAATCAAAGGAAAGACAAGTATTTTCAATGATAATACACATATATTACACGACAAAATAATTCCAGGTGAACAGGTAGTGTATGTATATATATATATATATATATATATATATATATATATATATATATATATATATATATATATATATATATATATATATATATATATATACACACACACGTATATATACATATACATATATATATATATATATATATATATATATATATATATATATATATATATATATATATATATATATGTATGTATAAATATACATACATATATATAGGTATATATATATAATATATAATATAGAATATATATATATATATATATATATATATATATATATATATATATATATATATATATATATATATATATATATTATTATGATTAGCAAGAATTCACTAGCAAATTGCCTCCCCCCCTCTTTTGTTGTTGTTGGTTGTTCTGTTGTTTTCATGTACTGCCAGCCGCCCGATCGACAGACCATCTGTCTATCGACTTAGCACGGTCAGAATACAAGGGTTTAAAAGATTAAAGGCCACTCCCTTTAAGATCTTTCTTCGAGGCAAAGTGATCTCTGTCTGGCAGTTTCCTTGCAGGCAAATCTCCTGCAGGCATCAGCTGGAGATGATTCAACACCCCCATATGTTGGAAGTGCCCCCTGCCCCATAGGAGGAGATAAAAGGAGAAAACACAAGGCCTCGCTCTCACACACGTGCGCGGGACAGGGAGTGAAGAGGACCCAACACCTGGCCCCATCGATGCCCTTGCATCCTAACCACGTGGCCCATTCCAAAGTGTACTTTCTCCTCGTGCCCTTCGACCGCAAGCCACGTGCTCGCTTTACCGTTGA
This sequence comes from Macrobrachium rosenbergii, assembly GCA_039081455.1. Lineage (NCBI taxonomy): Eukaryota > Metazoa > Arthropoda > Malacostraca > Decapoda > Palaemonidae > Macrobrachium > Macrobrachium rosenbergii. The sequence continues at coordinate 20,954,539 of JANJGK010000044.1, forward strand.
CCTGCCGGATGCCCCTCAAGAATTGCCCGGCCCTTCGTGAAATTCCCACGCGTTGCCCTTCTTCGAGAAGTCCCCATCGCCGTGCCCTTGCATCCTAACATGTGGAAGAACTCGCCCTCGGAAATCGAAAGTCATCCACGGACCAATTTCCTACGTTGGAACCACTCCTGTCTTACGGTAATGTGCCCTGGAAAACCTCCATTCAGTCACGCTTTGTCCTTGTAACATTTACTTGAAGTGAGCGCCATTAATCAGCGAATCCCTTGTCTAATGTCCGTGTGCCTCTTGCATCGGCAGTACTAAGTCTTTATTAATTCATCGAAGTCCCTTGGCACCCTCAGTGCAGCTTCGAATTCATTATTCTTTGTCTATTTTCATTACTGGCGTATAATGTGCATATCTCTCATTTCAGAGGGACCCTATTTCGTGGAAGCTTCTTGGACTGTGTCTGGAATCCCCCAGTTTCATTCATCTCGTAGGAATCCCCTTCAGGATCAATAATCTACTTGTGTTCCTCTTTCCCGTACTGATGTCATTTATGTAAATACACTCCTTTAAATTTGCCCACGTGTTTTACGTAATATTTCCCTCAGTAACAAGAGCCCTATGCTCATATGAATTTCCCCTTTGTTTTCCTCTTTTTTACGTTTTCCTGGACCCACGAAGTCAGAATCACAAGGCTAAATTACCTTAAATTGTTGCTACCTGTCTCACAGAGAATATTTCAAACTAAATCGCCAGGAAAAACGTAAAAATGCGGACTTAGTCACTAAAAAATATTTTGATGACCAAGTTTATTGAGGACTGACGAAAGTTATAAAGTTTTTATATTCTTCACAGTTATTTTCTACTGTAAGTTCGAACACAAGTATATTATTGCCAATCCTTCGAAATATATATATATATATATATATATATATATATATATATATATATATATATATATATATATATATATATATATATATATATATATATATATATATATATATATATATATATATATATATATATATATATATATATATATATATATATATATATATATATATATATATATATATATATATATATATATATATATATTATATATATATATACTGACCATTCCTGGGAAAACTATGAATGACAGTCGACGTGTAGGTGGAGGGAAAAGGGAAAGGGGAGTGCAGAGGGAAGGGGAGGGGGAAGGGAAAGGAGGAGGGTAGGGAGAAGGGAGAGAGGGGAGTGACTTGTGCTGACGGTCCGGCTGACAGTTCTGCTTTTTTCGTGTGAACGTCCACCCTTTGACCTGTCATGGGTGAACTACAGGCATCACTGTGGTGACAGTCCCTTTTATCCAGGTATTACTGTGATGACTGTCCCTTTTATCCAGAAATTACCGTTTTGACCGTCCCTTTATTCCAGGTATCACTGTGGTCACTGTCCCTTTTATCCAGGTACTACTGTGCTGTCTGTCCCTTTTAGCCAGATATTACTGTTTTGTCTGTCCCTTTTATCCAGGTATTAATCTAGTGACCATCACTTTTATCCAGGTATTACTGTGGAGAATGTCCCTTTTATCCAGGTATTTCTACAAGGAATGTCCCTTTTATCCATGCATTACGGTGTTGTCTGACACTCTTAAACAGGTATTACTGTACTGTCTGTAACCTGTAACCAGGTATTACTGTGCTGTCTGTCCATGTTATCCAAGTATTACTATATTGACTGTCCCTTTTAGCCAAGTATTACTATGCTGTCTGTCCCCTTTACCCAGGTATTACTGTGCTGTCTGTCCCCCTTTAACCAGGTATTACTGTGCTGCTTGTCCCTTTTACCCAGGTATTACTGTAGTGACTGTCCCCTTTACCCAGGTATTACTGTGGTGACTGTCCCTTTTATCCAGATATTACTGTGGTGCCTGTCCCTTTTATCCAGGTATTACTGTGGTGACTGTCCCTTTTACCAGATATTAGTGGTGACTGTTCCTTTTATCCAGATATTGCTGTGGTGACTGTTCATTTTATCCAGATATTACTGTGGTGACTCTCCCTTTTATCCAGGTATTACTTTGGTGACTGTCCCTTTTACCAGATATTAGTGGTGACTGTCCCTTTTATCCAGATATTGCTGTGGTGACTGTCCCTTTTACCAGATATTAGTGGTGACTGTCCCTTTTGTCCAGGTGCTACAGTGGTGACTATCCCTTTTATCCAGGTATTACTGTGGTGACTGTCCCATTTGTCCAGGTGTTACTGTGGTGACTGTCCATTTTATCCAGGTATTACTGCGATGACTCCCTTTTATCCAGGTATTACTGTGGTAACTGTCCATTTTATCCAGGTATTGCTATGGTGACTGTCCCTTTTATCCAGGTATTACTGTGGTGAAACTCCCTTTTATACATGTATTACCATGCTGTTTGTTACCTTTAACCAGTAATTAATGTGCTCTGTTTCCCTTTTATCCAGGTATTACTCTGGTGGCTGTCCCTTTTATCCAGGTATTACTGTGCTGTCAGTCCCTTTTATCCTGGTATTACTGAAATGACTGTCCCTTTTAACAAAAAATTACTGCGGTGACTGTCCCCTTTACCTAGTTATTACTGTGGTGAATGCTCCTTTTATACAGGAATTACTGTGCTGTCTGTCCCTTTTATCAAGGTATTTCTGTTATGACTGTCCCTTTTATCCAGGTATTACTATGGTAATTGTCCCTTTTATCCAGTTATTACTGTGCTTTCTGTCCCTGTTATCCACGTGTTACTGTGGTGACTGTTCCTTTTATCCAGATATTATTGTGGTGACTATCCCTTTTATCCAGTATTCCTGTGGTGACTATTACATTTTTTTCTAATCAATAACGTATTCTTTTGCACTTTTTACGCAAATATTGTGAGTCATCATTACAGGGCTGTCTGGCCTCATAAAATTTCCACTTGGCCTAATTCTGAGCCTGTTGTGCTTAAGCACTAAATTGTTCGCGCCTTGAGAAAAATTTTTATACCCTTCATCCCTTCATGGTCAGGTAAAACAGGAAGACAAAAATAACGTATTTCCATATTTAATTTGCATCAGGAATAGTTAGTATATGATACTGATAGTGAGTAAGGAGTCGAGTTGATACGTAACATTAAAATATTTTCATTCGGCAGAAAAAAGTAATTAACCAATTATTAAACCAATATAAATAGAGAACAACAACAAAAAATAAGTTGATAGATCCTTTCGAATATAATTAAAGAAAACAACAGTAAATTATGTTTCTTCCGGATATTCAGCAACTCTAGCCAGTTTCAGTACATGGATGCTATTCACGTTCTGATATTTAGTGTGACCACGAAAGCACCGATAACTCCGTTCACATATGTCGTTACCATTCACCATTCTTTCTATGCCTATGTGACTCGCATTAAACCATTCATTTGTAAAAAAAAAAAATCCCAATTTCTTTAACTGTTATACCTGACTTCTTCAAGTTTATAAAAATATTCTATGTCAATTCGACTTTTTATGAGATTAAAAAGAAAACTGGCATATGTAAGATTTATAAGTCTCCTCAAAATTCGGCGTTCCAGGTGTGCCAACCGAACCTCAAACTTTAATGCATTTCACCACCCTTCGGTCAAGGGAATGTATTTTAAGTAAAGAAGTTATGAATTATAAAATAACTTTATAGTTATGTCCAATTTGCCAACTTAAAATAACATTCTTTAAACAGATGAAAATCTGATAACACTAGTTATGCCAAATTCCGCCCACTTATGCTTTATTTATGTAAGATAACATTCTTTTAACAGAAAGCTCTTTATTCAGATAATTCTCTGATAACACGGTGGGTAGGACTGTTCATCTAAACATGATGAAATATTTCATAATGATTCGGACAAAATACTTAAAAACCTGCGTAAAACACGGTTTTTCCTTGCAATTTTATTTTTTACTTGTGATAATTGATTCCAATTTTCATACTATAAAGAAATTTTCTCAAACTAATTATTATACAGAAAATGAAAAAGAAATACGATCCGAAAGATATATTTCGTAGTGATGCAATATATACTTGAGTAATTGTACGCACACGTACACACGCACACACGCACATATGTGTGTGTATGTATGTATATGAAATTTTGTCAAATAAACGCGTCATTTTTCATATTCACAAGCAGTAACTACAAATGCCGTTTAATACTTGTTAACTCACTCAACCTCAACCTTGGAATACCATACACCGAAGGAGGACTTACAAGTGATAAGCGATTCGTCATAAGGGGGATTCGAACCATCTAGTGTCTGCGGACAAACGACTTTTCAGTGGTTCGTGCATTCTCTAGACCTTGGTTCGGTGGATCGAGTCTCCCTGTTGACGGATCGCTTATCACTTAAAAGTTCCCAATCGGCGTACGTTATTCCGAGGTTTAGTGAATTTGATATTAAACGACATTTTTTTGTAAGTATAAAAAAATTTCACGGAGCAGGTGGCAAAATTCAGAAATACAATATATATATATATATATATATATATATATATATATATATATATATATATATATATATATATATATATATATATATATATATATATATATATATATATATATATATATATGAAAACGTACGATTTCAATATTACTCTCTGCAGATGTCTAAGGGGCTTTTGCACACAAGGTCATATTTGTTATGCGCGTGTATGTGTGCGTTTCATAAAAAGTGTTACTAGGGTAAAAGCATATTTTTGAGGAGACTGCGACTTATCTGGAAACAAGCAAGGAAAGTATCAAAATATTCTAATGTTTCTTTTGGAATGCAAGAGAGAGAGAGAGAGAGAGAGAGAGAGAGATAGAGAGAGAGAGAAACATTCAAAGTACATCCTCTTGTATTGGGCAGACGATAAGAGGCAGTTGTTTAGGCCATTCTCCGCTCTTAATGAAATACAGCGCCATTTCAGAAGCACAGCCCTTCCGTAAAGGGTCTACTTGTTGAATCTCATAGACGTTTTAGGCAACTCTCTCCTTAGTTTCAGGAATGCCTCTTCAATATGGATCCGGTCCATCTGGTATTTCTATTGTTTACTCTAGAACGTCAGTAGCCCTGGATTACCTCAAGATACGATAAGGAAGAGCCAAATTGGAACAATTTCATTTAAAGGTACTTTTATAACATTGTTAGTGATGTCTTTTACACTCTCTATTCGTTTACTTCATTTAAAATGTAAAAGGTTATGACTTCTTACTTTCCCAAGAGAGTCAAATGTCTCGAAAATCTCCGTAAAAAGATTCACGACATTCTTCTGTGCATATACTCTCTTATGTCATAAGCTGAAATTTTCTTCTCCCCCAATCTTCTGTTCGGGCGATGCCGAAAACTCAAAACTGAATATTATTCCCACAAGCTTTTTTAGTTTTCTGTAAAAGAAAGCTATTGAGATGGCTTTGTCTGTCCATCCGCACTTAACATGTCGTCCTCAGATCTTAAAAACTACTGAGGCTAGAGGGCTGCAAATTGGTATGTTGATCACCCACCCTACAATCATCAAGCATACCAAATTGCAGCCCTCTAGCCTCAGCAGTTTTTATTTTTATTTAAGGTTAAAGCCATGATCGTGCGTCTGGCACCGCTGAGTGCAATTCAGGAGGTGTCGCCGACGCACCTTCCCTTGACCACATATGGGGAGCAACTGAGCGTTCCCCGGTCGTAGCTGAGAGTTTCATATTGCAGCTCATCGAGCGTTTCATACAGCATTATACAATGTACAGAAAACTTGATTGCGCCGAAGAAACTTCGGCGCATTTTTTACTTTTTTATTTTATTTTTTTCTAAGAAGACTATGACAGGTGACCCAATGCCTTTACTAGCCCATGATCTAAGAAAACAATAAAAAGGACAGGAGACAAGAAAGAGAAGGCATATTACCGACGGTGTAGAAACGCCTCCTATTTAAAGATGTTCGATAAGTTAACAGAGATGCACAACGCTTCAAGATTTTCACTTCAGATGAGACTTAACTATTCCTTGACTGGGGAGCTGTTGACCATGTAACTGAAGCAATCATCTAACTTCATCACGAAAAACCGCGCAGGATTTTTGCCCATTTATAATGGAAGGCAATAATAATAATAATAATAATAATAATAATAATAATAATAATAATAATAATAATAATAATAATAATTATTATTATTATTATTATTATTATTATTATTATTATTATTATTATTATTATTATTATAATAATAATAATAATAATTATTACTATTATTATTATTTACTCACAGCCATAGGATTCCAACACTTCTAATCTTCCCTACTCCTCAGTACACTATTCTCAAACAATCCCAGTTCGTTGTTTGTGCATCCAATCCACTCCAGGTTCCTCCCGAGGCCTAAGTGTTCCCAAGATGAAAGATACAATTTCCACTTCAGCTGGCCCTACCCTCTTCATGTCCATCTTTAGATAGCAGTTCTTTTTTGTCTTAACTATTCCTTTGCCTTTTACTCTTGTGTACCATGGCATGGCCACATTTATCATACAATATAATCTGATATTCGCTAGTTTAATTTATATATATTAATTGCATTTTTATTATTATTATTATTATTATTATTATTATTCAGACGATGAACCCTATTCTTATGGAGCAACCCCACATGGTACACTGACTTGAAATTCAAGCTTCCAATGAATAGTGTTCATTTGATAGATGTAACGGAAGGTAATAGGAAACACATACAGGAGTAATCAGGTATTAGAAAAAGAAAAAGAAATAATAAATAAATAGATATAACTGCAAGTAAATGATTAAAATGTAAGGAGAATTGTTTTAGGGTAGTAATGCGTTGTATTTACGTTTGAAATTTTGCAGTTCCAACTGCGCAACTTCTTCAGAGAGACTGCCAATATCCAAACTTGTGAGGTATAAAGGACCTTTGAAACTGAGAGGTTCAACAGTGAGGCACATTTATTGTTTTGGTGCTGCTGTTCAGCAAACCTGGTTACTCTTGGCAGAAAAAGAAGACTGTGGATTATTGTGAATGTGAAAGATCTCTGTTAAAATAGAATTCATGAAAAATTGACAAACAAGAGACCATCCGTTGATGGTCGAAGTCATAACTGCGAATATTAGGAAACGGAAACCTACCACCACGAACCACTCTATATAAAAGAGACAAATCTCTGGCAGAAGCAGACATCCACACCAGAGAACAGTATTCTAGTAAAGGAACGTCAAATAGCCTAAAATAGATTGCACTGGTTTTATCGTTGTTATATATATATATATATATATATATATATATATATATATATATATATATATATATATATATATATATATATATATATATATATATATATATATATATATATATCCATATATATATATATATATATATATATATATAATATACAGTATATAATATATATATATATATATATATATATATATATATATATATAATATATATATATCAGGTTCTCACCTGGCCTTCTTACTGTATCCATGTTCAGGGGTCCAATCCGTGATCTAGCTCGTGAAGAGGGGCTTACTAATACACCATGAGATTCTGACTGCAATTGCTAGGTCAGGCAGGAAACTAAATAGAAAAACAGTTGGGCTGAAGGCCGTACTTCAACAAGGGACTGTTGCAGATAAACACTTAGGTTTACTTCAGATGGAACATATTTACAATAAACATGTCAATCAGAAGACTGGGGAATGATAGGCAGATACAACAGGGACTGCCACGTGTTTAGTTATTCTAGCACTGGTTCGAATATTGAAGAGTCTATGATTAACTCTCTTGAAAGGGATACTGAAGAATTGATTGCAATGGCCTTTTCACTGCAAGAAGCACAAGCCAAGTAGATGTTTCCACAGATGGCGATATACTGTCTTATAACGGAGTGATGGAGGGGCCTCGTCGAATTTTACCAGGTCTGGAGGGATGAGTTTAATGGGAATGCATAGGTAATGTGATTGGGGCCAGCTCAGTAAGGAGCATACAGGGGATGTGTGTCAGTCTGCTACCGACAGGTTTCTGAGGCAGACGACCACTGTTTCTCTCCTTATATGAGCTTGGGGGCTTATTTTCTTGCCCATTCCAGAGGTCACTGGGATCACAAGATGGCGGTTCAGTCACCTGGTTTTCTATGTTGGAATCTTCCAAATCCTGGTGACTTCTGGCAACCCATGTTTGCCAGTTTTTATGGGGGACTCAACCTTTCTGGCGGATTTTTGGCAGGCTTTCGTCTCCATTCGCCTTTTATCTGAAAAGAGGTAATTCAAGCAGTCACCAGGTCTTTAAGAAAGGTGAACAGATGCACCAAAAAGGGGAGCATGGAGAGAAATTTGCGTAGGGGCCGAGTTTCTCACGCCCTTCCTCAGTTAATTCTCAGTATGAAAATTACTTTATTTAGTTTGCAAGGTAGTTGGGAGTTTTGGGTTTGGTTAGGAAGTGGTTTTCCACATCACAATAAATATATATATATATATATATATATATATATATATATATATATATATATATATATATATATATATATATATATATATATATATATATTTTTTTTTTTTTTTTTTTTTACATATATATGAGGTACGTACATTACCTAACTTTTGTGCGGCATTTCCTGATACTTTCATTAGTTGTTTCTTAAAAGTAAGATGTGAGTCAAAAGTTACACCAAGAATAGTTAAAACTTCAGACTCATTCAGCAGAGTCCCATCGACCTGGAAGGGATGATGGGTGTGGAAAATCTGCACGAGAACTTAATCAATAGTGTTTTTATTTTACTGGAGATCAGCCTCACACCTCAACGGCTATACCATTCACTAATCTGCTCCAAATCAAGATTAAGACTAAGGGCAGCTTCATTTTTCATTTTACCACACCCACAAATGTTGCATCATCAGCATACTGAACAACCTTGCTTTCCAGGTCAACAACCATATCACCTGTATACACTAAAAACAACAGCAGACCAATAACACTACCCTGTGGAACTCCAGACACAATATGTCTTGGTTTTCTTAAGATCCCATCAACAACAACTCGCTGCTGTCTACATGTAAGGAAATCTCGAAGTAATCCTAAAACATCCGCCCACTGCAAGTTTCTGCAGTCTACAAGTAAGTGCCTTGTGATTTAGTAAATCGAATTAGGCTACTCTCAAAAAGCATATCAAGATCCTCTTCCATACGGCATGTCAAGTCTAAAAGAGGTTAACAATAAGTTTTCTGCAACTTTGGAGAGCACAAGGAGAATGTGAAAGATATCTGTTAAAATACAACTTATGAAAAATTGTCAAACAAGAGACCATCCATAGATGGTCCAAATCATAACTGCTAATGCTAGGAAACAGATGCCTACCACCACGAATCACTCGATCCAAGAGACAAATCTCTGGCAGATGCAGACATCCACACCGGAGAACAGTATTCTAGCAAAGGAAGGACAAATGGCTTATAACTCGTTGCAATGACTTTATCATAGTTATAAATACATGAGTCCTTACATACAATGCTTCTGTGTGGCATTTGCTGACACTTTCATTAGATGTTTCTCAAAAGTAAGATGTGAGTCAACAGTTGCACCAAGTATAGTTAAAGCTTCCGACTCATTCAGCAGACATATCCACTTGAAGGAGAGGACGGGGTGGAAAGTCTATATGAGATCTACTACTCAATAGTATTTTCGTTTTACTGTAGTTCACCTCTTACCCCCACTGACTACATCATTCACTGATCCGCTCCATGTCACGGCTGAGACTAATAGCTGTTCCATTTCTCGTAAGTGGAGGCTTTCTGCACCCACAAGTGTTTCATCATCGGGATACTGAACAATTTTGTTTTCCAGGCCAATAACCACGTCACAAAAAATAACAGCAAATCAAGAATATTACCCTGTGGAACTCCAAACACGATAGGTCTTGGTTTGCTAAATATCGCACCAACAGCAACTTACTTCTGCCTTCCTGTAAGGAAATCCTTAAGTAATACAAAAATATATCCATGCACTCCAAGATCCCGAAGTTTATGAATAAGTGCCTTGTGATTGACTAAATCGAAAGAAGCACTAAAATCTATTTGAATTACTCTACATTCAAAACTCTTATCAAGTTTCTCTTGCAAATGGCATGTCAAGTCTAAAAGAGCATCGCAGGTACCTAACTGCTTCCTGTATGCATATTGATTATCAGCTAACAAACCTTAAGATTCCACATACTTGTACAGTGGTTTAAAAATCAGTTTTTCTGCAACTTGGGAGAGCAAAGGAAGAACAGAAATTTACTTCTAGTTATTGCAGTCTGCAGATATGCCACTCTACAGACACTGTAGTATTAAACTTGTGCTCGTCTAACAAAGATACCAAGTTAATATAGAAATCTCCAAAATCTACTAATCTTGGGAGGCAACAAATTAGAAACCTTTTTTAAAGAACAAATGTAAATTTTGTAGGAACAGGTTCGCGATGACAGGTATCAGGAAGAGGGATATCCTCAGCTGATTCCTTAGCTTCAAAGGCTCGATAAAACAGTTCAGCATTTTCCTTAGGGCCAGTAACAAACCTGCCATCATATGTTAGAAGTGTTGGAGTGGAAGACGGGCCTGACCCAAAGATAGATGATGCCAATTTTGTCTACCACAGATAAGGCTAAGTAATTCATTTAAGTTTCGTCTTTATAAAATCATTGTAACTTCTCTCAGCTATATGGTAAATTCTACTTGCAGTATGGCAAGACTCAACAAAAATGGTTTAATTTTCATGTGAACGATTTCGTCTCCATGTATTGAATTTGGTATGTTTGACATGGTAAGCCCATCTACATGTAACTTCAAACCATGGCTGGTCATTTATCCTTATCTTGATGACCTTTCTAGGGACATGTCTTGCTAAAATAGCCATTAGCATTTCATTTAGCTTCTTTGGATCTGCATATGATGTAGTATCTGAAATATGAGTCTGGTAAGCTTCAATAATGTGATTCCAATTCGCTCTAGATTTCAGCCCAACCATTTTCCCAATGGTGGCATTATGAATATACTAATTGACAGATATGTCCATCTAAAAGGTACAGTGGCTGGAAGTGCCTTTATACTCAAAGATCTTGGACTTGACGATAGCTGGAACATCTGCGAATATATATAAGGTCTCATCTAATACCATATGTTTAGTTGTCTCAATTAGGCTACCTGGACAAAATCGGAGGCTACACAGAGCCCAAGAACAGACCGGCCATCTTGATCTGTGGAATCTGAATTAAGCCACTCGCTGTACTTTGCATTGCATTCTCCATAAATAACGAATGAAACTTTTGATTCATGTGACTGAGCCGTACTGATCCTCCCCAAGAGACAGTCACATATAGAATCGTTGATATTTGGATTGTGGTAAACAGCAAATACGTAATCATTGTAGAGCTTACTGAAAATCTTAAAACACAGAACTTCATGGCAACTACAACAAATAAGTTATCCAAACTTAGTGGGATATTACGAGATGATAAACAATACCTTGTGCATGTGGGATATTACGAGATGATAAACAATACCTTGCGCATGTGGGATATTACGAGATGACAAACAATACCTTGTGCATGTGGGATATTACGAGATGATAAACAATACCTTGAGCATGTGGGATATTACGAGATGATAAACAATACCTTGCACATGTGGGATATTACGAGATGATAAACAATACCTTGCGCATGTGGGATATTACGAGATGATAAACAATACCTTGTGCATGTGGGATATTACGTGATGATAAACAATACCTTGCACATGTGGGATATTACGAGATGATAAACAATACCTTGCGCATGTGGGATATTACGAGATGATAAACAATACCTTGTGCATGTGGGATATTACGAGATGATAAACAATACCTTGTGCATGTGAGATATTACGAGATGATAAACAATACCTTGCGCATGTGGGATATTACGAGATGATAAACAATACCTTGCGCATGTGGGATATTACAAGATGATAAACAATACCTTGCACATGTGGAATATTACGAGATGATAAACAATACCTTGCACATGTGGGATATTACGAGATGATAAACAATACCTTGCACATGTGGGATATTACGAGATGATAAACAATACCTTGCACATGTGGGATATTACGAGATGATAAAGTCAAGGCCATAAAAAACTGGGATTAAAAACTCTTCCTTTGACTTGTTACTACTTACAAGTGCATCAGATAAGAACATCAAATCCTAGTAATGGCCACAACTCTGGAGGTCAAGAAAATTTGACCTTAAACCTCGAACACTTGAGTAAAGTACTCTGTAATTTTTCTCACAGTAATAAGTAGCAGGCTCAGGGTTCAGCTCAATGCCCCCTGAAAGAATTAAAATAAACCACATAAAATAGGCTTATAACAATAGCACCACAGTAAAAATCAACAGAACAAACAATAAAATTAACAACAGTACAAATCCATTAACAACAGTACAAATCCATTAAAAGGACCATACATCATTTAAACAAAAGTAAAAAAAGGAAGCAACTAGTCGACAAGGTGAAGCCGGGACACCTTGTAAAGTATACAAGAAACCCGCCAGGTTTGCCACAACAACTGGGCGAGGGTAGTTAGGATGGATTTAGAGATTACAGATAGATTAGAAGGAAAAGATTAGGTAAAGAAGAAGCTTTTGCTTTCTCATCATTCTGACTTAAAAAAAAAAAAAGAAAAAAAAAAAACAGGAAAGCCAGAAAAAAAAAAAAAAACACGAGGAAAAATGTCTGATTGTGTCCTAAAGCAAGGGAACAGGCTTACCGGCTCAATGTAATATTTATGTCTAAAAGCACTTTCTTGGCATTGCCTAATTCGTTTTTGCTAATATTCTTGAATCAAAAGCTTGGAGAATCGTAACACCACCGTGTCGAAACAATTTTTCCCGCTATATTAGGTCAAGTGTTGCCTGTTAATGCGACACGTGGCCTGAGATGTCGATGTGCCTCACTGTGATTCTGTTGTGTTCGTGAATAACATTTCATTTCAGCTTCTACATACTCATGATGGACTCACTCGTAATGAACGCTGAACCAATTAGTTCATCGTAAATGGAAGAACATTTCCTTTGGAGGCAAAATAAAAGCAAATGAAACAGAAGTAAAACTCTTTCCTGCGTTGATTTGCAGATTGCTGAGCCTAAGGAATTCGTTCTCAAGACTGAAAGCATATAAAGTTAAGTATATCTTAGTTTAACCAGACCACTGAGCTGATTAACAGCTCTCATAGGGCTGGCCCGAAGGATTATTAGCTTTATTTTACGTGTCTAAGAACCAACTGGTTACCTAGCAACGGGACCTACAGCTTATTGTGGAATCCGAACCACATTATGACGAGAAATGAATTTCTATCACCAGAAGTAAATTTCTCTAATTATTCATCGGCCGGTCGGAGAGCCGAACGCTGCGCCAACAGCGTGCTAGCCGAGAGCTCTACCCACCCCTCCAATGAAGAACTAAATAGATACATATCTTTACATAACTCATAAAGGGAGAAGGAAAGCCAAGAAACAGGAATTGAAATTATAGTTTCGGCCAGATATTTTAAGCCAGTCATAATAACAGGTAATTGCTTGGCTGGGTAAAAACAAAAAAGTTTAATACAACTTTCATAGACAACCAAGAAAAACGTACAGTGAAAAAATTCTTCAAAAATACTCAGTGAAGGAAAGATTTGATTTTCACCTTACCCCTACAGGATAACTTGAGACAAAATACCTTGAAGTTAAACAGACCTACAACATTTTTTTTCTTTTGTTCCTTCTGTTTGTAAAACTGGATGCTAGAACATACATTTCTTACGGGGGTCTTTCAGTTTAAACTGATTTTATGTGAATACCATAACAATAAACTATAGGTCCTCTCTCTCGCTCTCTCTCTCTCTCTCTCTCTCTCTCTCTCTCTCTCTCTCTCTCTCTCTCTCTCTCTCTCTCTCTCTGTACCTGGGTCGTTTTTATTAATGAATTTCTAAGAGAATAATCGTTCTCGCGTCTTTTAATCGTTATGAAAAGTAAATGGTCACTTTTAAATCCACATGTGAGATACGTTTTTTAAGAGAAGAATTTACAAAGCCGTTACGACCGAATGTTATTGATACAATAAAAGCAGCGAGCGAGGCGCCTTCCCCTACAAGCGAGAGAGAGAGAGAGAGAGAGAGAGAGAGAGAGAGAGAGAGAGAGAGGTGGGGGGGGGGGCGGTATTCCAGCAAACACTTGATACATGCTAAAAAATTATATAATCTGTCCAAGCTTTAAAGTCAAAATGTGCAACACCAATTCAGCAAACTGTTTACAAAAGAATACAGGCGGGATGTCTTTGTTCCATGAAAACCTTTCTTGCCGATTTTGTTATATTTTAGACTACGAGGACTGAAAAAAATGCATGTTTTGGACGATACCATAAGGAATACGTGATACTAGTTTTAACTGTCTATTCATTTTTTTCATGGTTTCTTCTAATTAAAGTTCTTTCTAGTATTTAGATGCGGATCAATGCAGTGTTTTTTATTCTTTTCGCCTGTCATGTTTGAATGTAACAAAAAGTTAAAAGAGGAAAGGTAATGTTGAAGAAAATCTTCATATAAGGTTTAAATCAGACAACGCAATCAAATTTTTGGTGAAAACCTCTTCAAAAGTGCTCCTTTTTATTATATCGTTACAGAAACCAACAAAAAAATCTTAACATATGTTTTCTACATGTCTCAGTGAAATATAGTCCCATTGTCATAGGTTAGTATACGAACTAGTTGTTCTGGTTAAAAAAATCTTGTCAGTACAGTCAGAGATTTCATTATGGAAACTCATATTGCAACTAAGCTGAATCTCATGGTCAAGAAATATACTTCCATCTGAGGCTCTTGCTTTTAGTATAAAATGAAAGGGTAAGCTGAAAGCTCCTGGGTACAAGTCAATAAATGCTTCAGGGAAGTAACATGCACACCAGGGAAATGTAAACAGAGAAAGGTTAAAGGTCAAACCTTACCTTAGAGAAGTTAAGTATACCTTAGTTTTACCAGACCACTGAGTCGGTTAACAGCTCTCCTAGGGCTGGCCCGAAGGATTAGACTTATTTTACGTGGCTAAGAACCAATTGGTTACTTAGCAACGGGACCTACAGCTTATTGTGGAATCCGAACCACATTATAGCGAGAAATGAATTTCTATCACCAGAAATAAATTCCTCTAACTCTTCATCAGCCGGCCCCGGGAATTGAACTCTGGCCCATCGAATGACAGTCTGAAGCTCAACCGGTTCGGCGAACAAAGGGCTTCTTACCTTAGAGAAAATGCTACAAATAGACATATGTGGCTGAGGACAATGCAGTCCTGCATCTGTGAAGTCATTATTGTAAGTAGCTGTTGAATACAAAGGATAGGAAAATACGCTAGTGTGAATTTGTGAATGTTGAGGAGCAAGGGACTAAGAAGCCAGACTGAATGGTGAAAAGGTCCCATGATTTTAACGTATTACAAGTGGTACACTATGGAAAGGTGGGGAAAGTATGGCAGTAACTGACCAGACTGCGTAAGACATGTTATGGATCCAAAGGTCACTTCTGTAAAGGTACTGATGAGAGATGTGACTTTAAGATTTATAGGATCAGAAAGTTAGTTTATATGTTAGATACGGTGCATTAAATTTACAATTCGAAAGCGATCAAGATGACAGAAAGTTTGAGTTAGGAGTAGGTTACACAAGAAGCAGGGAATAATGGTCAGAAGGTTATGACATGAATATTATGTGAAAATTTTGAGATAGAAGGGAAATCCTTATAAGTGACCGACAACACAGATACACCTTTCAAAATAACTGATAAAGATGCTATGACGAATCTGCAGAAGATGTATGGTCTAAAAATGGTAATTTATTGGGAGCAATTACTCGTAGGCATGATAGAATAGAGCATATAATATCGCTGAAGAGTAGCCTGACTAGTTTAGTGAACAGGGAAGTCTGAAGGAGACGAAGATAGGCTTGTGTTTGATGTGTAATTTGACAGATGACACAGAAATGCTACTGGAACAGATGGGCTTTCCTGTCTGGCAAGCAAAAGATTTAGTTATGGTAGGGATGATTTTTCCCAGTAGATTCATCCAAAATTCAGAAGTTTTAAGATAAACACGAAGCTGACTGTTGTCGTGTTTTTAATCTGAAGCCACCTTTGACTGAAGAGGAGGTTTATTGCCAAACATATACATATACATATACATATATAAAAATATAAATATAAATATAAATAATATATATATAGATAGCTAGATAGATAGATACAAATATATATATATATATATATATATATATATATATATATATATATATATATATATATATATATATATATATATATATGTAAGTATGTGTATATAATATAATATATATATATATATATACATATATATATAAACTGTATATAAACTGTGTATATATATATATATATATATATATATATATATATATATATATATATATATATATATATAGGCCTATGTTTATATTTATATATAGATAGATAGGCATACAAATATAAATATAAATATAATATACATATATATATATATATATATATATATATATATATATATATATATATATATATATATATATATATCTTCTTCTTCTTCTTTTAACGTGCTTTTATTCCCATTTTTGTATGGGGTAAGCACGATGCCTTCTTTTGAAGGACTTTTTGATTTGGCTTTGGGGTAGACCTGTGGTCTCGATCGGCTGCCCTGCCTGACATCGCTTAGACCCCGGTACGTATCTTTCATGTATCATACCCGACCCAACGCCCTTTCTTCCCAGCAGCGAGAAGTTATTGCGCGGGTATGGCGAGAGTTCGAGACGTGTGAGATGTTTGTTATGTTTTTAGAAGGTGTTGTAGTGGCTTTGTTTTGTGTGTGTTTTTAGTCTGTAACATCCATTTGCTTTTCAAGCAAACCTATCCGTTGATTACATATATAATCCCGGGATGTCTACACGGATAGCAAAGTGTCTGCCTCTCTGATCAGCCGGCTGCGGGTTTTGAACCCGCGCCACAGACCTCTACGAAGTCCGAAGCTGCTGCTGTAACCGACTGAGCCATCGAGGCTCTATATATATATATATATATATATATATATATATATATATATATATATATATATAGCCTATATGCATACATATATGTATATGTATATAATATATACAGTATATATATACAGTATATATATATATATATATATATATATATATATATATATATATATATATATATATATATATATATATATATATATATATATATATATATATATATAGGGCATAGTTTTTCCTTGAACAGTTTTCACTAACAACAATTGCTAAAGTGGTATTACCAGACACTGACGCATGAGAATCGGAAAAACTCTGACGGTATACAATGTAGATGCTTCCAAGAAATTTACTAATGTCACTGAAGCAATTGCTATCAATGAATATACATACATTCATATATATATATATATATATATATATATATATATATATATATATATATATATGTAATATATATAACTAGCAGTTTGTGAATGGCAAAGAGGAGAGGTCGATACTGGAGAGGTGAGGTTAACATTTCCCACGTAAATTTGTGAGAATTACTTAAGATCTCAATAATAATTTTATTGCTTATATCTTTGAGGATGCATTGTTATTGATGGCAATGCTGTTTAGGGGTAAAGACTAGACCCTGCTCACATACTGCAAAATAAACTTGTTCAGAGGTATTTCTTAATTACATTTGTATCCATCTACTGCTTTTATCAACAATATAATCTTGTTTGGGAAGAACAAAGGCTTACAGAATCCAATTGCACTCTCATTATCGCATTTCATTATCTAATTAGGCTTTTCTATTTCATGTGGTAAAGAATGGTTAATGTTAATTGCTAGGATATTGCTAATCTGTTCTTTTATTAATGGAGAGATGAAAATGGAAGAATTTTGGCATATTTTGATTAAAGGACAAAAGAAACACGTACAACAGATGAAAGCGTAAGAGTGGCACCGTTTTTTATAATATTATTAATAAGGTAACTGATTATAAGGGGCTTTTTTATCTATATGGACTAATCAAAAGCATTGCATATATCTTCCAATACAATAAATAATAAATTCAAGCGATATTATTTTATGAATTCTTTTTATTACTTCGACTAGAATTTTCTCCGCATTTCACTATTGCTCTCCTAATTCATTTTCGGATATTACTTGAATTACTGCAAGCTATTAGTCAGAGAGAGAGAGAGAGAGAGAGAGAGAGAGAGAGAGAGAGAGAGAGAGAGAAATTCGTGGTTTGAAAATCATCAATATATGCGTGAAATATGAAAAATGAAGTATTTACATAGGGCTAAGCTCTCTCTCTCTCTCTCTCTCTCTCTCTCTCTCTCTCTCTCTCTCTCTCTCTCTCTGACACTGAATTGTAATAGCTTGCAGTAATCCAGGTAATATCCTAAAATGAATTAGGAGAGAATTAGTGAGATGCGGAGGTAATTCTGGTCGAAGTAATAAAAAATGTGTCGTTTGAATTTAAGATCACTTATTGTACTGGAAGATATGCGCAATTCTTTTGATTGGTCTATATAAATAAAAGAGCGTCTTACAATCAGGCGCCTTATTAAAAATGTTATAAAAAACAGCGCCACCCTTACGTTTTCATCAGGTGTAGGTGTTTTCTTTCGTTCTTCTGTCAAAATATGCCAAAATTAAGAGAATACGTTGTAGCCGTAGTTGAACTCGCACTTGAGATGCAACGGCGTCTCACACACAGTACTTCCAATCATGCGATGGAAAAAAAAAATATTCCACTTTTTAAATCAGTGCCTTGTGTTTGGCTACGTTCTCGGGCTTTCATAACACCTTATGATTTAGTGATTTGTTTTTCTCCAAACAGCATCTGAATGTACGTGGAAATTACTCCCGAGTCAGTCAAATTAATTTGCTTAATATTTCAGGTATTATTATCTTTCCAGCATCACGGAATGCTTACAGAGTCTGGTCTGTTTTTATGGCGCTGCTCTGCACACGCCAGGTAATCGCTATAAGAAATCTACTGTTATTGTTATGGCACAGAGAAGCGTTTTTCATAAAAAGCTATAAAAGGGGAGTTCAGGTTGGTGCATCAAAACTAACAGAGACCCATTTTGACGAGAATACAAGAGAAAGCAACAATTGGAAGGGGAAAGGAGAGAGAGAGAGAGAGAGAGAGAGAGAGAGAGAGAGAGAGAGAGAGAGAGAGAGAGAGAGAGAGAGAGCTATCAAGATAGCATTCTACTGTATACTTACAACCTAATGTGAAAGTGTTCCACTGTATACTTAAAATCTAATGTGAGAGTGTTCTTATGTAGATGGATGTTGCTTTGATACCCTATGGCAGAATACAGAAATTATATTTAAGGGGAATGCTGGCTCCATAAGACCCCATTATAAAGTAAGTGCTTTTAACAACTTTATGAATGAAGGGATTTGCTTCAAATTTTTACCACTTATTCTTCAGCTAATAATGAAAATTTTCATTGTGGGAAATTTAGAAATTTGACTTTGTAAGTTTTTTTTTTTGCATTTGATAAAAAGATTTTAAACCCTTTAAAAATATGCAAAAAAAAAGTTTCACTCAAAAATGTATTTCCCACGTACAAATCAAGATATATTGTTATACTATATTCGGTAAAAGTCCCATCGAATTTGGTTCAGTCTTCCTGGAGTTATCAGCTTTTATTTTTGAAAATACTAAGTATATATTGATAAAATGGTAAAAGAAAAAAATTCGTGGTTATTTTGTAATAACTATGAAACTATGAGTTAGAAGACTAATTTCTGCACAAAAACTATTTTGTCATATAAGACATATGCCCTGAAATTTTCAATATAATCAAATGAATAGAAATGTGCTCTCTCTTGATTTATATGTTACCTAAAATTTGCATTTATGTACATATATATATACATATATACATATATATAAATATATATATACATACATAAATACATACATATATATGTATGTACTGTATGTATATGTATATGTGTATATGTATATGTATATATATATGTATATATATATATATATATATATATATATATATATACTGTATATATATATATATATATATATATATATATATATATATATATATATATATATATATATATTATATATATATATATATATATATATATATATATATATATATATATATATATTACATATAGTGTATATATATATATATATATATATATAAAGTGTACATATATATACATATATATGTATATATAGTGTATATGTATATATGTATATATACAATATATATATATACACTATATACATATATATAGTATATATATATATATTTATATATATATATATGTATATATTCTCATATATATTCCATTCGTCCCTTTAGCCCGTTAGATAGAAAATCAAATTTAATGGTGGCTGTAGGAGACGCCATGAAGGGGGGGAGGGGGTTGAACTAATGAAGGCCTACCACCAAGATCACCTGATTTGGGAGGTTAGATACCCGTTAGGGACACAAGGGCGATCCGGGCCGTAAATGGGCTATTGTCCTAACCCTTGAGGACTTAACTATAAAACCTATTTTCCCTACGACCTTTCGCTGGCTGTGTGACTCCTTTCAGATCACCAATGTCCTGTGCTCTAAACCAAACAACAAAGCGGATGTGATGCCCTGAGACCTGGGCGACAAACACTCCTTACCCGGCCGCTACAGCATGAAGTTGGTGTGGGTGTTTTCTCTCAGGGTTGGCACAGATCGCGAGACTCCTGCAGTCGAAATTCGTCTTTTGCAATGAGCTCTATGCGCAGAAGGAATAAAGTACGGTACGTCTGGAAGCGCTCGGTCCACCGCCAGTTTTCTGTTTCTTCTTGTGAATTACTCTCCATTTTCAATATTTCCAACTTTTCATCCTCCTAAACAAAGCCTCCTTTGTTCAATTAAACCTAGCAGCCCATTTGCCCCCTCATGACTTGTCCCAAGCTCAAATTAAATTAGTTCAGTGATCATAATTAGATCATTCCCTCCATAGTGTTACCTGTGCTAATTAAATCTAATTGATCAATTCCTCTATCGTGCCTAAGTAATTTCATGTTTGAGGAAATCATTGGCTTTGAAGGCCTAACCTGAAATTCTCTACCAGAACCATGTTATCTGGCCCTTCGAGCGGTCTGCCCCCTGCCTTGTGAACCAAAATTAACATAGACGTTTAACTGCCATCCTGCCACATACAAGTCTTCTGATTAGCAGTCCGGTGCACTAAACAGTCCCCCCCCCCCTTCAGGAATCCAGTTGCATTAACAACCAAAAATCTTGACCAGTCCGCATTAAAGTCATATAAGTGTTGAAACTATTTCAGGGCATTAGACTTTTCAGATTCAGCCATTTCTTACGCAGTGTTGAGCTTTTAGTGCACCTTGTATGTGCTTGTTTGCTAGTAAGTCAGCCCTTAATTATTAATTTCTTGATTGCTTCATTTGTAAATAAATTCAGCTTAGCGCAAAAAATAAAAAAATAAAAAATTTCCATCCTTCCAAACGGCCTCAAAATGTAACAGTGGCACATCTCGCTAGGATCCTAGTCAATTAGTAACGAGAATTAGCTTCACTATCACTAGACAAGGAAGGAAACGAACTGAGGAATGATATATAATTTATAAATAATTTAATTCCAATATTCACAAAGGCAAAATATAAGGGTGACCGAACCGAGGCTAAGGATAACAAGGTACGGGTTATTATTAAAATTGTTGCCAAATTAATGATACGTTAGGAACAGATATGGAAAAAGTGTTTAAAAAAAAAGAAGTGATTAGCACCAATCTCTTAGAATATTCTAAAAGATAAAGGCAAGAGCGCAAAAAAAGTTCTTAAGTTAGCGATGCAAAATAACTGCCCACGAAATTTCGCCTCGTAAGAATAACAGCGGTTTTGATGCCCGAAGACTGATCGTTAGAAATTAGGAAGTGCTTGCCAGGGATTTATTGCATGTGTTAGCCTTGAACAGTTAGCTAAGAGTGTTGTTTGAAAACAGTTACGGCAACGGAAGTGTACAGTTCCTGTGTTAGTGAAGTGTAGTTCGAAAATTTGTGTTGTTTAAAATAAGTGTGACGACCTCTGGCAGTTCGGCGCTGTACCAGTTCGGCTGTACCAGCTCGGCGTATGCGCCTTCCCTCGTCCCACCCCCACAATTCTAAGACTGTCATATCCAGTTCAAATTACATTTCATGTTTTAAGTAAAGTAAAGGCATTACTGATGTTTTAAGTTAAATAACTCGATTTTGAGTATCAGCACCCATAATTCAGTTAAAAAAGTTGAGTGTTGTTTTCCTTAAATTTTAAATCACCGTTGCTATATCACTTGATCGACGACAACCAGCAGCCATCAGCTGTTCTCTCACGTGCACCCAGTTCCACTTCTCATCGTTCACTCACCGACCGAAATTCCTTTTCTTTTCGCCCCCTAACGTACACCTAACGAAGTATCTTGATAATCGATAATAATTTGAAAACCCTTACTACCATATAACTTGTCATGATGGGAGCTAGCTACTAAATTACATAAATACCGAAAGTACATTTTTAGAAAAAAAGGTAACTTAGCATAATTTTGCATATCGTAATTTATCATAAGAAACTAGAGTAAATTAAATCACGCAACGAATACGTTCCATTACAAATATGCTCTCAGAGAGAGAGAGAGAGAGAGAGAGAGAGAGAGAGAGAGAGAGAGAGAGAGAGAGAGAGAGAGAGAGAGAAACACTAATATTCTTCCATCATACCAAAGGGAATACTAAAATTAAATAAATGAGTATTGAAAAATAAACCCACTAATTCACAAAGCCAAGTACAATATTTTTTTTCTTTTCATTTTTACACCAAACTTTGATCTTCTAAGATCCCCCATCAATTCTTCCTTTTACTCATTCACACATTGTGCACGAATTTACATACGCGCCCATGTTCATTGAACTGTTTCCCATATCCATTTCCACATTAAGTGCTTCAGCCCACGGAGTGAACTCTCATGTGTTTCACAGTGTACGTACAACCATTTAATAACAGTTATCAACTGTCGTGCACGAGTGCGCGTCCATTATCCAAGACTTGCGTATACCTCAAGCACCAAATCGCATATTGAGTGCAAACCCCAAACCTTCCTTTCCTCATGTCAGGAAGAAGGCTTCCTTTCCTCATGTCAGGAAGAAGGCTTCCTTTCCTCATGTCAGGGAGCAGCCACTAGTTCTTAGAACTAGCCACCCACGCGT
Source organism: Macrobrachium rosenbergii (assembly GCA_039081455.1). Taxonomy (NCBI): domain Eukaryota; kingdom Metazoa; phylum Arthropoda; class Malacostraca; order Decapoda; family Palaemonidae; genus Macrobrachium; species Macrobrachium rosenbergii. Next base: position 20,977,852 of record JANJGK010000044.1, read on the forward strand.
GCAAGCCCAAGGGTTTCCCCTTCCACAGTGCCACTAATCTGAAGCGCTTACCTTTCCACTTTCCCTTTTACTCCCTACTCACATTCTCTCTCAGGCAGAGTGCCATTTCCTTCAGCACAGTTTGGTTGCACTGCCTTTTAAGTGTTGTTCCCTGGAAAACACTGGCACCCCAGTGCCACCAAGACATAGACTAACATATAAGCCACTGTACCTGTATCTGAGATACAGAGTGCCAATGACAGTGTATCCGCCCATAAGGACCTTAGCTCCTTCAGGATCACTTCCATTTTACAAGTGTACCAGCCCACAAGGAACATTATTCCTTCAGGATCATTCCATAAGTGTGACCTTTGCACGGCACACTCTACCACAGTGCCACCTTATCGAAAAGGTGTCACCCCACCGAAGTGCCACCAAATTACAGGACACTTTCCCACTGTCACAGACCATTTCCCCAAGTACATCCAGTCAACCCAATTAGATGCCCATACCTACCAGAAACATGGAGGCAGACAATTACAGAGCCTTCATGGATCTGGGAAAGGAGGCAGGTCTCATGGGATCAGAACTCACCAAGTGGGTCAAGGAACAGCTGGATGGCTTGGCCAAGCAAGAGAAGGAAGAAAGACTGGAACGGCAGAATTATGAAGCCGAACAGAGGAGGTATGAAGAAGAACAGAGGAGGTATGAAGAAGAAAGAGAGGAACGGAGAAGACAGCATGAATTAACTCTCAAGGAAAAGGAGCTCGAGCTGGAGAAGGCAAGGAAAGAAAGCGCTGAAGCTATGGCGATCCAACAAGCCTCCAACACCACACCTTCAGCACCAAATGCTCTCCTCTCAAGCATTAATTCCCTAGTCCCCAAGTGGACTTAGGAAGGGCCGGAATCATGGTTGGAGGAGATAGAGGCGCTCTTTGAAAATTACAGCACCACCGAGACAGAGAGGTCCTTAGTGCTTACTAAGCACATGGAAGGAAAAGCTAAGGCAGCTCTCTGCTCACTGGAGAAAAGTCAAAGAGGCGACATGCTTGAAGTTCATAGGGTCATCACAAAAGCCTACGAAATAAACCCAGAGAAATGGAGACAACGGTTCCGAGGTCTTGCCAAGGAAGCTGGCTGGTCCTGGACAGAATGGGCCTGTCACAAGACCCAGCCTGGTACCGGCTGGTTCGACTCCCTGTTGTGTAATACCTTCGAAGACTTATTCAATCGGACCATGCTGGAGGATCTTTTCCAATGTGCCTGGGCCCTTGCTGTGTATCTCAGTGATAAGTAGCCCACCACACTTATGGAAACCTGCCATATGGCCAATTCACGGGAGACTTATAACCAGTCCCACAGCACGTCTCACCGCCACATAGTGCCACCCGTGTACCTCTCAGGCTCGACTCGCCCGAAGAACGGACTGCCTAGTAAGCCTACTTGCACCCACTGTAAGAAGTTCAGGCACACTGAAACTGATTGCCGCTACAAGTAGGGCAACAATAGGTAGCCTAATACCAACAACCAAAACTCCTCTCCCTCCACGTCTACTCAGTCTTCTCCACCGACAGTCACAATAGGGAAATCAGCCCATTCAAAGGGACCCTGCCGAGACTGTGGAACTCCAGGCCACTATAGCCTACTGCTGGATATCCTGGTTGCCCAAAGCACATCTCCTCTAGCAAGGACGTCAACCCAATTAGTGCCATGACCTCCACGTCTGTGCCCGCAAACATGTCTCACCCTGAGTGGGTCTGGACTCTGTCTGCCTCAGTGGCACCCCAGGATGGCTCTAGTTTACCAGTGAACCTGCCGGCTACGGTAGACACTGGCTCAGATATTAGCCTGACTGACTGGGCCCAAGTGCCAGCCAGTGCCACTGTTGACGAAAAGACCAGGTGGACGATGACTTGGATAGAAGAGCAAACCATGACCATTCCCACAGTTGAACTTCAGGTAACCACTCCCTGGGGCACGCAACCTCACTGCCTTGGCATGGTGAATAAAATCAGGCACGGAGTGGAGTTCCTGTTGGAACGAGACCTCCTCTGGGGATGTCCTTCGCCAGTGCCACACTGTTGCCTAGCTAACTCCACCAGGGAGGCCTTAACTTCAAAACCACCTGACTGGGACACCATCACTGTGACAGGCATGCCACTGTCAGCCTTACCTTCCACTCACCAAGGTGTTCAACAGAAGGGGCACTCTCTGTGCAACTCCAGGCCAAGTCCTCGATCCCCACAAAAAGACGGCCACCCAAAGCTTCCTCCCTTACCACGAAGGGAAATTGCCAGGTACTGCTGCAAGACCTGTAATCTAACAGGGCACTCAGCAAATTGGGCAAGGTGCCCTAGCAAGCAAAATGCAGCAGACACCACACCCAGAATCATTTCATGAGGGTCTGCCCTTCACCCAAGACAGGAATCTCTGTCTCCCACTACCTCACGTACACCGAGGGGTTTACCACCCCAGGGTCCCTCATCAGCCACGCCTAACTCCAATCCTCTGCCAGTGCCACTTGAGAGCCCTGAGCAGTGCCAAGCTCCGTCTATCTCGGATGTAGCACCTCAACTAACCTTAACCTCAGTGCCTGGCCTTGAGTTAGTGCCAGTGCCGGATCCAAATCATGTCACGGATCCTCCTACGGGAGATCCTCCAAACCTGACCGAATTGGTCATTGCAAATTGTGAGCCTCCGACCCCTGACGTTTCTTCTTCTTAGTCACTTTCATCTGCTGAGGATGAACCTCTGGCAGACCTTAATGTTACACCTTCTCTGGTCGACCAAGAACTGTCCAGCCAGGACGCAGACACTGGTTCTTGTCGCAGCAGCCAAAGTAGGGAGCCTGCCCGTAGCTGCTAGGGCTACCTCTGATCCTGCTCCTGACGGCACTTCTGGCCTTTCCCCAGAGTCAGTGCCATTGTCACCTCCTAGGAATGGCGTAGCCAGGCCTTGGACGAACCTAAACAAGAAGAAGGGGCAGAAGAGATCCAAGTAACCAGTAAGCGCCACAAGCTCTCCTTGGCACTCGTGTCCCATTGGCACAGTGCCATTTCCATCTCAGAGTGATCCTGACACCTACCCAGAGAAGGTAGCCTGCATGATCTCTGCCCAAGTAGACTAACATCTAACACCCTAGGCATCGTGTAGTGCTAACCCTGATAATACCCTTATGATAAAACTATACAGTACTCAAGCTGGTACACCCCTGACCGCTTACCATAATTAACCCTTCAGGTTGCTCATGTCCAAAAATTGTTGCTTGTGTTACTCTGTAAAGCACTGTGTAACCCATAATCAATTGCATTTAGTCAGGTCAGTGTCATTTAATTTAGTGCCAGGACCATTGGATAGTAGACCATGTCAACAAGACACATTTACCATGTACCCACTGCCTAGGAGTAGAGTTCCCCTGTCGTTAGAGACAGCAAGCAGAAGTCTGTAGATACCTTTGCATAGGCGTTAGGCTCTGATGTAGTAAGTAAGTTAGCAAAACTAGTATCCTTTCTTAGCAGTTAGGCCGGTCCATTTAGCTAGCTGCAGTGCAAAGGCACAACTCATTTAGGGAAGCTAACTGCCTAGTTGGGACGAATAACTTACTTAGCCAAGGCCCTCATGCCAGAAAGGGAGTGAATGCCTTTTCAAAGTGGGGAGCTCTCATATATTTTCCATTCGTCCCTTCAGCCCGTTAGATAGAAAATCAAATTTAATGGTGGCTGGAGGAGACACCATGAAGTTTGGGGGGTGAACTTACGTAGGCCTACCCCCAAGATTAACTGATTTGGGGGTTAGATACCCGTTAGGGACACAAGGGTGAATCTGGGCTGTAAGTGGGCTATTATCCTAACCCTTAAGGACTTAAATATAAGACCTACTTTCCCTACGACCTTTCGCTGGCTGTGTGACTCCTTTCAGATCGCCAATGTCCTGTGCTCCAAACCAAACAACAAAGCAGATGTGATGCCCTGCGACCTGGGCGACAAACACTCCTTACCTGACCGCTACAGCATAATGTTGGTGTGGGTCTTCTCTCTCTGAGTTGGCACAGATCGTAAGACCCCGCGGCCGAAATTTGTCTTTTGCAACGAGCTCTATGCACAGAAGGAATAAAGTACATCTGGAAGGACTCGGTCCACCGCCAGTTTTCTGTTCCTTTTCATGAATTTCTCTCCATTTTCATTATTTCCAACTTTTCATTCTCCTAAACAAAGCCTCATTTGTTCAATCAAACCTAGCAGCCCATTTGCCCCCTCATGACTTGTCCCAAGCTCAAACTACATTAGTTCAGTGATCATAATTAGTTCATTCCTTCCATAGTGTTACCTGTGCTAATTAGGCCTAAATCTAATTGATCAATTCCTCTATCATGCCTAAGTGATTTCATGTTTGAGGAAATCATTGGTTTTGAAGGCCTAACCTGGAATTCTCTACCAGAACCATGTTATCTGGCCCTTCAAGCAGTCTGCCCCCTGCCTTATGAACCAAAATTAACATATACATTTAACTGCCATCCTGCCAAGTGCAAGAGACTTCTGATTAGCAGTCCGGGGCACTAAACAGTAACCCCCTTCAGGAATCCAGTTGTGTTAACAACCAAAAATCTTAACCAGTCCGCATTAAAGTCATATAAGTGTTGAACTATTTCAGGGCGGTAGCCTTTTCAGATTCAGCTATTTGCTACATAGTGACGAGCTTTTAGTGCACCTTGTATGTGCCTGCTTGGTACTAAGTCAGCCCGTAATTATTTATTTCTTGATTGCTTCTTTTGTAAATAAATTCAGTTACTGGTTACCTTTTACCAAGGTGACCTCCAATTCTGTTTACTTAGATGTGATATCAAGGTAAGTAAGTTTATTCATTCCATTTATCGCTTACATTCTGAGCACTGTGTGTTGGCATTCAAGGTAGTTAATTAAAAAAAAAATTCCATTCTTCCAACCAGCCTCAGAATGTAACAATATATACATATATATATACATATGTATATATGAAGATAAAAAGGCCTATAAAACACTATTTGAATCCTGCAACCATATATTTTGAGCACTTCCTTCTGTGCCCATGTTCACTGGTAAAATATGGACACATGATGTGTTACAAGAGTATTTATACAAAGCATATGTAGGCGTGGCAGTATATATACACTTGTAACACATCATCTCCCCATATTTTATCAGTGAACAGGGGCACAGAAGGAAGTGTTCGATATATATGGTTGCAACGTTCAAATAGTGTTTTATGAGCCTTTTTTATCTTTATATTATATAGTTCTATTACAGTAAAAGATATTCATATATACATATATATATATATATATATATATATATATATATATATATATATATATATATATATATATATATATATATACATATACATATATATATATAATATATATATATATATATATATATATATATATATATATATATATATATATATATATATATATATATATATATATCTGTACCGGTATATATTTATCAGTGCAAAGTTTTTCAATAACAAAAACCCATTAATATATGCTATCAATATAACGTTTTTCCCCATGACCTATAAAAATTAGTATATGCTACCTATAAAAAAATAGTAGGCTATATGCTATCAGTGCGAATTTTGTTTCGTAATATAAATTATAAAAATAAATGCCCTAATGAGGTTAGGCAAGGACATGGTATTCTAGGAAAGGTTTGTTCCCATCGTTTTACACTCGCCTTAAAGTTTTCCTCATAACCTATAAAAGTATATACTATCAATATAAATTTTCTACATAACTTATATACGGTAACACTTCCGTTCATATATTGGAGAGGCAAATAAACAAACAGCTGCGAGGATAAAGTAAACAAACGCTGAACAACCAAGCCTACACAAGAAGTCACGAGTCAGACTACAACTCACTGCAGTAAAATCAAGCTCTGTTTTCTTATATAATTATAATATTATGTAAAATAGTAATCACTAATTAGAATATCACTAACACAGAAAAACAAATTCCTTACTTAGATATGGGCGTTCTGGTGTTGTTGCTATCCCAGGCGAGACAATTCCCGTTTGCTTCGTCCCTCTCTTGTAACAAACTTACGAGACGCAGTCGTTCAAATTTCTACCTCATAAGGATGGCAATTATCTTGCTTATGGCAATGGAGTTGCGTGAATGCACTACACGGTACGAAAATCCGAAAAGGAAATGCGTCACAATGTACTAGGATTTCACTTAAACCAGAACCAAACACAACTGGAGTTGGTTTATTGGTATGGTAAAACCCGACGCTCTGTTTGGAACTGTTACCTACTTATATAACTTCATATATCCGAAAATACGCAGTAAAAATATGTCAGAAAGCATAAAATATTATATGTATACAAGCTGAATTGGTATACCTGTGATAACGAGTTCAAAATATCGAGATACATAGATATATATTTACTTTTTTTTTATATTTTGTTTTATATATTTTTTGAGAACGAACAAGCTCTCATCGTAGAAAATGGGTAGTTTTAGTAGGACACTGAAGTAAATTTCTCACTTTCTACAGCACTATCCTGAATTGGCAAGTCATACAAACATTGTACGACAATTTGTCGGTCAATGTCGCTCAGAGGGCGTTATCGAGATATATAGATACATATTTACTTTGATATTATATTTCTTGAGAGAAAGAGAGCCAGTTTTCTCGTAGATAATATGTATTTTAGTAGGAAAGTAAAGTACATTTCTCACTTCCACCTAAAAAGTCATACAGGAATTTTGCGACAATTTTTTGCTCAAAGCCGCTCAAATGCCGATAAATGCGGTGAATTAAATTGTAAAAAACCCACTTAAAATTTTTTTTAATAATAATATTTCAGGTCATGTTTATTTAGACATATACCAGTCTAAAACTGTAAAAAAAACTAAAAATCGATAATTCCTCGAAATTCGGCGATCGGCGCGTCCCTTAAGGATATGCATAATACTTCATAAATATTTTTATTCATATCCCTATCTATCTATCTATCTATCTATCTATCTATCTATCTATCTAGCTATCTATATATATATATATATATATATATATATATATGTATATATATATATATATGTATATATATATATATATATATATATATATATATATATATATATATATATATATATGAAATTTTTATCACACCGTGATTTATATACAATCATGAAGCTACAAATGTCGTTTAATATACAACTCATGCTACTTCGGGAATATCCCCGATGGGGAATTATCACCGAAGGGGAATTTTTTCTTTTTAAGCGATAAATGGCTCGGTACCGCCGGGTCGAGACTTGAACGTCAAACCACTGAGCCACTGGCTCAGTGGTTTGACAGTCAACTGGAGTCATTGGAAGGCACCGTGTTGAGGGATCGAGATCCTGCGGTACCGATCCATTTATCACTAAAAAAAATTCCCCTTCGGTGATAACTCCCCATCAGGGATATTCCCGAAGTAGCGTGGATTGGATATCAAATGACATTTGCAGCTTCGTGATTATATATATATATATATATATATATATATATATATATATATATATATATATATATATATATATATATATGTATATATATATATATATATATATATATATATATATATATATATATATATATATATATATATACAGTATATATATCAAATGACGCGTCATCGCTGTTCTGTTTGTTTTCTGTCTAAAAGAAAATTGTCCCTTTAAAGAGGCAATTGATTATGAACGTGACGGAAGTTGTTCCTTCCTTGTCAGCAGAATTCCTGCTTCAGCCGTAATTCCCACTGGCACTAATGGTTCTCAGCTGGTGATAAAACTTTGTCATACTAAGCCAATCGGCCAAACGATCGATAATATCTAGGAAGTTTGAGAATGAGATCGTGTACGGCAGAGAAAAGACAGGGGTTTTGTGCACTGCAATATCAGTTTTATTTTCGAGAGTATTATAAATTAGTAATATTCCAGTAGAGAAAACTTTGGCTTTCTCGTAATATGTCATTCATTCATCCATTATTCTCTTTTAAAGGACAAAACCTCAATAGTTTTCAGTGAATGAGGGTTATTTCTTCGTAGTCATAACTGCAGGTGTTACGATGCAACCTTTAATGTTCTACTTCACATCGGATATGTTTCAAATTTTATCTAAGGACTGGGCAGTTAAGTATGCATTATATCAACAGAGATATTATTATGCCTACGTATTTAAGCATGTATGTCAGGCTAAACATTACCAGCTGTGATTTTAACATAGTTTTACAGAAGATGAGAACAGAAAAAAATGACTCTACATATACAACAATCACCAGCTCAAGAAAGAAAATGCCCTTCAGCAGGGAAGTTCTCTGATACCCACAGTAATCCTCGACTGACACACCTGAACCAGTGCAGTACCAGAAATTAAGAAACCCTTGAAACCACTATTGTTGAGACTACGGGTACGCATTGCAGGTGGGAATTTCAGCTTGAGTATTTAGAAAAGAACAGCATAGAATAGAATATAGAATTTAGAGCAAAGGCCAAGCGCTGGGGCCTATGAGGTCAGTCAGAGCTGAAACGGAAATTGACAGTAAAAAGGTTTGAAAGGTGTAACAGGAGGAAAACCTTGCAGTTCCACCATGAATCAATTGTTAGGAGAGGGTGGAAAGTAAGATGAAAGAGAGAATACGAACCGAGGTACAGTAAAAGGAATGAAAGGGGAAATTCCTACAGTGCACCAGCCCCCAACAAGGAAGTATTTGGAGAGAATAAAATGTTCAAAAACTGCTGTAACTTTCATAATGGAAATAAGGACTCAGAGGTGTGGAGAGGTCGAGAGAATATCATTTAGTTTTAGTTTTCTGCAAAAGAAAACTATTGTGCCGGCTTTGTTTGTCCGTCCGCACTTATTCCGTCGGCACTTTTTTCTGTCCGCCCTCAGATCTTAAAAGATACGGAGGCTAGAGGGCTGCAAATTGGTATGTATATCATACACCCCCAATCATCAAACAGCAAATTGCAGCCCTCTATCCTCATTAGTTTTTATTTTATTTAAGGTTAAAGTTAGCCATAATCGTGCTTCTGGCACCGATATAGGATTGGGCACCAACGGGCCGTGGTTAAAGTTTCATGGGCCGCGGTTCATACAGCATTATGCCGAGACCGCCGAAAGATACATCTATTTTCGGTGGCCTTGATTATGCGCTGCAGCGGCTGTACAGAAAATCCGATTACGCCGAAGAAACTTCGGCGCATTTTTTACTTGTGTTTTTCATGCTATCGCTGTGATTTGAATGAAATGAAGGCAACGGAAAAAGAGCGACATACTGGCGCTATGGTCGCTTGTGGCTAAAGAAACCGTCATTTTAAGAAAGAACCAATTTTGTTTTGTTCCTTATGTTTCTTCAGGTAAAATTTGTTAAGAAGGGCAAACTAATTTTTCAAAATACTGACTTGCACGAAATGAAAAATCAGTGAGAGAGAGAGAGAGAGAGAGAGAGAGAGAGAGAGAGAGAGAGAGAGAGAGAGAGAGAGAGAGAGAGAAGCTACTCAATTGTGCACGAAGCTTATAATGCATGTTGTTCATTAATATTTTTGTTTATTCATATCACTTTAAAAAATTCATTTGCATAGAAAGCACTTCCTGAAATCGTGGCGAAAGTGCAGCCGGCTTCATGCACCCAAATAGGAGCTCTGAACAGCTAGAACATAAGTCTCTCTCTCTCTCTCTCTCTCTCTCTCTCTCTCTCTCTCTCTCTCTCTCTCTCTCTCTCTCTCTCTCTCTTTGGTATCCTTCTCTCCTTTTCTATTCTCTTCTTACGTTCTTAATCCGTCACGCTTTTTCTGAATATTATTCATCGTTAGTGTCTAGAATCATATAACGCCGTGAAACTTTCCCCAATATCTTTATACATATTCTTGGAATTTTCTCCTAATAATAGCGTGTTACAAAGTAAGAATTCTGAACCGGGAGAAGGCGTGCATTGAAAAGGTGAATTTATATTCCCTTATGGGATCTACGTTTAAATTTTCTCTGAAATTTTAAATTCACAGATGATTAAAATCCAATAATCCGGCAATGAATGCTTGGAAGATGGTTAACGAATGCTGTGCAAAGACAAAGTTGGCAGGGTCTTCACACTTGGCTAAATGCGTTCAGTCTATTGCTGTAGCAGAAGTCACATTTGATACTGTATGAATAATCAAACTACAATAAACAAGAGACACGGATCATTCACATTCAACATTCACAATTTAATTCCACTGAGGAATGTTGGTTCCATGATTCATTCTCACAATCCAGCATGTGGTTCAGGATACTGCAAGTTTCCTCCAAATCTTGTACACATCCTGCCACCTTTTTTGCTTCACCTTTTTGTGCCTCACCTCTTCTCCCATCCTACCCTTATCTAAATTATTTACTCCCAAATGCTTCTATGAATCATTTGCTTCTCTTCTCCCATCATCCTGTAACATTCATTGCTCTCTCTTTCTGGTTCCCCTTTACCCTCAACACCATATTCTTGCTCACGTTTACTCTCAACATTCTTCTCATGCAACCACTTGAAATTCTTTGCAATCTCTCTTCACTTTCCCGATCAGTATTTGATCGTCTTCGAACATAGCCAACCTACTCCCCATTCACAGCCCAACTTCCTATCCCAAAACTTAGCACCTACATCTCCTGGTCTTTCCCCGATTTCTGACATAACTTGATCTGTATAAAAATAATAAACAACCATGGAAACAGCACTCCATTATCCCAAACCCAAATCACTCTCTACCTACGTAGAGCTGTGCATTTTCAAGAAAAAGATATTTTTGACATGTAAATAAATATATATAATCTAATATTCATACGGAGCTTGTACGTCGCTGTAATTCATAAGGAAAATGATCATGCATTAGAAATGACCATACTTTAAAAAGAATTTCGAACACTTAACTGATTTCACGTTAATATCCTTTTGGTATAATGTCTATTTGGAGTATAACATTCCGTGTCTTCATTCTGGTGAGATAGTGATCTGTGCCTGATTCCATGCATTTCAAAATCACGTGTTTACGGAGTCTTTGGTCAGACTGATTGATTTCCTTTAGGTGCCAAGTAAATGACTCGCCGCTACTAATTTTGTAAATATCCAGTTCAGTGATCACACCGAATGGACCAGTGCTTTACATATGGAATTTCTATCTGCTAAATGAGAACCTTGTATAAATAAATTCATTCCAGTTCATGGATTTCCTCGTAATTATCAACGGCCGAGCAAATTCGTTTGCATACCAATCTGAATTATCATGCAAATTATTCGAAAACCTAAACGTCAAGGGAATCACCATCATTTTACGCAATAAACCCATTGATTAGTAATGGACATTTCATTTGAATTTGATTCCTGGCTTATAAAATTTTGCACTGTTTTATATCCATATCATATTTATTCTTTTCACTTTGGACTCTTCAGCTCTGGAGTATGTGCAAATTCTTTATATATGAATTTTTTTGACACTTGAAAACAGAACCTTGTACTACTAAAGAAATATAAATCACACCACACAACGTATCTGAACCCTTACATTTTCTTAATACCTCAGGAGAGCATGTGTCCACCACCTAGACCTTTCTCTAAATACGATTCTCTTTGCTATTTGCATAATAGGCAGTACTAAGGCCGTCTATTGTTTCCAAAAAGAGACCATGGATGAGGTGGACAATTTCCTTTGGTTTTCAAAGGAAAGGTCGTTAAATAATTTACTCCAGTTTTATACCTGATTTCTCGACTTAAGAGTATTTGAACAATATTCATAATGTCTCGTCTGAATAAAATGTTTTCATTATATGGACACAGTTAAACGAAATCTTATAAACAGAAAAAGCATGCAGCATTATTCGTCTGTTATTCTAGCCAAAGATAAGAGGTTCTACTGAAAGGAAATACAGTATTACCAATAAATTAGATAGGAGGCAGCGTCCTACTTTTTTTACGAAGTGTCAGCTCTAACATGAACATAACGTAAAGAAATCTGATGAACCGTTTGAACTCGTCTCTGACAAGGAGAGCAGATGCTACATTCCTTGAGCCTTTAGCACAAGGGTGTGCTCTCTTTGCTCCGGTATGCATAAGAAAACGTATTCTTCTACTATACTTATATAGAAGCCATTGAAGTTGAAGTCAGAGAAGGTGCCCAGTGGGGAATCCATAGTTAGGCACACATGACCCTATTCCAGTCTGGTAAAGTCTCTGCTCATTCATCAAAACCACCTAAAACAAAACGAACTCTACAGCCGCCGCCTGGTCATCCCCAACTCACTGTACATAATTTACCGTTAAGCCATTCTTGAACACTGCCCACTAAACGTTCTCTAAAATTATTAGGAAACCCGTACGAATACTGTCTCCCTTGTGAGGTGTTAACAGAAATGTTCTACACTCCAGTGGCATCCATTAGGATGTTATCAAAGTAGCAGCAACGTAGTCACTATAACTATCTTACATCCACACCTGTTATTTATTTGTGGAGTGCTTCAGGAGCAAGAGCCCTTGCTGGCGAAGCCTACCTTAATCTCCAAGAACAACAACGAAAACCCCTAATCCACAGTATTCTTAGAATTCATATTTCAGTCTATAATGGGACGAACATCTATTGCTTTTTTTTCCTTCTTTCTTCTCGTAATCTAGCTTTAAGTATTTTTGTGATGGTAAAAAAATAAACCTTTGTCTTCATACCGTTTGGAAGAGTCATTGATGCCATGAATGTCATCAGTGAATAATATTCCTTTGGAATATTATCTACTTTTGTGACCATATATGCATTTAATATTATTATTTTTTAAAAATCCACCTTACAGAGAGGATTGGATAACTGAAAGAAGAGGCACATCATGCTAACTACTACCTTTTTATCTACTGATGTATGGAATGCGAAAAATTTATAAATGACACTTATACATAAGAGAAATATTCTCAAGGAAAGACATAAATTATCAAATGAATTCACTTAAATACTTATAGTTATGAGATTATAAAAATGTCTATATAAATATTATGAAAAATGACATTTAGTAGTATCAAAAACAAACAATGATTCTTTTAAAACCGAAGTGTTCCCCTCATTTTGCGCCCACCTTCACAGCCTCCAAATAAGCTCTGGAGATCAGAGAAGAGAGAAGAGGAAAGAATATCTTGACACAAAAGGCGAACAATAGAAGGTTCCTCGGAGACGAAGAGTGAAAAGCACCTTTTTACATATTGCTACCAGAGGCATGCAGAAGTGAGGAGGTGTAATAAACTGAAGAATGTTGCTTGTAACGAGGAGAAAGGAGAGGTTCTTTGTAAAGACAATGCAGATGAGAAATGGAAAAGACAAGTCTGATATCAGAATTTTAAAATATAGGGCTATTTTCATTTGTGCAAAGTGTGCTGTCAACGTATTCAGCCTGCGAACGACTGTTTAAATCCTAAAAAGAAACTAATCGCACGAATCAGAAAATATATAAGAGTATCAATGTATACCTGACCTTTCTAAAGTTAGATTTATGGTCACATAACGGCGATAAAAATCATGAACCGCAATAAGAGAGAACTGCTTAAAGTTTAGATTTTAATAACAAAAGACATCAAGACAAACCTGAAATACCTTGAGAAAACATCGTTTTCTAAAGGTTATATGAAAAAGTTTATAGGACGATGACAGAGGCCAGACATAAAATTTTATTTAGTATTGGATTCGGTAAGACAGTGTTATTAAAACGGTAAGACAGTGTTATTAAAACGGTAAGACAGTGTTATTAAAACTAGTCAGCCATTCACTTCTGAAGACCATAAGATGCAAATTGAACCAAACAACATAAGAGCATAAAACTTCAAAGTTTCATTAAGCTTACTAGGAGGAAATAGGTTGCTTTTCATTTCATTTTCAGTCTCATTTATTCCAATTTACTCAGCAGTAATCCCAAAATTAAGAGGTCATCAAATTTCTTACATTACTGTATTACACGCTCCGCATGATATTCATTCCACCGAGGAGATATATATCCATCTTTAATTTATGGTGAACTCGTATTCGCGAAGCAAAACAAATTTTTCGTCACTCTCGAAAAAAAGGGAAATTATTTAAATGTCAGTCATACAATCCTCTGCAACTTAGTGACTCATACATTAAAAGTTTCTGTGTTGGTAACTTTCACCTCCGTTTCAACTCTTACGATGAGGTTCAATCGTGTAGTCAAAATCATATGATGATAGAAGCATTGAAGTTTCGAATCAAATCCTATACACGAACCCAACCATTATCTTTCCAATGCAGGACCATTCAACCCTAAAGGACCTATGGGTTCCTCATAATAGGAATGACAAAACAAGCCCTTTCTTCTTTATCACTCTTATGATAAAATGATAAAATCTCTTCACCTATACTTCTGCATGGAACAATTAATTATCTCTCCAGTCGGAGTCATGCACCTATCTAAGACCTGTGATGTTTTACCTGTCGAATGATGAAATGAGGGCATTATGCCTTATTTTGAATTCTCTAGTCATAACTTTATGACTAAAATCACTGAGTACTCGGTTAACTGTCTGTCAAATGATAGCCATGAACCCCTATACGACTCTCAAGTGATGCGAAGTTTATCAGTCCTGATTCTCTCTCTCTCTCTCTCTCTCTCTCTCTCTCTCTCTCTCTCTCAACATATCATTCAGTACCATAAGATTTGCAAACGTTGATTGAAATGATACATTCCTGATATAGTAAGCTTGAAAACCAGAATGCTTGGAATTTACCATTGTTGTTGACACCAATGCGGACACAAAAACATAAATGTTTCGTCTGTCGAGATCACAAGGTTCTACGTAGCCCTCAACCCGATATAGATCCAAAGCATTTATTTTACATGCACTGTGTGAAGGTCGGGTATGGCATTTTGACGACTTTTCCATTTCGGTCTCTGAATGTCAGTGATGACAAATCGATCATTCAGGGGTCCGCGAATATTGCTATCCTCATGCAGAGTTTAGCACACACACACACACACATCTATCTATCTATCTATCTATCCATCTATATATATATATATATATATATATATATATATATATATATATATATATATATATATATATATATATATATATATATATATACACACATATATGTTTGTGTGTGCGTGTGGAATTAACAACAGGATATAAAATCTAACAGAGTATAAATTATGGCTTCCTGTTATATACTATTTCACAGATTTATTGTAGCAGGTATCCAAAATTTGATCTGCATGACACAAGGTCCTACTTATTTTCTCAGTGTTATGTAATTCGTTATCCAGATGCTATGGATTGACAATACGTAATGCTTGCAGAAACATGGAATATAATTCAGAGATTTTTTATATCGATAAGACGCCTAGAAAAATAATACGGACAAGAAAAATTATTTGCTGTTTCTTTTTATACACTGATTTACACTGAAGCTTTTCACATTAAATAACAATGTCTATAAAGGTCAAGCAACGGTCTCTTTCTATTTCAAGCTTTAATTTGATAGGTGGGACTTGTTCCTTCAGGTTTTCAGGTATGGCAGCTAAAATGTCAACTACTGTACATACCGAAACCATGTATACATGACTGTGACATAGGATGCTTTCCGGTGATCAGCGACCTTGCTGGTGGATGGTATGTGCAACGTGGTCATCTGCAAATTCAGCATCCTGTGCCCGGGCGGGAAAGTCACCTTGAGGGCTTGGAGACAGTCATGGGCAGAAGTGCCGAAAGTATCCGTCAGCTTTCTGTACCGAAGCTTCTAGAAACTTTGTCCGGTTATAACCGGAATCTCGGTGTGTCGAGAAAAAGATCTGTGAATTCGTGCGATTTTTTAGATGAATTCTAAAGAGCTTTTGTGAAATGCCATACACTGCTGTTGGAGAAGCAGAAGTGACAAGACAGTGAAAATCCCAGTCTCTGATCACCTGCTGAAGGTTAAAGTTAAGTATACCTTAGTTAAACCAGACCACTGAGCTGATTAACAGCTCTCCTAGGGCTGGCCCGAAGGATTAGACTTATTTTACGTGGCTAAGAACCAATTGGTTACCTAGCAACGGGACCCACAGCTTATTGTGGAATCCGAACCACATTATAACGAGAAATGAATTTCTATCACCAGAAGTAAATTTCTCTAATTCTTCATTGGCCGGTCGGAGATTCGAACGCGGACCCTGCAGAGTGCTGCCGAAGAACGATACCAACCCTGCAAATGAGGAACTACCTGCTGAAGGGGTGAGTGAAGATGGACAGTAACTTGTCATCTCTTTTAACGTTTTGGTGATTTATTATCTGTTATCGTTTTATTATCAGTTCCTTAACATGTATTTTGAGGTGTTGTGGAAGCATCACAGACCGCTATGTATTTCAGGAAGTTTGAGTCATCGTGTTTTGCCAATATCTTTCAAACTAATTGATGGGTCGGTTTGTTACTTTGCAACAGTGTGTTTCACACCCTCCCTTAATTTTTGGTAATAAATTCAGTTTCCAAATTCATGTTTTTCAGGCACTTTACTCTTGAATTTTTGGGGTAGCCAGCAAACTGATTAACGCTTTCGGACGTACGAGCTTGGTTACTACTGAACTTGTCCTGAGTACCTACTTATAGTAAATTCCTCACTACCCCCAACTTCC
>JANJGK010000044.1:20994583-21029583 GCA_039081455.1 Macrobrachium rosenbergii
AAACCGACCAGATTTTAGTAGAGGCCCCTAATTCAAACATTTAGTCATGCCAAATTCTGGGAATCCATCTCCAAGAAAAATCCGATAAAAAGCTTTTGGGCGTTTACAAAATGCAACGCTTACGAACAAAACCTAAGATTAAAGTGGTATATAACCATTTTAATGCATAAAAAAATCATTACATTTGACGTGCTCTATACTGGGAGAATTCACTAATATGAGCCCAAAAATACTGGAGGTATTTGTTTAATCTTCAAATGCTGATCAAACAGAAATATTGTTGATTACTTTAGGGAGTGGATGTAATGGACAACGAGGAATTATGCTACAATAACAAACTATGTTTTCTCATGAACAGACTCTCAAAGACAACCCTTTAGCTCAAGACGTTATGAAAACATGAAAATCCTTCAGCAGCAAGAAAGATAAAGGAAATTATCGGTAACCACATTAGTTGTTCTTCCAAAAGTCAAGACAAAAAGACCTCAGAATCAGTAAACGTTTGGGTTTCCATGTTTGCTTCCAGTGACGTTCGTACACAATTTTAATGAGTTTCAGTTGGGTGGGAACCTCAATGGCCACGTGGAATTGGATATGAAAAAAATCTTTCAAAATAACCACTTATTCGTCCTCCTGATCCAGCAGAAATAATCTCTCTCTCTCTCTCTCTCTCTCTCTCTCTCTCTCTCTCTCTCTCTCTCTCTCTCTCTCTCTCTCTCTCTCTCTCTCTCATTTTGTCTGAATGTTTCAACAATCAGAACAGAATGACGTAGCAGGGAATGTGAGTAAGGTCTCGTAATATTTTGAGGAAATACTAGCTACTCATACTAAAAATTATTTGAATACATCAGCCTTCCCCAGATTCTCATCAGGTGAAAATGCAAATGCTCCATATTTTCTGATTTCGTCTCATAATTGTCCACTTTCGGAACAACAGAGATGGCGTTCCCTCCGAGGGAGTTTTGGATGCAACTTTTTTTAATCTTTTAGAATTAATTTTTCTCATTCCCTTTGTGTAATATGCTTCTGGACTAAACACAGTGCACTCAAGTGGGAATTAAGCATTCCCGACCTTATGGAGAAAAGCATATTATTTCTAAACCGCGCTAAAAATCCCCGACAAACGCCTCACATATAAGAGAGAGAGAGAGAGAGAGAGAGAGAGAGAGAGAGAGAGAGAGAGAGAGAGAGAGAGAGAGAGAGAGAGAATTCTGATTTGTTATCAATATCCTTACATGTTATGTTATTGTATTAATCAAAACGGTGGAGAAACAAATCTACAGTTATGTAATTGTGCAAATACATTTTGAAAAATAACACTGTACAAACTGTTATTTTTAAAATGTATTTTTTTTAGTTACAATACTATGAATTTGTTTCTCCCTTTTAAGACTCATATTACTTATTTCATAATGACAAACTCTCCGGAAGCTGCAAACCCTCTCCGGGGCTGAGTAATTCACAGCAACTCCCCCCTACCCCCCACCTCCCACCCACAAATCCCTACGCCCTCAAAATGAAAAATAACGTATCCAGATCCGTAGTTTTAATAAATCTGATCATTCGTTGTCAGTCTCACTTACGTAAAGTTCTGACCTTAATAATCAACAGAAAAAACTGGGCGCCGAGCACAAAACATGTTTTCCATGTCAGAGGTAACAAGATGATCAAATTACAAATGAAAATAGTGAATTCGCATTAATTTGGCTATTAAATTTTTAAAAAGGGACCATAACTACGAAATAAAACTAAAAATTTCAACTTTGTTTCTATATTCAGATACATGCGAGTATAATTAGGACGTAAACCAATCCTGATAAAACAGAGAAAATATATGGTCGACTGGCCCATTCAAAACCAGATTTGCATTAACAACAAATATAACTGTTATTCTCCGGGATTTGTTCTAGTTTCTACTGATCAATATATTTAAGCTATGGGCCCTACCCACGCTTAATCTAAATTAAATGGGCACTTAACTCCTTACAGATTACCAATCTGACTTTTACATAATATGACCGTCAACCAAATTAAATCAATTTCCATTCATGACATCGAATGAGATGTTGACAGACTACTTGATCTTTGACAGCAAATGACTTGGAACTGTAATTGTACACCGATGATGATGAAAACGTTCGCAAATAATAACCGACTGGTTATAGCATCCAAGCAAATTAACAGAATGCATAAAAGAAGAAAGAGCAGCAGAGCTCTATACTGAACATAATTACGCTTTGTCCTCTCAGGAAGAGGAAGTGAAGTCTAGTCCGAGAGCTAACAATAGAACCTTTGAATGCAGCAATTTATATTGTTTACGTCTGCAGTACCAAATATTTCTCTTGCTGTTGGTAACTTCTATTTGCATACATTTTGAGAAAATAATGATCTCGGTTTCAGCTCTTTATTTCAAATGAAACGTTAGTGTTTGTAATTTTTGATCCTAAGCGTAAAAAGTTACAAGTGAAAAAGAACCTTGAATAAAAATTAAGTTACAAGATTGTGATAACCTCGATCGTTTAAAGTCTTCTGCTCCGAATCACAGCAGAACTGATTCCTTTCCAAAGTAAGAAAGCACAGCGATTTTCGTTACGTGCCCAGTCGATATTCCCAAGCTTGCGAATAAAAAAAATTTCCAATGATTATAATATCTCACTACTATGTACTTACAAAGTTTCCGAAGAAATAATATACACTGCCGGTCCAGGCAAAACATAACTGATAATTCAGTAATATGTATTTGATTTTCTACTCCCATAAATACCAAATGTTTTGTGGTATATATAATGTAAATTCTATTTCCTGAAATATTTTGCTACATTATTATAATCAAAATTAGATTATAAATTACGGTTTAGTAACATATCTGAATACGATTTACAGTTAAATGAGAAATAATTTTTGACACATTCAAGCAGGCACGAATTTGCATCATAGACCTAGAATTCGTATTATGCTACGGCAGACACCTTTTTATCTGCCTTATATATATATATATATATATATATATATATATATATATATATATATATATATATATATATATATATATATATATATATGTCACTTGTTTATTCACAGACTCACAGGGCACTCACTTGTTGCCCAACGGGTCACTGGGTACATGCTGAATTCTACAGAATCCGCCAACAGACGGCAAGTCCAAGCCATCCGATGGATGATCCAGGGATGTTCCATCGCCCAAACTGGATGGCAGCCTTGGTGATGAAAAAAAAATAGTACCACCCTACCAAAGGAGAAAGCAGACTAGCCAATGTAGGATATTTGTTCACGTACCTAGAGGGAAATTGTGAGTCCCCGAATCCACTTATTTGGTCATACTACAAGTTACTATTATGAGGAGGAGGCTGCAGTATCACAGAAATCAAGGTGCCATTTGTCAGTGTTACACCGACTGGCATTGGCATGGCAGCCTACCATCAAAAGCCGGACTAATATAAGCATCAACAGTAACAGAAGTGGTATCAATAAAATTAAAGAAACCTACCCTGAAAGTCCATACGGCATGTCTTCCCATCCACCAAGGGCTTAGGACGTGGTGGTAGTGACTCATGTAGCAAGATGGGATTTAAGAAGACCTTGTAGACGGGATGCATGTCCTACCCGAAAAGCGCAACAGCCAATCAAAAGCCAGTGGCCTTGTCTATCAGCCTTTTAAACGGGTAAAATATTGACAATGTTATTGTGTCACTTGCCAATAACATGTTACAATAAATGCCATTGTACCGGGTGTGTAGTCAGTTGCACCCTCACCTGACGGGGGTGCGTTTGACACCAAAATGGGTACTTATCTTGAGTCTATAAATAAACAAATGACGATTATAATTCGGCTGTTTCTTAAAACTTTCCCCATTTCTATGAAAAAACAGCAGTGAATAACCAAATGTATAATAAAGAAATAATACTGTCCGAAGAATAAGGATAAAAAGGGAGAAACGGTAAAAGAGAATAATGGAAAATGAGATAATTTTTTTTTTTGCAGAACAGTAAAACAAAGAAAAAGCTACACCGAAAACTTATGCAACAAAATTATTAATGCTGAGTGTGTACTGATATTCAACCATAATTCTATAAGTAAAAAAATGTGCCCAAAAGTACACACACACACACACACACACACACACACACACATATATATATATATATATATATATATATATATATATATATATATATATATATATATATATATATATATATATATATATATATTGTCATTTGTTTATTCACAGACTCACAGGGCACTCACTTGTTGCCCAACGGGTCACTGGGTACATGCTGAATTCTACAGAATCCGCCAACAGACGGCAAGTCCAAGCCATCCGATGGATGATCCAGGGATGTTCCATCGCCCAAACTGGATGGCAGCCTTGGTGATGAAAAAAAAATAGTACCACCCCTACCAAAGGAGAAAGCAGACTAGCCAATGTAGGATATTTGTTCACGTACCTAGAGGGAAATTGTGAGTCCCCGAATCCACTTATTTGGTCATACTACAAGTTACTATTATGAGGAGGAGGCTGCAGTATCACAGAAATCAAGGTGCCATTTGTCAGTGTTACACCGACTGGCATTGGCATGGCAGCCTACCATCAAAAGCCGGACTAATATAAGCATCAACAGTAACAGAAGTGGTATCAATAAAATTAAAGAAACCTACCCTGAAAGTCCATACGGCATGTCTTCCCATCCACCAAGGGCTTAGGACGTGGTGGTAGTGACTCATGTAGCAAGATGGGATTTAAGAAGACCTTGTAGACGGGATGCATGTCCTACCCGAAAAGCGCAACAGCCAATCAAAAGCCAGTGGCCTTGTCTATCAGCCTTTTAAACGGGTAAAATATTGACAATGTTATTGTGTCACTTGCCAATAACATGTTACAATAAATGCCATTGTACCGGGTGTGTAGTCAGTTGCACCCTCACCTGACGGGGGTGCGTTTGACACCAAAATGGGTACTTATCTTGAGTCTATAAATAAACAAATGACGATTATAATTCGGCTGTTTCTTAAAACTTTCCCCATTTCTATGAAAAAACAGCAGTGAATAACCAAATGTATAATAAAGAAATAATACTGTCCGAAGAATAAGGATAAAAAGGGAGAAACGGTAAAAGAGAATAATGGAAAATGAGATAATTTTTTTTTTTGCAGAACAGTAAAACAAAGAAAAAGCTACACCGAAAACTTATGCAACAAAATTATTAATGCTGAGTTTGTACTGATATTCAACCATAATTCTATAAGAAAAAAAATGTGCCCAAAAGTACACACACACACACACACACATATATATATATATATATATATATATATATATATATATATATATATATATATATATATATATATATATATATATGTATGTATATATATATATATATATATATATATATATATATATATGCATATATATACATATATACACACACACACATATATATATATATATATATATATATATATATATATATATATATATATATATATATATATATATATTATATTATATTATATGTGTCTGTGTGTGTGTGCTAGAAATAAAGAGGATCTTAGTCATACAGTAACAAAAGAATTGAAAAAGATCATTCAAGACCTGTAGATATCCTAGGCCGCCACTGCCATCCCTGAAATTCTTCATTCAATGACCTTTACTTTACCCAAACCTTCTTCCCTGTACTGTTTTCCATTTCTCTCTCACTTCTGCTAATTCTTTCTTCTATTCGATGTCATCTTGTCCATGCATGAGATGGCGGTTGTGGTATATATGTTCTGAATGCTCCTGGTGGTTACATAAAAGCCGTTTCCACTGGCTTTCCAGGGAGAACTTCGATTTTGGGGCCTATAACCAAGACTTCACGGGACATTTTGTGAATATGGCTCATGTTTTCAAATATTTTCTTCTTTGATATTTTGTGTGAATGGACCAGCTCTTTCTTGAATTACTAACATCTGTTCTGCATTGCTCTTTTAAATGCTAAGTTGGCAGTTTCTGTTTATTTCTAGAATAAATTTTCTGGTTGTAAAACTCATTGCATCCTGCGCTCGTCTTTAAATGGAACAAATAATATATATAGTAATTCTCTACCATAAGAGGTCCCAACAACTGAAATTTCAGCTCTTCTTCTACCGTCAGTTTTGAAGAATCGAATGCTGATCCCCTTGGCGGAATCTACTTTCTGATACACTTCTCTGCTTTCTATTTTTGGAAGGACTCTAGCGCCTCTTATTCACCAGTGTTGTCCATAACAAAACTCATAGCCTCTGCTTTTAAAGACTATAGGGACCTTGTATTTTTAGTAATGTTTAACCATCCGTTCTAGATCTATTTCCAACTCGTTTCCTTATTGAATGAATTAAATGGACTTTCTTCTAAATGTGATATCTTTAATTTCCTCTTCTGGCAGGAAGGAAACATCGGCACATTCTATTCCAAAGAAAGGAGGAAAACAATACATAGCATAGCAAAATTACTCCAAAGATAGGATTCCAAACCGAGGATAAAAAACAAGTAAAAATTGCACCAAAGTTTCTTCGGAGCAATCGAGTTTTCTGTACAGCGTATAATGCTGTATGAAACTCTCGGCCACGGGCAATGAAACTCTCATCCGCAGCCCATGAAACTTTCAGCCACAGCCCGGTGGGGGTCTGTGCTGTTAACATAGCGGTGCCAGACGCACGATCATGGCTAAATTTAACCTTGAATAAAATAAAAACCACTGAGGCTAGAGGGCTGCAATTTGGTATGCTTGATGATTGGAGGGTGGGCGATCAACATACCAATTTGCAGCCCTCTAGCCTCTGTAGTTTTCAAGATCTGAGGGCGGACGGACAGACAAAAAGCCATCTCAAAAGTTTCCTTTTACAGAAACTAAAACCAGTATGATGTGAATTTAATGGAATATACCTAATCTGTTTTCGATACAAATTGAAAAATATAGACTACCTGCTTTCTACGTTTCTTTTCCTTGAAATTATTAACATATAAATCTCAAAATTTGCTGAAGTTAATTTTGAATAAGAATTTATACTTGTAAGATGCAACCTCTGAGTTCAGAATTGTACGGATTTACCTTACTTGTAGGTTAATCCACCATCAGCAGTTTCCCGCCTATTGCTTTCCTTTTTTGATTGGCTGTGTACTTCCATTCCTCCTTCTCCTCCTCCCCCAGCCCTCCTTCCTTTTTCCTTCGTGTCATGTTCACTTTCTACAATATGAAATGACTTCCAAGCCATAAAAACCTTCCTCTTTTTTTCAATATCTTTACTTCCTTCCCCTCTCCAATTGTCATTTTCTGGGATGTTTCATCGATTGCTATATGTCGTATTTTTTAAATTTTGTTTTTGTTGTCGTCATTACCGCTCATCATCTTCCCCACGATTTTTTTTTACTTCGCTTCATTTCAGCTTCGCGTTCACTAATCTCACAAAGAAAACCTGTCTTCATGAAATATGTATTTTTCTCAAATACTGGTTCCAGAAAGTTCAGCAATCATCTTTCGTTACTGACTTAATATCTGCCAAAAGGATCTCTGGGAAAAAAAATCTGGGAGTGGTAAATGAAGTAAACAAGGAAAAATATAAGTGAATGGCTGATATTGTTTTATAACTGGAACCACAACGTAATACTATTTGTTAAAGAATTCCGAAAGGCTGATGCAGGTCTTTCCACCTTACCATAAACATACTACTAATATATACCCATAAATAAGTCTATCGAAAAAAGAAGGCAAGGCAGATGTTAGATTAATTGTGAAAAAATAAATAACTTCTGAGGAAGACTGATGGAGAAGTGTTCACGTTAGGAGTTTGAGAAACATCTAAAAGCTTATATTGCACTGTATAGTGACGGCACTTGTAAAGTTAAACAACATTACACAGAAATTTATTTTCGTAGCCCTTAATACACATCTGTTTACAGTTGAGAGGTATTTAGAATTAAATATAGAATTACACGTTGCAATATTAGCTGTAAACCTGAGAGAATGTACGGGTTCAGCAATCGTTCAGATAATGTGCGTTCATGTATTAACTAGGTATGTTATGACCAAAGATACGCCACAAAGCAACCCGAGAGAGAGAGAGAGAGAGAGAGAGAGAGAGAGAGAGAGAGAGAGAGAGAGAGAGAGAGAGAGAGGGGCGGTTTCTTAAGTATCTTTTGTAACGCAAGAGCAATTAATGATGTCAATGCATCTGTAGAAATGTCAACGTACACATTTTAGTTTTCTGAAAAGAAAACCATTGTGCCGGCTTTGTCTCTCCGTCCGCTGTCCGCACTTTTTCTGTCCGCCTTCAGATCTTAAAAACTTCATAGGCTAGAGGGCTGCAAATTGGTATGTTGATCATCCACCTTCAGACCATTAAACATACCAAATTACAGCCCTCTAACCTCAGTAGTTTTTATCTTACTTAAGGTTAAATTTAGCCATAATCGTGCGTCTGGTAACGATATAGGCCAGGCCACCACCGGGCCGTGGTTAAAGTTTCATGGGCCGCGGCTCATACAGCATTATACCGAGAACACCGGAAGGTAGATCTATTTTCGGTGGCCTTGATTATACGCTGTACAGCAAACTTGACTGCGTCGAGGAAACTAAGCGCGTTTTTATTACTTGTTTCTTTTGGAACTACGATTCATAGAATTTTCCCTTTCCGAATTCCCAAAAATGTACGTACTTTGTCAAAAGAAAGTCATAAAAGATTTAACGTATTTCTGAATGTTCCAGGCACCCGAAAAACCTGAAAATGCATTACGGACGGTTATGCAAGTTGCATGAAAGGTGACAGAACGCTCCCTCTGCCTTTTACTAAGCTGTGTCTCGGAAGAAAAGTAGTAGTGAAAAAAAATGTCATGTCAGATATAGTGTTAAATTTTCTCCATATATGTTATCAGTCGCTATTCACATGGTATTCGAAGGGAAATGTGTGCCACAATAGAATATATTAGTAAAACGTGAGCAGTATGTATGACAGAATCATATGATGCGCCTCACGCGGGAGAAACGACAATAAATGAAGAGGCTGTTCAATTATTAAGACTTAAAATAAAATATTCACTTTGCGTTTAAAGTTCTTGTTTAAAGAAGAATATAAGATGTTATTTTTGCATACTTCCTGTGTTTTGCCTATGTTAACTGGCGATTAATAAATGGCTGTAGTCCGTTTGCCTATGGCTAAAATTGGCTCTTCAAGTTAAATTATCTCATGCCATCAGAATAGTTGTACTTTTTTCTCTGATGCAAATGTGAGAGAAAACAGGCCAAACAATTTCCTATCTTGGAAAACAGGGGATATACGGCCAATGAAACCGAGTCAGGCTTAACACATTTCAAACGTATACTCTACACTGTAAATCGTGCTCTATAGTTTTCCTGATTTCGTTATGTCCATTGCATAGACTTTTAACGTGCTTTGCATATATTTGATGGTCAAACAAACTGGCAAGAACATAAAGGCCGTTTATTTGCCATTGACTGAGATACTTTGAAATCTACTAATCGCATTCACGAGATTGAAAGGAACGCTAACGCTAAATTACTCCGCTTCCCATAATTTTGGATGCAATTTCCACTGGAATTCTTTGGATACTCTGACATAAAACCAAATGAAGAATTTCTGCTACCACACGCCATGCCTCTCGTATGTCTGGGAGAGATTTTTGTTTAGTGGGTTAACCAATGCACATGATTAATGAAGAGAAATTTATCTCACCCCATCTGTACACAAATACAAATATATTTATGAGTTAAAATAGATGCATCCCTACTTTTATAACGTAGTTTTATGCTTCTAATTTCATCTTCTGTCTAGAAAGTCCAGAAGCTTATAAAATATTCATCCTATGAATGTTGTCTCCCTAAATATTTAGTGAAATTGACCAGTTGAGTTGATACATATCTCAGCGAAAAAAATAATTGGAAAATCCGAGAAATTAATTTAAATTGTCAGGATGACACTATTTCAGACTAAAGATGTTGTGTTTAACTTAAAAAAAATGGGTACTAATGAATTCAATAATTTTTTTCGTCTCTGATTGTGTGAAAGGCCTGAAAGATTTTTCTTCTGCACTGTAACATCAGCAACTAAAAAAGTCCATACATGAAAACCACCACTATCAGCGCGGGGGGTGAGGGTGCACGTGGAGTGGGTGGAGGCGGTGTTTGGAAATTCACAAAATTCTGAACTGTTGGGAAAAGGTCATTCCTGTATGATCACTTAACCGGATAATTTAACTATTGTTACAGAATTAATTGTAATGCTTTACAATTAACAATCAAATATAAATAGAAAATTACATAACACTTGTTGTTAAGTTAAAATTTAAGTATACCTTAGTTTTACCAGACCACTGAGCTGATTAACAGCTCTCCTAGGGCTGGCCCGAAGGATTAGACTTATTTTACGTGGCTAAGAACCAATTGGTTACTTAGCAACGGGACCTACAGCTTATTGTGGAATCCGAACCACATTATAGCGAGAAATTAATTTCTATCACCAGAAATAAATTCCTCTAACTCTTCATCAGCCGGCCGGGGAATTGAACTCCGGCCCATCGAGTGACAGTCCACAGCTCTACCTACTCACCTAACAAAGAGCTACTTGTTGTTAAGATAATCAATAATAATCTGTATGCTCAGATTAACAAACACTTTCTGCAAGTTTTAGTTCGACAAAAAAGAAGAATCATAAGGGCACCACAAATAAAACATTATCCCTATTCATTCCTAGTGCGTACTCGTCACTAGATGTAATGAGCAATGTTACAGATTTACCTAAAATACTTCCATTTACTTATATCTAACGGTATGAAAAAATTATAAGGTTCTGAAGGGTTAGGATGTGCATTAAATGTCAATCTGTCTCTTATAACAATATAGACTACTTGCAGTCTCTCCTCCTACAGAATCTGAATGAATAAACTGACATAAACAAAAACACACACATATATATATGCATATATATATATCTATACTGAATATATTTATATATATATATATATATATATATATATATATATATATATATATATATATATGCATACATATATTATATAGCTCTATCTATCTATATATATTGTCACGAAGTGACCAAGTACCTGGTTGTCACACAACTAGTTACAAAATCCAAAAGTTTACCTCACTTCAGCCAGATATCTCAATCCCCATAACAATAAAATTATGACAGTGATCTCTTTAACTTAAAACTCGCTTATCACTTAAAATATCAAACTAGGTTTATCAAGTTATGTGTGATGTATTGAGATATACTAGATAAAAAAGGGCATCACTACATCAAACAACTATAATTGTTTCCCTGGTCTTAATTCACTTTAATTCTACGAAAGGAGAACAAAACATGTCTATCAATCACTTACCTAATGCATACACAAATAACCCTATTCACTGGTGGTCAAAAATGAAATACTGTATTTTTAAAACTTTAAATACAAAAATTTATTCCTAACTTTAAACGTTATGATTAGCATTCAAAATCTGAAAAAATGACCATTACTTGGAAACAATATAAGATTTAATTAATTCTTAAACAAGATTGATTCACAAAACTTTAATTTATCAAGAAATTATGTTAACTAAGCAAAATTCAAACTATTAAGATTTACTCAAGATTTGAAAAAGAAATCTTAACAAATGAAAATCATATTAGGTACGCAATGTTAAAAGTATCAACATCTGTGAAATGTTAAGTGCACAAATGTTAAATCAACAACACAAAAGTTTGGGAAACACTATGAAATTGCAAACTCAAGAGCACACAAAAAATGCAAAATCAAGAACACACAAAAATGCAAAAACAGGAATATACAAAAAATGCACAAAAGATTTATCAACAGTAATTTTACTTAGTCAAAATCTATCTGACACTCTTATTTTACCATGGTAAAAATAAGTAAAAACCACTTTACCTTATACTAGTTTTTGAACACTTTTACAAAACTCTTGCTGCAGCAAAAAAATACACTTCTATTTAGGGCACTGTTACAATAATAGTTGCCAAAAACTCAGATTTTAACATATATGTTTGGAGTGTGACCACAAATTTTACTCTCTTCTGAAGGAAGAGAGAGAGAGAGAGAGAGAGAGAGAGAGAGAGAGAGAGAGAGAGAGAGAGAGAGAGAGAGAGAGAGAGAGAGAGAGAGAGCAACTTAACTCTACAGATTCTTTGTCTGAAGTGATCAGTTTCCCAAAAAATCTACTACAAGAATAAACCTGTGTTGCCAGTTAGGCAATTTTTGAAATGGGTCACTCTGGGAATTTTCCCTGGGAAAGAAAGGAATAAACTGGGTCTCTTCCTCTGGAGGAGGGAAATAAACAAGATAATTTTTTCCCTGGCTCCAAAGAGCTATATAGGCCTGTCCTCTCATCTGTATAATTGACAGAGATTTCCTGTCTTAACACTTGTCCAAACAGAAAAGGCTTCTGGATCAGGCAGCTTATCTAAAGCTGTCATCCCACATCTCTTTAGCTAATATAGGATTTCCTGTCTTAACACTTGTCCAAACAACAAACTTTTAGACCAGCCATGGTTATCTAACTTGTCATCTCATCTCCCTATTAGTTGACAACTTAAGTGGTTAAGGGTCTCTCTTGCATAAAGGATACACCGTGGTCACCCACTTGACACCTGAACAACCATTCAGCTGTGTAAACAAAAGAGCCTTACAGGAAAATGTATCTTATCTTATCACACAGCCAACTAACCCTCTCAGAACTGAGTCCTGATATCTCAACACACAACACATGACAAATACAAGAGAGAATATATCAAAAATTTTACAGAAAACATACATGTCATAAGACATATCATTATAATACATATATAAATATATATGATATATATCTATCCATATATATATATATATATATATATATATATATATATATATATATATATATATATATATATAAATGTATATCATAGAAAGATTTCAAGAAAGGCAATAACAAAGTCTGAATGTAGAATTTCTCATACTAATATTTACTAGGAAAATAACCAATATCATACAGGTTTTCTGGCACTAGAAGTGAAGAGTTTTGGAACACTACTGAATTCTTGGATACAAACATTTACTACTACTACTACTACTACTACTACTACTACTACTACTAATAATAATAATAATAATAATAATAATAATAAGCTAAACACCAAAAAATTGTATCATACTGAATTTCAGTTAAGTAAAGAATATTACACTTCCACACTGGTAGGTAGCCAGGACATAAAGGAATGGAAATGATACGATTCTTAATAACGAAAGAGAAGAAGAAAAGTAAGTCGTAAAAGAGGTAAAACGTACAGGTAAATCAAGAAAAAGAAGAAGGAGAAGCAGACAATTAAAAGCATGCCAAAAGCAGAGGATAAAATCAAGGATATGGCGTTCTTGCACTCAGAAAGCCATTACGATGGCAAATATGGCCATCAACCACAAAGAATTATTTTGCTGCGGTTCTCTTGGGCTTTCTTTTGCCTGCTCTCCAAAATCGCCTTAAGTCTTGAGTTTTACCTTTTGTTTGGGATTTTCCTAGGAGGGAAGAAGTTTTTATGTTTCTGAATGGATGTTTTGTGTAAGATGAAGCCAGGCAGCATTCCTAAATGAAAACTATTATTCTATTAGGTGATGTCAACAGGTGAATTATGGGAATTTAGTCTTCTTTCAAATTAATAGTAATTGGCCGTGAAGACAAGAGGTATATTACTTTTTCAATATAAGACTCACACACGCCCACACAAACATTTTATATATATATATATATATATATATATATATATATATATATATATATATATATATATATATATATATATATATATATATATATATATATATATATATGTGTGTGTAATTCTAATAGCCACAATGCCCTCTTAACTTCTCGAATTCTTCGCGCTTTTTTGGATATGCTTGTAACTACGAAGCCGAAAATATCCAGACGGAAGAAATTGAAGAGCCTGTGAATGGCAGTCGCGAGAATCGAACCCGCGTTACCATATTCACAAGGAGGTCACGTTGCCGACCTGGCTACGAGAAGGATAAAAAGTCTATCGCCTCTCGTACATACATATACCTGTCGTTTTCAGATATATTATGTTAGAGCTGGAATAGACCCATCCTCACCATCGTAGCCAAGTGGGCAATCGTTTTTATTGCTTTTTGGGCTGAAATATATATGTAGAATCTACTGGTCACTTTTACCAGACACATATGTAATTCTAATAGCCACAATGCCCTCTTAACTTCTCGAATTCTTTGCGCTTTTTTGGATATGCTTGTAACTACGAAGCTGAAAATATCCAGACGGAAGAAATTGAAGAGCCTGTGAATGGCGGTCGCGAGAATCAAACCCGCGTTACCATATTCACAAGGAGGTCACGTTGCCGACCTGGCTACGAGAAGGATAAAAAGTCTATCGCCTCTCGTACATACATATACCTGTCGTTTTCAGATATATTATGTTAGAGCTGGAATAGACCCATCCTCACCATCGTAGCCAAGTGGGCAATCGTTTTTATTGCTTTTTGGGCTGAAATATATATGTAGAATCTACTGGTCACTTTTACCAGACACATATGTAATTCTAATAGCCACAATGCCCTCTTAACTGGTAAAAGTGACCAGGGGATTTTTTGAAAATAAAATACCTTGCAACATGATAAAGTGTTTTTTAGTTGCAGACTTGAGATTCCTTCTAAATTTGTCATTTTGGATGTATGGAATACTGGCATATAGTTTCTTTCCTGGAACAGTGCTTATGGAAGGGGAATCAGAGTTTCTTATTTAGAAAATTCTTGTAATGTTTGAAGAAAATATGTAGGGGAAACCAGTTATCGGTAAAATACTTATACCAGAACAATGTTTCTTTATGATGTGAATCCCAGGAAGAGGTTAGAGTGTAAGCCCAATGAAACAAGGTAAAAATTGAACTGAGTTTAAAATTATAAAAACAAGCACTATAAAAGTTTGAACCCAGATCTGAAGAAGTCTTTTCTCTAAAAACGGAGGTTTTAAAACTATCAATTCAATTTTTACCTTGCTTCATCGAGCACGAACAAGAACTCAGAACTTCAGTGACGCCTTAAACCACACGACCATCAAGGGAGGTAAAAGTTGATACTGACTCCCACCTACAAATCACTGTCGAACTCAGGTATTTGTAAGTAGAATTGATATCAACCCACCTCTACCATGTTAGCTGTGTAATGTGTTTGTCGCACGCAGCCATATTATGAATTAACTTTACCACATCACAGTGATTCATATACAAGCAACTGGATATTAAAGGACATTTGTAGCTTAATGTTTGTATATGAATCACGGTGATGTGATAAAGTTCATTCATAATATGGCTGTGTGCGACAAGCGCACCACATGGCTAACATGGTAGAGGTGGGCTGATATCGATTCTAATTACAAATACCTGAGTTCTCCCTTGGCTGAGTCGGTTGAGCTTCAGACCGTCGCTCGATGGGCCGGAGTTCAATCCCACCGACCGGCTGATGAAGAGTTAGAGGAATTTATTTCTGGTGATAGAAATTCATTTCTCGCTATAATGTGGTTCGGATTCCACTATAAGCTGTAGGTCCCGTTGCTAAGTAACCAATTGGTTCTTAGCCACGTAAAATAAGTCTAATCCTTCGGGCCAGCCCTAGGAGAGCTGTTAATCAGCTCAGTGGTCTGGTAAAACTAAGGTATACTTAACTTTTTTCGACAGTGATTTGTAGGTGGGAGTCAGTATCAACTTTTACCTCCCTTGGTGGCAGTGTGGTTTAGGGCGTCACTGTAGTCCTGAGTTCTTGTTCTTCCGAGATTCGAGCCCATGAGATGATGAACTAAAAAATTCCCCTTCGGGTAACATATATGAAAGTATATTATTTCCGAGTTGGATATTAAAGGTCATTTGTAGCTTATTGTTTATATATATTTTTTTATAAATATTACTGCTGTTCGCCCTCGATGTATTTGTTTGTAGTAATATTAATCAGACTAGCCCAGACAGGGAAAGTCGTTGTCCAGCAGGGGCGCGTAGGCAGTTCAAACTTTAACGTTTGTTCGTAGCCAGGATAGGTAGCATTAGGGACTTAACCCCATAGGGAAAATTTCCACAATCCACTTTATGATAGGCGGCCTTAAGCTTTTTTTTTACCTGTTCTCTTTGGCGAATGTTTTTGACAAAGTTTCAGACCCCAAGGGCATGAACGGACGCCCCTGTTTGTCCACACTAAGTCAGGCAAGGGAGAGAGAACCAGCCTTCCATATCGGACGCACGCTTTATGCGTCTCGGCTCCCTATCCTTTGTCTCTAGCCTATATTACTAGTGAAGTGGCGAATTCATCCCAGAACTTCCGATCGTCCGTTGTATGCGCAACAACGAGTCGTCCAAGGTAAAGTCTGTGTTTTGTTCAAAACTTCGTCAGTTACTAGCCCCTTTTTTTCTATGTTTCAGTTTCGTTGTTTCCTCCTTCACCACCACCATAATTATTAGGTTACAAGCGACTTGCTTTTACGAAGTATAGATTAGGCATAATTTATAGTGTTTAGCGACATTCAACCATTCCAGGGAATTAACTAGGAATTAGGGAAGGTTGAGCAAGTCATTTCAAAATCTTTATGTAGCCTTGTGTCACAATCCATTGTTCGGAAGAGCCGTTGTATTTTAATACCATAATAACGAGTAGAGATTGTCTGCGTCCGAAGTCGGCGATGTTTATCGTAAAGTCTTTGTTCACTGAATATTCTTTTGTTGAGGTTAATTTCCCTCGACTGGCGACCTGGTTAATTTAAACAGCTGTCTTTGAGGTTAATTCGTAGCTTCATTGACAGGTTATGTGTGTCCTTGGCATGCAGGGCCTGGTAAAAATTACGTAAATCAAGTAATGAACTCATCAGCCAAGTCTCACGCGTAACAATTATATATATATATATATATATATATATATATATATATATATATATATATATATATATATATATATATATATATATTTATATATATATATATATATATATATATATATATATATATATATATATATATATATATATATATATATATATATATATATACTTTTTCTCGTCATTAGATTATAATAATATCTTTCACAGCTGCAACAGCAACAATAATAATAATTATAATAATAATGAGTGGTAGATAAAAGCTAGAACTTTACACCTAATCAAGTGGTAGCTCTTATAAAAATACTGACAGTCACTCACCCGGATACCAGTAACATGATGAAATGGAAATGACAGAAATCGCCTTAAGGAAAGAGAAGAAAAATCAGTGGAGGAAGTGGCAAAACCTCCAGATAAATCATGAAGATAAAGCAGACGATTAAGATCTCGCCTAAAGCAGAGCATAAAAAATGGGAGATAATGTTCCTGCACTCAGGAAACCATTACGTTGGTAAATATGGCCAGAAACTCTGAGAAAATCATTTGCTGCATTTTCCTATTCCGACTTTTACCTGCTCTCCTAAGTAATTAGCTTCTTATGCTGTATTTTGTTGTTTGATTGTCCAAGAAGAGTTATTTGAATTTATTGGAAAGTTCCTCGGGTAATAAGCCACTGAGGACTAAGTATATTTTGCTGGCGTAATATCTGTGGTTGAAGTACGCAATGGCACAATGTAAACTGAAAACAAATGCAGGTCAAGAAGGTGCATTTTAACGTAAAAACTATGCTCAATGACACAGCCATTACAGGAAAAGTAATAATGTCAAAGTACCTAAAATGAATGGAGGATCGGAGGATTTCCCCCATCTAACTAAATAAAGCATTCTGTTCAGTTCATGTACACTCGGCAAGAAAAGTGAAGATACAGTTTTCATTAGATTTCGTTCATCGAATTTTAATTTTTTTCTTACAGAAAACACATAGTCTCGGTAAATTTACTCTAGAATCTGAAAATACAATGCAAATTATATCATATATATTAAATCTGCAAAACAAAAACGTTCAGATACTTAAAACCACCATGGATGTCCGAAGTAATCAGAATTTCTCAGATGACTTCGTTCATAGAGACCTAAAAGATAGTGTATGGATATCTCAGTGTAGTACTGTTTATCAGAACGGCAATATTTACTCGTTTTCCGTTATGAACAGGCTTATTATTGCATCATCATACGAGGTAATGATAATCTATTTAATTTTTACACATTCATATTTATATTTCACGGTGTTAAAGGTCAGCTGGAATTAATGGCAGTAAATGATGTGACAGCTAGGGTAGGTTGACCAAATCTATTTAAATCCGCAAGAGCGTTCTCTATGATGTGTGGAGTAGCGGGAAAACACAAGTAACTGGATGTTTCTTGACGTTGCCATAGTTTTTTTTTTTCTCTTTCTCTCTCTCTCTCTCTCTCTCTCTCTCTCCACTCCTAAAACATACCATACAAATATAGTATCGCTCCCTCTCTAAAAGAAAAAAAAATGAGTAGCTCTACATATAGGCCTAGGCTTACACAACAGCAACTCTCTCTCTCTCTCTCTCTCTCTCTCTCTCTCTCTCTCTCTCTCTCTCTCTCTCTCTCTCTCTCTCTCTCATCATAACATTGCATTCGTTCCTTTATTGTTCCCCATGTTTTTCGTTGGACATTGCTCAAATTTAACTCTTGATTTCATTATGGAAGATCGCGTTTCCGATTACGCAAGCATTCCGTTCATTGTGGTGTCATAAATTCATTTGTGTAAGGTTAGTCGGTAGGTTATGTCGAAAAATGTTTATTTTGCTCAGAACTGTCGCTGCAAATTACAACTTGAACGAATACTGTAAAGCTTACTACTGCATTTAAGTATCAATGATTTCAGAACCACAGAATATGATTGAAAGTTATAGGAGGTCAAGCAAAAAGCAAACACATTAAGACTGAAGCTCCTCCCCCTTCTAAAGTTGCCAGATGTTGCATTAATTAGCAATATATGTCCGAAGATTAAAAAAACTGTATCCTCACTTTCCTTGCCAAGTGTACATATGAATGAAAACAGATCTGGAAAGTTGGTTTAGCTACGGTTATTGGTTTGAATTACGTTAAAGAGAGTGATGAAGCAGCTTAATTATGAGGGTCAGTCAAAACATCTTCAAGGAATGATAGTAGTAAATGAAACTTTCAGATGTGACTGCACATTAAACTTGCTTATGTGAACAGTTACAAGAAATTTATTGTTCCCCGAATTACCTTTCACCTGAGTCCCTTTGAAGGTCATTAGGATAAAAAAATAATTTCAAAAACAAAAAAGTCAGACGGTCTCACTCTGATTTAGCACATTCACAACAAATGCGTAATCCCCATAGAAATTCACGAAAATGTGGTCAGCATAACTGGTGAGGATTCACCTTCTCATTCGTACTGTGATGCTGAATTCAAGCAGGGCAGGAACTGCACAAGAGATAACCCTTTCTGTCGAAAAGTTCAAAAACATCAACCGGTGACGAGGAAGTGGATGTCTTTCATCGCATGGCTTTGGGTGCAATAGGTTTAGCTAAGAAACAGGCACCCAAGATCAGCTGTATCAGTGGGCTCATTGCACTCTACTTTAACTAAAGTCTTGCAGAAGATGGAGTTACCTGAAAGATACGTATTACGAATGTTATCACAAGTGGCGTAAGCCAACCAGGCGCTGGTCTATGTTTTTTTTATTTTTCTGACGATATCATTTTAACAGACTACTGATAAAAAATGAAAATCGCTCATTGAAGTCTCATGCATAAGAATTATTATTGGGTAACTGGGGTATAATGTCATAACTGGGTACGTTTTAAGAATAATATTTGGCGGAACTGCGTCCCTACCTTGTAGTGACCAATTAGCCCAGCTGGCCCAAGTGACAGTGTATGCTTATGGGCCGTTAGCACAGAGGACGTGTGTGTACACACCTGGTGCCTTTCAGGTTGAGACTTCTTTAGGTAGTCTGGGTTCACACTAAAAAAAATGGCCTTGTTCTGGATGAGCTGTAGAAATCATTGGCAACGAGGAGGATGATGAAACGGTGCTTTATATCTGAACGCCTCTTCACGCGTTCAGATATAAAGCATCGTTAGAAGAAAAATCAATGGGCATGGGGGTGGTCATTGGGATTAGTCAGCTATGAGCTGCACGCTATCTTTAGTGTGTATTTATTCTATGAATAATCCATGGATTTTACTAGATTAGTGGATAGCCAGATTTAGAAATGGCTTTCAGTCTCAAGTGTATGCAGTTGCAAACCATAAATTGAAACTAGGAATTAGAGAGCAAGATACCTCAGTCAAACTGGAAAGATTTTTCAAACAATAATTGAATTCAAGAGAGTGGGAAAAGATGCGGTGATATTTATATTTATTCGCTAAAAAGCAGATGGAATTTGTGGGAATCTGAGCTGGGTTCGCCTGAGCACCAGACGAGCTGGAAGACTCAGACATACTTGGATGATACTTGTGAGACGGAAGACTGGAGATGAGTGGAGATTTGGGAAAGTGACAGCAAAGTTAAAGTTAAGTATATCTTAGTTTAACCAGACCACTGGGCTGATTAACAGATCTCCTAGAGAGGGCTGGCCCGAAGGATTAGACTTATTTTACGTGGCTAAGAACCAACTGGTTACCTAGCAAAGGGACCTACAGCTTATCGTGGAATCCGAACCACATTATGACGAGAAATTGATTTCTATCACCAGAAATAAATTCCTCTAATTCTTCATTGGCCGGTCAGAGAGTGCAAAGGAAAGACATAGGCTATGTGGCTAAATTTCACCGAAGCCATTTGCCTTTCCAGGCAACAATGAAGATGATGATGAAAAATACTTTATTTTACCATGGAAATAAATTAAACGCAGAGAGAATTACATGTAACTGTTAAGTGCGTCTCCCTTGGCTAGAATTCTAACCTGTCCCTTTGGCTTAGATATAGTGATGGGCAGTCGATTTAATCCATTTGGTTATCTTCAATGGATTTTGCAATCACAGCTAAAATATAATAGACATTTCTGTTTATGCACTCAAAAACGGAACACTGCATATCACAGGATGGATAAAGGCTAGAACTTTCGATAGAAATCTTTTCCATTTTACATAACACCATCTATTTTGAAAGCAAATGCTCATATGGACAAGAGAGGGGAAAACATCAT
The DNA here is from genome assembly GCA_039081455.1 of Macrobrachium rosenbergii. NCBI lineage: Eukaryota > Metazoa > Arthropoda > Malacostraca > Decapoda > Palaemonidae > Macrobrachium > Macrobrachium rosenbergii. The sequence goes on from JANJGK010000044.1 coordinate 21,015,734, forward strand.
CATTCATTCAAAACTGGAAATGCTTTTTGCAATAAAGTTCGTTCACATTGTTATGTGGTGCATTTCTACTTTATTCACTCCTTGAAAGCAAAAGGTTAATGTTTCGACGCACTATCAAAATGCTATTGGAAATGCTGAAGAACGACAGAATCTTGAATACTTGCTACACTAAATAACCGCGGCGAATGAAATATTTTGTTTTCTAGCTTTCAAAATAGCTCTAATGGACTGTTATCTTCCTACGAATTTGAATCTGAGCCTAAGCTAAAATATTTTCAACTTCCTTTGGTATGTAAGAAAAAATGTCTTCACAAATATGGTACCGGTGTTATTCTCATTTATCGATTCCAATCGTTAACTCAAATGTTAAATATGACAAATTCTTGGTCAAACAAGGCACTTAAAGGTCTTTCTATTTGCCAGTACTTAGGTTTAGGCCATATCTCCAATTTGTCACGACATATTTTTGCCATTACTATATGCAATAAATTTCAATGCACAAAAGTGTATGTCGCCATTGATATATATTAGATTACATGGAAAATGTCAAGTAGAAGTCTGTTATAAACAGTTTTTTCTTTAACTAATGATTAATTAACAATCGGAAAAGGGTAGTTACGCAATGAGAGAAAACGCTTATCATACTGAGATTATTTCCTACACATCAATAATGAAGTGCCAAGATCTAGCAAGCTTACCAGTAATGCCATTTTTCTCTCCACTGTGACCCGAAGTTCGTTTTGTATTCAGTTATTATTTTATTTACTCATTTGCGTCACTGATACATTTTCTTTTTTGTCTACATCCTTTATCTTTAGGAGAACATGAAAATCACGAAAGTTAAAATCCAAAAACTGCCTCTTGGTGAAGGTTTGTCCTTCGAAAAAGTGAAAATATTGCATTTTGCCTGTGCTACATTTCCTGCCATGGAACAAAATCTCACTTCAGAAACTATACGAGAAATACCGTGGAAAAGAGGTAATTAAGAATAGATAATCGGGTAAATTCAACCGCTCTGTATATATTGTGGGCTTGGAAGCGATGTCTTTATTTCCATGTCAAAGAAGTTGTACCATTTTACAATAATTTCAAAATGAAAATAGTGCTATTATCTGTCAGCCTCAGCCCCTCCCCTATCTACGCTCATGGCCGTACGTATCGCGAACTTTACATTCCTAATACTCTTATTCAAAATATCCTTCATAACAGAGCCTAATTAAATAAAAAAAAATTAACAGAAATCTGGACAAGGGCATATATACGAATATAGTTGTGTTAAGGGATTGAGAAAACTAAACCATAAATTGTAACTCTCTCTCTTCCCTTCAAAGACTGCTTGCGTGTGCATTCTGGACTGCCTCGGCTGTTCCTTAGACTTCTTTTTCCTTTTCCTGGTGGGATTCGTACCACTCTCAGGAAATGAGATGCATTTGAGGAGTGAGGTTACCAAATCTTCCAGTATGTACCCGTCCTCTTTAGAGAGTTTTACGACTTCAGCGCTTTATGCAGTGCTTCTGCTGACCTTCACATTTGTTCCAGTGTCATACATTTTTCTTCTCAATTTATTTTTATTCCTTCTAATTTCATTTTCACTAAATGTATGTTTGTGGAGGTCTGGCTTTGCATTAAAGGCGGGTGAAAGGAAACCACCAATATAAGGTAGGTTCTTACTGTGTATTCTTGTAGAATGATATACAAAATAAACAAGGGACACAAATTAGATGGAACAGACGGGACGATCTCTGGCTAACTTAATGATTGTCCCGAAAGCAACAGTAGTGCCAAAATAGTGAAATCTTATCATCGCCATGACATACATGCATTAAGGAGGCATTAGTTGCAAATAAACATACGATTATTGTTATTATTATTAAGAGAGGTGTTTTAATAGTATATGCACATAAGAATAAAATATTCGATATAAAGGTACAAGAGAATAAATGTAATGAATATAAGCACGATATCTTTCATGTATCAACAATAAATGAATAACAGAATAGCTCAGAAAATTCGCAATTATCTCAGTTAGTAGTGATACTTCCGAGCACAAGATTATATCACATACGTGAGGAAACACATCGATACCTGAGATCCTTGGTGAATTATTTCAAGGGAAGATTTTTTACGATTATAATACTATATCAGCACAGCGGCACAACATCTGTAATCATAACAGTAAAGATATATATATATATATATATATATATATATATATAATATATATATATATATATATATATATATATATATATATATATATATATATATATATATATATATATATATATATATATATATATATATATATATATATATATATATATAGCAATTGAGATCATCAGACCAAGATAAAAACCCAGACAAGGGACAAAAACATTTCCTTCATTTTCTTTTCTTTCAACATTTGGAGATTAATGTTTAATAACATGAAATAAAAACCTCATAAAGCGGGTAAAGGTAGCTCGTAATGACTTGCAATTGGTTTAAAGGCCGCCATTAAAATGTTTTGCATTTTTACGAGCTACGTCAAAAGGAGATGGTTGCTCCATCAAAATCTTTCTCCAGTGAGCGCGACTGTGTTTGGGGGTGTGGGGCATGCGCATGCGTGGGGAGGGAGGGGGGGGGAGCACGTGGGCATTAGGACTAGGTATTGATATTGGGAGGGCCAGTCCTCAGGAGAAGCGGATGGGATAAATCCTATGTTTGAGTTGTCGATCTAATCCCAGGTTGCTGAGTGAACATGATTCATGAGTGCTTTCTATCTGCCATCATGCAATATTATATTGCAGATTTTGTCGCCTTCTTTTTCGTTATTGCACTATTTAACCGAGGTGAATTCTTCTACAGAGCATAAGTATATTTTCTGTTGGTTTCTGATTGTAAATTAGATAGACTGATTTGTACTAACATTGTTTTCTTTTGTAGCGCTAATGTTGCAATAATTGATTTAACTACAACGTGCTTCGAATTTCTTCACGTTAAATTTCTTATTCGTAAAATAGCTGTCACAATAGTTAATTTTGATTACTGTAATGCATGCTTAATGTCATGTCTGACAATAACATTTTGTTTCACTGTTTAATGTGACAATACATTCCTTCGTGCAGTGTATCTGTAAAAAAAACTTTGTTTACAATGAACAATTTATGAGTAAGCAAAGTGACATAGAATCAGGGATATAGGGACAATTCATCCTCATAATACAGAGCGTTTATTTCAATTTAAAGGGATATTTATTTCGTACTAATTACATACGAAATCTCTTTTATATAAGTGAAGGAAAATCATCAGTAAATTTGAGAGAGATGATTCATTATCTCTTGTTTTCACGCAAGAGAGTGAGTATAGAGTGCTCATCCTAAGCTTAAAAAAAAAAACGTAATGCAAAGCGCGATATGACATTTCCATCTGCAGAATGTTTTAAGTAAACATCACGTAATTAAGTAATGACTGTCGTGTCTGTGTGATTCTCGTCATTAAATACAAGATATTCAAGGACCCCAGAACGATACCTCAAAAAACGAAAACCCTACGTACCGACAGTGAGTCAAGTCGGGGACACTGACCATCGCATCATTTTTTTAAAAGTGTGACCCATTCATTACAAGACTCTGATGACGTAATTAGAATCACGGCCATTCCCCTTAGGAATAATAATTTTGTTGCTCATATGAGACTAATAAGCAAGGGACGACTTTAATAGCTTCACCGGAAACAATTATGGCAGGCTATAAGTTTAATTAAAGTTTTAAATTCCTAGTTCTAGTAAGCGAGCTGGGATTTTCCCACGGAAGTGTGCGATGGAAATTTAGTTTTCCTTCTCATAATTCTAGTGTTTCCAGACATTTTATGCTTTTCAGTATATATAATTCTTATGTAAATATAACTACGTTAAGGAAATTATATATTTTCATAAATATATATGCAAACTTAGAATATGAATGGAATCTGTGATATTGAGATCACATTAATTTTTAGAAACGCTATAGAATACGAAGATGCATATAAAATGTATTTCTTTATAACTTTGTCACATTTCCATTTAATGTACCATGGTATTATTCACTGATATTTTATTCAAATTACATGCAGTAATGACATGTAGATTAACTCGGATGATTTAAATTTCTTGCTTTAGCAATTCGTACAAAATTCTATAGTAAAACAGTAAACTATTACTTAATTATTAAAAACGTTATATATTCCTCACTTCAAAGCCAGCTAAAAGTAAAACTACGCCCTGAACCGCAATATTTTAATCACATTCATTTTGGTGATCACTAAGTGGAATTTCACTCATTGCATTATATATATATATGTATATATATATATACATATATATATATATATATATATATATATATATATATATATATATATATATATATATATATATATATATATATATATATATATAAAAGACTTAGATATATTTGAAATATAATATGCTAGTGTCTCCCGTAGACTGTCATCTTTCTTACTTTTCTCATGATTCTATACATGTCCAGTTCATATTGAAGATATATGGCCTTCGAGTATCCATGCTAAAAGTGTCTTTGCTTCTCCTCGTTAGGTAAATGAACGATGTCAAAATGAGGCCAGAAACCTATTTTGAATTTTCCTAAATATCCAGAAATGTTCTATTTCTTATTTCATCTCTAATAAAACACGATCACATGGTATTAGAAGCATTAAAACTCTTATTCATTCCATGTGGATTGTAGATAGTTGCAAATTTACATGATGTTTGTATAATGTTCTGTGGATTCTAAGTAATGCTCAAATACAGGGCTTTTTAAAGTAATTTTAGTTACTAATGAATCAATTTTGTCAAGCGTTACAATGGAAACAAGCTATTAAGAGGAGACAGAAAATTGTACTTAAGTGGTAAGTTTGTATAGTCTTTGTAAGGTTAGCAACACAAGGTTCTTTTTTTGAATTAGAATAATGCAGCAAAAACCCTTTTGGAGTTTTTTAAATTAGTAGCCCTGATAGCCTCCTAAGTGTAAATGATAATGACAATCTACACTTCCACTTGCGATTCGGTTTGATCCTATTCTCAAGGCACGATACAAAATACAAAATTGTACACATGTTATTAAACTTTCAAAGTATTTATCGATGCGATTGTTTAAACTTGACTAATATTACCTAGACCGTAGAGTTATGTACAACATGCGCTATGATGGGTAGCCGAAGTTTATGGTAATATAAAAGAGAATATAAACTAACTTTTCAACTTGATGTTAGAAGGTATTTCATGGTGCCGTATTACAGAGCTAAACTGAAGCATAAGTATTCAGCTTTTTACTACTAATTATTCATAAATCTGACAAATAGCCCAGGCTTTACTCAGATCATATAAAATATTGCTTTTCTCGTGCTTGTTTTAATCGCAGATGCGAACATGCATGACGTGTTAACCCTCTTTTAACGACCATAAGGTGTTTAAAAATAATGAAGCCAGTTAAAGATTTAAGGAGCGGAATACCACAGGTATAAATTTTCATCAACCACTTAAAAACGAGGTTCCTGTTGGCTCCCTAAGTCGGGTTGTCTCACAATTCTCCTTTACACAATTCACCTTATTTTCTTTTCCGAGATATTTACATCTGCATCTAGGGGCATTAATGTCAATAAAGCTAGTGATAATTGTTGACAATTCTTAACAATGGAAAATGAGTCTCCATCGTCAGATCGATGAGCAGAGTTTTCACATACTTTGCTTCTACCTATGACACCTTTGGCTCAGTAGTGTCGATCAGGATCCAACTTATCCTTCTCATGCTATTTTTCACGTCTTCTCTTCCTACCTTACATTTTCCCTATCTACCGCCTCCCTCTTCTCTCCTTTCTCTCCCTTCACTAAGAATTTCTCCTGAACGTTAAAATGGGTCGTATCACAACTGAGGGTGATAACGCCACGTCACATCTTAAGGTATCAATATTTCGTCACCACCAGCTAGCAAATAATTAACTGACAGCTGACCAGCTTTCATGCTTGCATATGAAATATTTGCTCATCAAACGACGTATGTTGGACTTCCTTGGTTATAGTAAGCTAACCCTAATGCATATTGATTAATTTTTCTTGAAGGAGGCAACAAATCTAGCCGGGGATATTCATGAGTTATTAACCGTAATAACCTTAGGGAGAAATTTTTCCTTTTTCTTGTAAAACTCTCTTCAGATCATATGAATGCATTAGACAGTGTCGCTGCTGTCCAACAATCGTAGAGCCTGTTCTCAGCATATACTCATGAAGTATTGCTAAGATTATGGATAATTAAAAAAAAATATATATATGATTTGGAATTACTGAAACTACGACATCTGATTTCTATTTATAAAATCTTCGGTAACGTATCTGGTATGCGGAACATTGGGTAAAAGTATTCTGTTTATAGAAAAGGAACCCTTCTTTCCCTGCATATTTTTGAGAACGGAATTAGTAACACCAACTCTCATATTTCAAGTCAGCTTTGCTCTTTTGGCATAAAAACTTCACCTAATCCCAAGGACCGCATATAGGCCATGCAATTTTGGATTCATGTCCTATGTATCAAGTTATTTTACGGTCATAAGCATAATTTGAAAAAATATGTTCCTTCGGGTAACATAAGTGATGGAACGACTTTCTGATGGCATTCGATCTTGTTGCACGTAATATATATACATGTATGTATATATATATATATATATATATATATATATATATATATATATATATAATATACTATATAATTATATATATATATATATAATATATATATTTAAATATGAACCTGATTCTCGGTCATATAAAATGTTCTACCAGGTAAGATACAATTAACACATGCGTGTTTTCCTTAATGGTTACACAGGGCCCTGTTGCTTAATATTATGCTACTTAATTATTATGCAATTATAGTCGGAAGGTACTCTTGAGGTGAACGTCTTATAGACGCGCCCCAACCCGTCGACCGCTAAACCCTTATTGCCCATTAACTCTTCAAACTTAACTTGCTTAGGTCATAGACCCCAGCTGATTGGTCTCTTATAATCGAAAGGAACCAATAAGGGTCTTCGATGCATGGCACCCACTTGAATTGCCCACGCCAAACCCCAACGATCGTATGGCGTTCGACGAATCAGCAGTATGAGTTCGTTACTCTCTGATCACAAAGACGTACAAACAACTAGCAGATTTTCTGTTATGCCTCAAACATGAATTTCTATATAAATCAGTTCATAAATATATATATATATATATATATATATATATATATATATATATATATATATATATATATATATAAAAGTGAATGTTTGTATATTTGTTTATCCACTATTGGAAATCCAAACAGCTTGACAGACCCAGAATTTTGTACAAGGCCCCTAAGTCACCCCAGAAAGGTTTTATAACTCAAAATCAAACCCCTACCCCGTGGCAGACATACAAACACAGACAAAGCAAATGAAATTTTTGTTTTTGTCGTCTTTTACTTTAGCTTTCCAGGTTTATTCTCATTTTTCACCTGACACTTTACCTTTCTTTCCCAGCACTGCCAGACGTATGATTAAGCTGTGGCAAAGACGTGAGGAAGATTCAGCGTCTACAAACTTACTAACGAACGACAACAGAGGTCACCACACGATCATTTGTGTTTGTTGACAGATGAATATATAAATATAAATTGATAAACAAGGTATGACTGAAGCTATGGTACATATGGCTGAAATGTTGACATTGTAATGCGTACGGTGACAATAATACATTTGATCCAACAATTATGTGAAAGAAGATATGTGTATAAAAGATGTGTGGCATATGCTGTGTTTCTTGTGTCCGCACAGAAAATGTGCAGAGATGTTGTTGTGAGGAGATTAGCGAGCCAGGTGAGATGACGGTGTGTGGGGTCCACATGGGACCCTATAGGACTCCCCCCTTTGGAGAGGTCTACGGTAATAGGTTGGTTTCTGGGAGGTAAGCTGGTTTTAGATGATTGATAGATACCCACGTTGTCCTGCTGTCTACTGTCGCCTCTGGATGATACGGTATGGTCCCGAGTAGCCTGGGGAGAGGAGGGGCTCTGTGTGCATCTACCTGTATGAACGCAAATTTTGCATTCTGCAGCTCACTGAGGACGCACACTTCTCTGGTCACATGGTAGGTCGTCTTGGCTGGCATTATCTGTTCTACTGCTTTTCGGGTGTCCGATGGGGATGTTGGGCTCATTTGATCTCGAAAGACATCTGTTGGCAATGTTAATGCCTGGCCATATAGGACTTCTGCTGGAAATACGTTGAATGCTGTGTGCTGTGTCGTTCTCAGGCCAAGTAAGACCCATGGTAACTCCTTTCTCCAGTTCCCGCCTTAACATCTGGCAGTGAGTGATGCTTTCAATGACCAGCGTAATCTTTTGATGATGACGTTAGTTTCTGGATTGTAGGCCACGATGTGTGTTTGGCATAGGCAAGCTTCTCGGGGGCTAAACTTCTGAAACATGAGTGGATCGGTGGGATTTCGGTTTCTATATGGTTCTGGATGTTGTGTTTTGCTGGTTTGGTTAAGTCGTGCTGCATGTTGTGTGCTGTTAGGAAGTCTGCTCCTAACAGTGTTATTGTCACAGCTACCATGATGAAGGTCCAACTGTAGTCCATTAAATGACACGTTCATGTCCCACCTCCCATACATCTTGAGTGTCGCTCCACTGGCGGTGGATACATGGAGGTTGGTAGGTGTAGTAGGGTTGAGTCATTCATTCGGACTGGCTGGCACAAATGACCTGCATGCTCCAGTGTCAATGAGGAATTCTGTGTCTGACCTCCCTGATTTAGAAGCACGTGGAGCCTCTACGTTCATCCCTGGAAGAAAGACAGTGGTGGGCAGGCACAGTTTCTTACAAGGCAACTGGTCTGCTCACCGCGGACGTTTAGTTGGGTGGGTTGTGGGTGCGACCCTCTTGCATGTGTTTTTTGAAAACAGGCAGCCTTTGTCACATTTGCGGGTTTTCTTCCCTAATCTCCAGTGGAGGTAGCACATCCCCTCTGGTGGTTTCTCTTTCTTCTGTCTGATGAATTGCTTGGGGAAGTTTCGTTTGTGGATGGGGGCAGCTAGTCCCTCTGGGTTGCTGTTGGATTCCATGTTGGTTGACTGCTGGGCCCATCGTGGTGGTGCTGCTGCTTTTGGGCTCCGCCATACTTTGAGCCATGTGCTCTGCATCGACCAACTTTACGAATTCCTCGATTGTTATCGTGAAGGCATTGGGCATAGCCACCATTGTTTGGCAGGGTAATCTTGTGAGGAATACCTCTCTCACAAGGTCTAGGGAGGACTCAGGTTGGGTATCTGTGGCAGGTAGTGTGATGAGCCACTGCAACTGGTTGTAGATGTGCGATGGCCGCTCGTCTCTTATGGGTGCCCCCACGTAGTTGAGGAATTTCTTGACTCTTAGGGTGGGTGGTATGCTGAAGGATGACTTCAGCTGGTCCTTTAGCAATTTGTAGGTGACGGGGTTTTGACTTGCTCGAAGACATCGTTCGGCAGGAATTCGAGGACAGTGTCTCCTTTGTGTGTTGAGAAGGTGATTTTATTCGATCCGAAGATTGTTTCCACCCTGAAGAACCAAGCTTCCGAGTTGTGGGGCGTGAATGGGGCTAGACGTATGGTGGCGGTGACCGTGGTCTTGCTGGAGAGGCTGGCATCATTGGGGTTGGCTGGGTCGGTCATCTCTGTGATCACCAATGTAGCAAAGGCATGAGTAAGAGTCAGCGTTTACAAACTTACCAACTAATTCAGACAACAAACAGGCAGGTCAATAAGTCTTGCGAGAGGAAATGTAGCACCTGACACCAGGCAACTGAATACAGAGGTCACCACATGATCATTTGTGTTTGTTGGCAAATGAATATATACAGATTGATATACAAGGTATGATTGACGCTATGGTACACATGGCTGAAATGCTGACACTGTAATGCATATGGTGGCAATGATACATTTGATTTGACAATATTATGAAAGGAGATATGTGAATAAAAGATGCATGGTGCATTCTGTGTTTCTTGCATCCACACGTTTTGTGCGCAGAGATGTTGTTGTGAGGAGATTAGTGAGCCAGGTGAGATGACGGTGTGTGTGGTCCACGCGGGACACTATAAACCTGTACAATAAATCCAATAGCATAAATTTTTTACCAGAATTTATATATGTGAAATTTGATCACAATTTATGACAAATATTAATATAATTGTTTATTACCTTAATAAAATCAATATTGAAAACCTATATCGGTTTAAATGTGGTTTACAATCCTAGCCACTGAAAAAAGTAACTGACCAAATGCTTCTGTGACAGACATCTCATTACAAAACTACCCGTGACAAAACTACCAGCTTTTTTTCAGTGTTCATTTTAAGCCAAACGTGTCTTAATCATACCTTGCCAATAAAATACAAATTCTCAAGTACCCTGTGGTATTACCATCATCATATCTAATTACTTAATCCACACAAAAAAAATTGTAGTTATGGGCACAACTTTGGAGATCAAGAAATAATTAATCAACGAGACGAAACAAATCCATCACCATCTGAGCATGTGTATTAGCAGACTAAATGCCTCTGTGATAAAACTACCCCCTCGTTAAAAAATTACTTGTGACGAAAATATAAAACTACCCCCTCATTAAAAAATTACTTGTGACGAAAATACCACTTTTTTTCAGCGTTCATCTTAAGCCAAACTTATCTTAATTATACCTTGCCAATAAAATACAAATTCTTAAGTACCTTGAGGCATTACCATCATCACATCTAAGTACTTAATCTACAAAAAAATCTCCATTTATCAACAATTTCTATATTAGACCATTCAGACTTCAGCCTACACTCTCCCTCAGAGATGTCAAAGGACAATGAAACTCATTCGTTAACACATACAGGAAACCGAAAACAGTTGCAGTTCTTTTTACGGTGTCTAAAATTACAATTGTGATAATTTAATATTTATATATAGCCAACGGACACTGTAACTTAACCTCTGTGGATGGGTAACATACATATATGTTTCCATATAGCTTTGTGGTAAAGTCTGGGTAACATATATATATATGTTTAAGATTTCATGCCATTCAGTTTTGAGGGAAAAATGTTTTGATCACTTCCATGGGCCACAATAGCTCAGTAGAGGACAGACAGAGAAATCAGTCTGACTTGAGATGTCATGGGAGAATGTACTGCCGCTCCCAAGCCCAGGGCATCTCGTAAATATTTTACAATAAATAAATACGCTCAGAATTTGTTACTGATTTTGGTTCTTATCTGCATGATATTGTGTGACCCGTAACTATAATTTTACAAAATCAGATTAAAAAAATTAGAAAAAACTCTTATAACAAGGTAAAATTAGCATATTTTTACGACTGTCTTTTGTAAAAGAGGCCCCACATAGGGTTGGAAATATTCACTTTCAACTTCCCAAGAAAGATACAGAAAATTTTTTTAATTTTTTTCTTAGCCTATACCATGTGCAAATGCATATCTTCCTCTTTCTATTGATGTGCTTTTTTTTAAATTGGCCATCCTTAAATTTAGCCTGGTCCAGGGGTGTGCTTAACATATATTTAGCACGAACTGTGAGGGTTAAGTAGCTATTGGATAAGGCTGACATCAACATATATGACATTTCCTTTTTTTATTCATTCAAATGCGAATTTCCTCATTAATTCGTTCGTTTCTTCTTTGTTTTTACCTTGGGAATTCACCATAGTGGCTGCTTCGTGATGTTGCGGTGACGTATTCCTTGTAAAGTCGGTTTAAATGAGGACTCAAATTAATTATCGTGTAGTTAGGCAATATCACCACACACAACTTCATCATACCACCTCTACCAAATGTTCTCTTTCTCTCTCTCTCAAGACATCACACAAACAATCTGGAGTGGAATTTACCTATGAGGTTTTTAACTATTGCAAGTAAATTCATGCTTGCAATCTCTCTCTCTCTCTCTCTCTCTCTCTCTCTCTCTCTCTCTCTCTCTCTCTCTCTCTCTCTCTCTCTCTCTCTCTCTCTCTCTCTCTCTCATTTATAAATTCCCTTTATGAATGGGGTTAAACACCAAGGCATACTAGAAAAAACCCGAGAATGTGTGCCACTGCAAGTCAATCATTCTCTCTCTCTCTTTCTTTCTTTCTTTCTCTCCCTCTTTCACCATTTTAATCAGATAAGAGCCAGGATATATTTTTACCTGTGTATAACGTGTTCATTTAAAGTAATGAATTCAAGACAGAGTTATTAATCAAAGGAAAGACAAGTATTTTCAATGATAATACACATATATTACACGACAAAATAATTCCAGGTGAACAGGTAGTGTGTATATATATATATATATACACACACACGTATATATACATATACATATATATATATATATATATATATATATATATATATATATATATATATATATATATATATATATATATATATATATATATATATATATATATATATATATATATATATATATATATATATATATATATATATATAATATAGAATATAGAATATATTATATATATATATATATATATATATATATATATATATATATATATTATTATGATTAGCAAGAATTCACTAGCAAATTGCCTCCCCCCCTCTTTTGTTGTTGTTGGTTGTTCTGTTGTTTTCATGTACTGCCAGCCGCCCGATCGACAGACCATCTGTCTATCGACTTAGCACGGTCAGAATACAAGGGTTTAAAAGATTAAAGGCCACTCCCTTTAAGATCTTTCTTCGAGGCAAAGTGATCTCTGTCTGGCAGTTTCCTTGCAGGCAAATCTCCTGCAGGCATCAGCTGGAGATGATTCAACACCCCCATATGTTGGAAGTGCCCCCTGCCCCATAGGAGGAGATAAAAGGAGAAAACACAAGGCCTCGCTCTCACACACGTGCGCGAGACAGGGAGTGAAGAGGACCCAACACCTGGCCCCATCGATGCCCTTGCATCCTAACCACGTGGCCCTTTCCAAAGTGTACTTTCTCCTCGTGCCCTTCGACCGCAAGCCACGTGCTCGCTTTACCGTTGACCTGCCGGATGCCCCTTAAGAATTGCACGGCCCTTCGTGAAATTCCCACGCGTTGCCCTTCTTCAAGAAGTCCCCATCGCCGTGCCCTTGCATCCTAACACGTGGAAGAACTCACCCTCGGAAATCGCAAGTCATCCACGGACCAATTTCCTACGTTGGAACCACTCCTGTCTTACGGTAATGTGCCCTGGAAAACCTCCATTCAGTCACGCTTTGTCCTTGTAACATTTACTTGAAGTGAGCGCCATTAATCAACGAATCCCTTGTCTAATGTCCGTGCGCCTCTTGCATCGGCAGTACTAAGTCTTTATTAATTCATCGAAGTCCCTTGGCACCCTCAGTGCAGCTTCGAATTCATTATTCTTTGTCTATTTTCATTACTGGCGTATAATGTGCATATCTCTCATTTCAGAGGGACCCTATTTCGTGGAAGCTTCTTGGACTGTGTCTGGAATCCCCCAGTTTCATTCATCCCGTAGGAATCCCCTTCAGGATCAATAATCTACTTGCGTTCCTCTTTCCCGTACTGATGTCATTTATGTAAATACACTCCTTTAAATTTGCCCACGTGTTTTACGTAATATTTCTCTCAGTAACAAGAGCCCTATGCTCATATGAATTTCCCCTTTGTTTTCCTCTTTTTTACGTTTTTCTGGACCCACGAAGTCAGAATCACAAGGCTAAATTACCTTAAATTGTTGCTACCTGTCTCACAGAGAACATCTCAAACTAAATCGCCAGGAAAAACGTAAAAATGCGGACTTAGTCACTAAA
>JANJGK010000044.1:21034583-21047083 GCA_039081455.1 Macrobrachium rosenbergii
TTACCGACGGTGTAGAAACGCCTCCTATTTAAAGATGTTTGATAAGTTAACAGAGCTGCACAACGCTTCAAGATTTTCACTTCAGATGAGACTTAACTATTCCTTGACTGGGGAGCTGTTGACCATGTAACTGAAGCAATCATTTAACTTCATCACGAAAAACCGCGCAGGATTTTTGCCCAGTTATAATGGAAGGCAATAATAATAATAATAATAATAATAATAATAATAATAATAATAATAATAATAATAATTATTATTATTATTATTATTATTATTATTATTATTATTATTATTATTATTATTATTATTATTACTCACAGCCATAGGATTCCAACACTTCTAATCTTCCCTAATCCTCAGTACACTATTCTGGAACAAACCCAGTTCGCTGTCTGTGCATCCAATCCACTCCAGGTTCCTCCCGAGGCCTAAGTGTTCCGAAGATGAAAGATACAATTTCCACTTCAAGCTGGCCCTAGCCTCTTCATGTCCAACTTTCGATAGCAGTTCTTTTTTGTCTTAACTATTCCTTTGTCTTTTACTCTTGTGTACCATGGCATGACCACATTTATCATACAATATAATCTGATATTCGCTAGTTTAATTTCTATGTATTTATTAATTGCATTTTTATTATTATTATTATTATTATTATTATTATTATTATTATTATTATTCAGACGATGAACCTTATTCTTATGGAGCAACCCCACATGGTACACTGACTTGAGATTCAAGCTTCCAATGAATATAGTGTTCATTTGATAGATGTAACGGAAGGTAATAGGAAACACATACAGGAGTAATCAGGTATTAGAAAAAGAAAAAAAAAATAAATAAATAGATATAACTGCAAGTAAATGATTAAAAAGTAAGGAGAATTGTTTTAGGGTAGTAATGCGTTGTATTTACGTTTGAAATTTTGCAGTTCCAATTGCGCAACTTCTTCAGAGAGACTGTGCCAATATCCAAACTTGTGAGGTATAAAGGACCTTTGAAACTGAGAGGTTCAACAGTGAGGCACATTTATTGTTTTGGTGCTGCTGTTCAGCAAACCTGGTTACTCTTGGCAGAAAAAGAAGACTGTGGATTATTGTGAATGTGAAAGATCTGTTAAAATAGAATTCATGAAAAATTGACAAACAAGAGACCATCCGTTGATGGTCGAAGTCATAACTGCGAATATTAGGAAACGGAAACCTACCACCACGAACCACTCTATATAAAAGAGGCAAATCTCTGGCAGAAGCAGACATCCACACCAGAGAACAGTATTCTAGTAAAGGAACGTCAAATAGCCTAAAATAGATTGCACTGGTTTTATCGTTGTTATATATATATATATATATATATATATATATATATATATATATATATATATATATATATATATATATATATATATATCCATATATATATATATATATATCTGTATATGTATATATATATATATATATATATAATATACAGTATATAATATATATATATATATATATATATATATATATATATATATATATATTATCAGGTTCTCACCTGGCCTTCTTACTGTATCCATGTTCAGGGGTCCAATCCGTGATCTAGCTCGTGAAGAGGGGCTTACTAATACACCATGAGATTCTGACTGCAATTGCTAGGTCAGGCAGGAAACTAAATAGAAAAACAGTTGGGCTGAAGGCCGTACTTCAACTAGGGACTGTTGCAGATAAACACTTAGGTTTACTTCAGATGGAACATATTTACAATAAACATGTCAATCAGAAGACTGGGGAATGATAGGCAGATACAACAGGGACTGCCACGTGTTTAGTTATTCTAGCACTGGTTCGAATATTGAAGAGTCTATGATTAACTCTCTTGAAAGGGATACTGAAGAATTGATTGCAGTGGCCTTTTCACTGCAAGAAGCACAAGCCAAGTAGATGTTTCCACAGCTGGCGATATACTGTCTTATAACGGAGTGATGGAGGGGCCTCGTCGAATTTTACCAGGTCTGGAGGGATGAGTTTAATGGGAATGCATAGGTAATGTGATTGGGGCCAGCTCAGTAAGGAGCATACAGGGGATGTGTGTCAGTCTGCTACCGACAGGTTTCTGAGGCAGACGACCACTGTTTCTCTCCTTATATGAGCTTGGGGGCTTATTTTCTTGCCCATTCCAGAGGTCACTGGGATCACAAGATGGCGGTTCAGTCACCTGGTTTTCTATGTTGGAATCTTCCAAATCCTGGTGACTTCTGGCAACCCATGTTTGCCAGTTTTTATGGAGGACTCAACCTTTCTGGCGGATTTTTGGCAGGCTTTCGTCTCCATTCGCCTTTTATCTGAAAAGAGGTAATTCAAGCAGTCACCAGGTCTTTAAGAAAGGTGAACAGATGCACCAAAAAGGGGAGCATGGAGAGAAATTTTCGTAAGGGCCGAGTTTCTCACGCCCTTCCTCAGTTAGTTCTCAGTATGAAAATTACTTTATTTAGTTTGCAAGGTAGTTGGGAGGTTTGGGTTTGGTTAGGAAGTGGTTTTCCACATCACAATAAATATATATATATATATATATATATATATATATATATATATATATATATATATATATATATATATATATATATATATATATATATATATATATATATATATATATATTTTTTTTTTTTTTTTTTTTTTTTTTTTTACATATATATGAGGTACGTACATTACCTAACTTTTGTGCGGCATTTCCTGATACTTTCATTAGTTGTTTCTTAAAAGTAAGATGTGAGTCAAAAGTTACACCAAGAATAGTTAAAACTTCAGACTCATTCAGCAGAGTCCCATCGACCTGGAAGGGATGATGGGTGTGGAAAATCTGCACGAGAACTTAATCAATAGTGTTTTTATTTTACTGGAGATCAGCCTCACACCTCAACGGCTATACCATTCACTAATCTGCTCCATATCAAGATTAAGACTAAGGGCAGCTTCATTTTTCATTTTACCACACCCACAAATGTTGCATCATCAGCATACTGA
The DNA here is from genome assembly GCA_039081455.1 of Macrobrachium rosenbergii. Lineage (NCBI taxonomy): Eukaryota > Metazoa > Arthropoda > Malacostraca > Decapoda > Palaemonidae > Macrobrachium > Macrobrachium rosenbergii. The sequence goes on from JANJGK010000044.1 coordinate 21,037,592, forward strand.
ACAACCTTGCTTTCCAGGTCAACAACCATATCACCTGTATACACTAAAAACAACAGCAGACCAATAACACTACCCTGTGGAACTCCAGACACAATATGTCTTGGTTTTCTTAAGATCCCATCAACAACAACTCGCTGCTGTCTACATGTAAGGAAATCTCGAAGTAATCCTAAAACATCCGCCCACTGCAAGTTTCTGCAGTCTACAAGTAAGTGCCTTGTGTTTTAGTAAATCGAATTAGGCTACTCTCAAAAAGCATATCAAGATCCTCTTCCATACGGCATGTCAAGTCTAAAAGAGGTTAACAATAAGTTTTCTGCAACTTTGGAGAGCACAAGGAGAATGTGAAAGATATCTGTTAAAATACAACTTATGAAAAATTGTCAAACAAGAGACCATCCATAGATGGTCCAAATCATAACTGCTAATGCTAGGAAACAGATGCCTACCACCACGAATCACTCGATCCAAGAGACAAATCTCTGGCAGATGCAGACATCCACACCGGAGAACAGTATTCTAGCAAAGGAAGGACAAATGGCCTATAACTCGTTGCAATGACTTTATCATCGTTATAAATACATGAGTCCTTACATACAATGCTTCTGTGTGGCATTTGCTGACACTTTCATTAGATGTTTCTCAAAAGTAAGATGTGAGTCAACAGTTGCACCAAGTATAGTTAAAGCTTCCGACTCATTCAGCGGACATATCCACTTGAAGGAGAGGACGGGGTGGAAAGTCTATATGAGATCTACTACTCAATAGTATTTTCGTTTTACTGTAGTTCACCTCTTACCCCCCCTGACTACATCATTCACTGATCCGCTCCATGTCACGGCTGAGACTAATAGCTGCTCCATTTCTCGTAAGTGGAGACTTTCTGCACCCACAAGTGTTTCATCATCGGGATACTGAACAATTTTGTTTTCCAGGCCAATAACCATGTCACAAAAAATAACAGTAAATCAAGAATATTACCCTGTGGAACTCCAAACACAATAGGTCTTGGTTTGCTAAATATCGCACCAACAGCAACTTACTTCTGCCTTCCTGTAAGGAAATCCTTAAGTAATACAAAAATATATCCATGCACTCCAAGATCCCGAAGTTTATGAATAAGTGCTTTGTGATTGACTAAATCGAAAGAAGCACTAAAATCTATTTGAATTACTCTACATTCAAAACTCTTCTCAAGTTTCTCTTGCAAATGGCATGTCAAGTCTAAAAGAGCATCGCAGGTACCTAACTGCTTCCTGTATGCATATTGATTATCAGCTAACAAACCTCTAGATTCCACATACTTGTACAGTGGTTTAAAAATCAGTTTTTCTGCAACTTGGGAGAGCAAAGGAAGAACAGAAATTTACTTCTAGTTATTGCAGTCTGCAGATATGCCACTCTACAGACACTGTAGTATTAAACTTGTGCTCGTCTAACAAAGATACCAAGTTAATATAGAAATCTCCAAAATCTACTAATCTTGGGAGGCAACAAATTAGAAACCTTTTTTAAAGAACAAATGTAAATTTTGTAGGAACAGGTTCGAGATGACAGGTATCAGGAAGAGGGATATCCTCAGCTGATTCCTTAGCTTCAGAGGCTCGATAAAACAGTTCAGCATTTTCCTTAGGGCCAGTAACAAACCTGCCATCATATGTTAGAAGTGTTGGAGTGGAAGATGGGCCTGACCCAAAGATAGATGATGCCAATTTTGTCTACCACAGATAAGGCTAAGTAATTCATTTAAGTTTCGTCTTTATAAAATTATTGTAACTTCTCTCAGCTATATGGTAAATTCTACTTGCAGTATGGCAAGACTCAACAAAAATGGTTTAATTTTCATGTGAACGATTTCGTCTCCATGTATTGAATTTGGTATGTTTGACATGGTAAGCCCATCTACATGTAACATCAAACCATGGCTGGTCATTTATCCTTATCTTGATGACCTTTCTAGGGACATGTCTTGCTAAAACAGCCATTAGCATTTCATTTAGCTTCTTCTTTGGATCTGCATATGATGTAGTATCTGAAATATGAGCCTGATAAGCTTCAATAATGTGATTCCAATTCGCTCTAGATTTCAGCCCAACCATTTTCCCAATGGTGGCATTATGAATATACTAATTGGCAGATATGTCCATCTAAAAGGTACAGTGGTTGGAAGTGCCTTTATACTCAAAGATCTTGGACTTGACGATAGCTGGAACATCTGCGAATATATATAAGGTCTCATCTAATACCATATGTTTAGTGGTCTCAATTAGGCTACCTGGACAAAATCGTAGGCTACACAGAGCCCAAGAACAGACCGGCCATCTTGATCTGTGGAATCTGAATTAAGCCACTTGCTGTACTTTGCATTGCATTCTCCATAAATAACGAATGAAGCTTTTGATTCATGTGACTGAGCCGTACTGATCCTCTCCAAGAGACAGTCACATATAGAATCGTTGATATTTGGATTGTGGTAAACAGCAAATACGTAAGCATTGTAGAGCTTACTGAAAATCTTAAAACACAGAACTTCATGGCAACTACAACAAATAAGTTATCCAAACTTAGTGGGATATTACGAGATGATAAACAATACCTTGTGCATGTGGGATATTACGAGATGATAAACAATACCTTGCGCATGTGGGATATTACGAGATGACAAACAATACCTTGTGCATGTGGGATATTACGAGATGATAAACAATACCTTGAGCATGTGGGATATTACGAGATGATAAACAATACCTTGCACATGTGGGATATTACGAGATGATAAACAATACCTTGCGCATGTGGGATATTACGAGGTGACAAACAATACCTTGTGCATGGGTGATATTACGAGATGATAAACAATACCTTGTGCATGTGGGATATTACGAGACGATAAACAATACCTTGCACATGTGGGATATTACGAGATGATAAACAATACATTGCGCATGTGGGATATTACGAGATGATAAACAATACCTTGTGCATGTGAGATATTACGAGATGATAAACAATACCTTGCGCATGTGGGATATTACGAGATGATAAACAATACCTTGTGCATGTGAGATATTACGAGATGATAAACAATACCTTGTGCATGTTGGATATTACGAGATGATAAACAATACCTTGCGCATGTGGGATATTACGAGATGATAAACAATACCTTGCGCATGTGGGATATTACGAGACGATAAACAATACCTTGCACATGTGGGATATTACGAGATGATAAACAATACATTGCGCATGTGGGATATTACGAGATGATAAACAATACCTTGTGCATGTGAGATATTACGAGATGATAAACAATACCTTGCGCATGTGGGATATTACGAGATGATAAACAATACCTTGTGCATGTGAGATATTACGAGATGATAAACAATACCTTGCGCATGTGGGATATTACGAGATGATAAACAATACCTTGTGCATGTTGGATATTACGAGATGATAAACAATACCTTGTGCATGTGAGATATTACGAGATGATAAACAATACCTTGCGCATGTGGGATATTACGAGATGATAAACAATACCTTGCGCATGTGGGATATTACGAGATGATAAACAATACCTTGCACATGTGGGATATTACGAGATGATAAACAATACCTTGCACATGTGGGATATTACGAGATGATAAACAATACCTTGCACATGTGGGATATTACGAGATGATAAACAATACCTTGCACATGTGGGATATTACGAGATAATAAAGTCAAGGCCATAAAAAACTGGGATTAAAAACTCTTCCTTTGACTTGTTACTACTTACAAGTGCATCAGATAAGAACATCAAATCCTAGTAATGGCCACAACTCTGGAGGTCAAGAAAATTTAACCTTAAACCTCGAACACTTGAGTAAAGTACTCTGTAATTTTTCTCACAATAATAAGTAGCAGGCCCAGGGTTCAGCTCAATGCCCCCTGAAAGAATTAAAATTAACTACATAAAATAGGCTTATAACAATAGCAACAGAACAACAAACAAAATCAAGAACAGTACTTATGTTATTTACAAATCCATTAAAAGGACCATACATCATTTACACAAAAGTAAAAAAAGGAAGCAACTAGTCGACAAGGTGAAGCCGGGACACCTTGTAAAGTATACAAGAAACCCGCCAGGTTTGCCACAACAACTGGGCGAGGGTAGTTAGGATGGATTTAGAGATTACAAATAGATTAGAAGGAAAAGATTACGTAAAGAAGAAGCTTTTGCTTTCTCATCATTCTGACTTAAAAAAAAAAAAAAAAAAAAAACAGGAAAGCCAGAAAAAAAAAACACGAGGAAAAATGTCTGTGTCCTAAAGCAAGGGAACAGGCTTACCGGCTCAATGTAATATTTATGTCTAAAAGCACTTTCTTGGCATTGCCTAATTCGTTATTGCTAATATTCTCGAATCAAAAGGTTGGAGAATCGTAACACCACCGTGTCGATACAATTTTTCTCGTTATATTAGGTCAAGTGTGGCCTGATAATGCGACACATGGCCTGAGATGTCGATGTGCCTCACTGTGATTCTGTTGTGTTCGTGAATAACATTTCATTTCAGCTTCTACATAATCATGATGGACTCACTCGTAATGAACGCTGAACCAATTAGTTCATCGTAAATGGAAGAACATTTCCTTTGGAGGCAAAATAAAAGCAAATGAAACAGAAGTAAACTCTTTCCTGCGTTGATTTGCAGATTGCTGAGCCTAAGGAATTCGTTCTCAAGACTGAAAGCATATAAAGTTAAGTATATCTTAGTTTAACCAGACCACTGAGCTGATTAACAGCTCTCATAGGCTGGCCCGAAGGATTATTAGCTTTATTTTACGTGTCTAAGAACCAACTGGTTACCTAGCAACGGGACCTACAGCTTACTGTGGAATCCGAACCACATTATGACGAAAAATGAATTTCTATCACCAGAAGTAAATTTCTCTAATTATTCATCGGCCGGTCGGAGAGCCGAAACGCTGGCCAACAGCGTGCTAACCGAGAGCTCTACCCACCCCTCCAATGAAGAACTAAATAGATACATATCTTTACATAACTCATAAAGGGAAAAGGAAAGCCAAGAGACAGGAATTGAAATTATAGTTTCGGCCAGATATTTTAAGCCAGTCATAATAACAGGTAATTGCTTGGCTGGGTAGAAACAAAACAATTCAATACAACTTTCATAGACAACCAAGAAAAACGTACCGTGAAAAAATTCTTCAAAAATACTCAGTGAAGGAAAGATTTGATTTTCACCTTACCCCTACAGGATAACTTGAGACAAAATACCTTGAAGTTAAACAGACCAACATTTTTTTTCTTTTGTTGCTTCTGTTTGTAAAACTGGATGCTAGAACATACATTTCTTACGGGGGTCTTTCAGTTAAAACTGATTTTATGTGAATACCATAACAATAAACTATAGGTCCTCTCTCTCTCTCTCTCTCTCTCTCTCTCTCTCTCTCTCTCTCTCTCTGTACCTGGGTAGTTTTTATTAATGAATTTCTAAGAGAATAATCGTTCTCGCGTCTTTTAATCGTTATGAAAAGTAAATGGTCACTTTTAAATCCACATGTGAGATACGTTTTTTAAGAGAAGAATTTACAAAGCCGTTACGACCGAATGTTATTGATACAATAAAAGCAGCGAGTGAGGCGCCTTCCCCTACAAGGGCGAGAGAGAGAGAGAGAGAGAGAGAGAGAGAGAGAGAGAGAGAGAGAGAGAGAGAGAGAGAGAGAGAAGAGAGAGAGAGAGAGAGAGAGAGAGGGGTGGGGGGGGGGCGGTATTCCAGCAAACATTTGATACATGCTATACTACAAAAAATTATTTAATCTGTCCGAGCTTTAAAGTCAAAATGTGCAACACCAATTCAGCAACCTGTTTACAAAAGAATACAGGCGAGGTGTCTTTGTTCCATGAAAACCTTTCTTGCCGATTTTGTTATATTTTCGACTACGAGGACTGAAAAAATGCATGTTTTGGACGATACCATAAGGAATACGTGATACTAGTTTTAACTGTCTATTCATTTTTTTCATGGTTTCTTCTAATTAAAGTTCTTTCTGGTATTTAGATGTGGCTCAATGCAGTGTTTTTTTATTCTTTTCGCCTGTCATGTTTGAATGTAACAAAAAGTTAAAAGAGGAAAGGTAATGTTGAATTTAAAATTAGACAACGCAATCAAATTTTTGGTGAAAACCTCTTCAAAACTGCTCCTTTTTATTATATCATTACAGAAACCAACAAAAAAATCTTAACATATGTTTTCTACATGTCTCATCTCAGTGAAATATAGTCCCATTGTCATAGGTTAGTATACGAACTAGTTGTTCTGGTTAAAAAAATCTTGTCAGTACAGTCAGAGATTTCATTATGGAAACTCATATTGCAACTAAGCTGACTCTCATGGTCAAGAAATATACTTCCATCTGAGGCTCTTGCTTTTAGTATAAAATGAAAGGGTAAGTTGAAAACTCCTGGGTACAAGTCAACAAATGCTTCAGGGAAGTAACATGCACACCAGGGAAATGTAAACAGAGAAAGGTTAAAGGTCAAACCTTACCTTAGAGAAAATGGTACAAATTGACAGATGTGTCTGAGGACAATGCAGTCCTGCATCTGTGAAGTCATTATTGTAAGTAGCTGTTGAATACAAAGGATAGGAAAATACGTTAATGTGAATTTGAGAATGAGGACACATGGGACTCAGAAGACTGACTGAATGATGAAAAGGTCCCATGATTTTAACGTATTACAAGTGGTACACTATGGAAAGGTGGGGAAAGTACGGCAGTAACTGACCAGATTGCATAAGACATGTTGTGGATCCAAAGGTCACTTCTGTAAAGGTAGTGATGAGAGAGGTGACTTTACGATTTATAGGATCAGAAAGTTAGTTTATATATTAGATATGGTGCATTAAACTTAAAATTCGAAAGCGATCAACATGACAGAAAGTCTGAGTTAAGAGTAGGTTACACAAGCAGCAGGGAATAATGGTCAGAAGGTTATGACATGAATATTATGTGAAAATTTTGAGACTGAAGGGAAATCCTTATAAGTGACCGACAACACAGATAAACCTTTCAAAATAACTGATAAAGATGCTATAACGAATCTGCAGAAGATGTATGGTCTAAAAAAGGTAATTTATTGGGAGCAATTACTCGTCGGCATGATGGAAGAGAGCATATAATAACGCTTAAGAGTAGCCTGACTAGTTTAGTGAACAGGGAAGTCTCAGAGAAGAGGAGAAGATAGGCTTGTGTAATCTGACAGATGACACAGAAGTGCCACTGGAACAGATGGGCTTTCCTGTCTGGCAAGCAAAAGATTTAGTTAAGGTAGGGATGATTTTTCCAAGTAGATGCATCCAAAATTCAGAGTTTTAAGATGAACATGAAGCTGACTGTTGTCGTGTTTTTAATCTGAAGCCATCTTTAACCGAGGAGGAGGTTTATTGCCATACATATACATATATAAAAACATAAATATATATATATATATATATATATATATATATATATATATATATATATATATATATATATATATAGATAGACATATATACAAATATAAATATATATATATATATATATATATATATATATATATATATATAATATATATATATATATATATATATATATATATCAATGGGGAGGCGGACATAAAGACTTGCTAAAAAGGGTCAATTTATTCCCGACGTTTCGTAATGGCTTCATTACATTTTCGAGGGCTGTATAAAATAAATAACATAAATTACAAAAAGGGTAAAAATTTAAATTTAAAAATTAAGCACAATGGATTACAAAATAAAAAAATTAAAAATAGAAGGGACAATTAAAAAGGACAACGTAAAAAACAAAACAAAATCTCTCTAAAAAATATACAATATAAAAAAAATATATATATAAAAAGTAAGAAGATATGGACCAACCTATTCAGTGGCAATGTTAAAACTAAACAGAAAACGAAAGACTAAGAGAGGTACAGTGTGCCGGCAGAGGTTTGGCTGTTTAACAAGGGGACGAGTCGTTTAATCATTAAAGATTCCAAAATGGCCAATTCATGGCTGCTAGAGGCTCGCCCTAAAACAGAAAAAATTTTTAACGGTAAGTTATACAAGCAGGTTGACGGCATGGCAATGGGAAGTCCTCTCGGTCCTACTTTTGCCAACATTTTCATGTGCTCCCTGGAGGAGCACTTCTTAGATGACTGTCCCTTAGCCTGCCGCCCCCTTTTTTATGTAAGGTATGTTGATGATACCTTTGCCCTTTTTAGACATAATTTTGATGCTGATTCCTTCCTTGATTTTCTAAATTTACAACATCATAATGTTAAGTTTACCCTAGAAAAAGAAAACGAAAATCAGCTTTCTTTTTTAGACGTCCTAGTTCTTAGAAAAAACAATATTTTTAACACCACGATTTTTAGAAAAAGAACGTTTACGGGCTTAGGGTCAAATTTTTATAGTTTTTGTTCTTTTAACTTTAAAATTAATTCTGTTTTTACTCTCCTCCACAGGGCTCTAACGCTAACCTCTGATTGGTACCTATTCCAAGATGAGATCGCCTTTTTATGTAAATATTTTAAGGAAAACTGCTTCCCATCTGAACTGGTCTTTAAGATACTTCGAACGCTTCTAGACAAGTACTTCTCCCTCAAACCTACAATTTACAGTGTTCCTAAATTGAATTTTTATGCTAAATTTCCATTTTTATTTGATAATACTTTTAGAAAAAACTTTTCACAACAGATCCAAAGTAAGTTTGGAGCCATTAAGGTCCACCTGATACCTGTTAATCCTCTCACCATTGGGTCTTTATTTAAGTACAAAGATCGTTTATGCCCTTATATGTCCTCCGGGTGTGTGTATAGCTATACGTGTCCTAAATGTAATTTAGGAACTTATATTGGATCCACCAGGAGGCTTCTGAAGGTACGCATAGACTCTCATCGTGGAGTAAGCTATAGGACAGGCAGTAAAATTACAAACCCAGAGTTTTCGAATATCAGAAATCACTCTAGAATATGTAAAACTTCAATTGAAAATAAGGATTTTTCTGTTTTAGGGCGAGCCTCTAGCAGCCATGAATTGGCCATTTTGGAATCTTTAATGATTAAACGACTCGTCCCCTTGTTAAACAGCCAAACCTCTGCCGGCACACTGTACCTCTCTTAGTCTTTCGTTTTCTGTTTAGTTTTAACATTGCCACTGAATAGGTTGGTCCATATCTTCTTACTTTTTATATATATATTTTTTTTATATTGTATATTTTTTAGAGAGATTTTGTTTTGTTTTTTACGTTGTCCTTTTTAATTGTCCCTTCTATTTTTAATTTTTTTATTTTGTAATCCATTGTGCTTAATTTTTAAATTTAAATTTTTACCCTTTTTGTAATTTATGTTATTTATTTTATACAGCCCTCGAAAATGTAATGAAGCCATTACGAAACGTCGGGAATAAATTGACCCTTTTTAGCAAG
>JANJGK010000044.1:21052083-21089583 GCA_039081455.1 Macrobrachium rosenbergii
CCAGCCGGGACGCAGACGCTGGTTCTACCCTTACAATAGTTGTTGTAGTAGCCAAAGTAGGGAGCCTGCCCGTAGCTACTAGGGCTACCTCTGATCCTGCTCCTGACAGCACTTCTGGCCTTTCCCCAGAGTCAGTGCCATCGTCACCTCCTAGGAATGGCATAGCCTAGCCAGACCTTGGACAAACCTGAACAAGAAGAAGAAGGGGCAGAAGAGATCTAACTAACCAATAAGCACCACAAGCTCTCCTTGGCACTCATGTCCCATTGGCACAGTGCCATTTCCATCTCAGAGTGATCCTGGCACCTACCCAGAGGAGGTAGCCTGGATGATCTCTGCCCAAGTAGACTAACATCTAACACCCTAGGCATCGTGTAGTGCTAACCCTGATAATACCCTTATGATAAAACTATACAGTACTCAAGCTGGTACACCCCTGACCGCTTACCATAATTAACCCTTCAGGTTGCCCATGTCCAAAAATTGTCGCTTGTGTTACTCTGTAAAGCACTGCGTAACCCATAATCAATTGCATTTAGTCAGGTCAGTGTCATTTAATTTAGTGCCAGGACCATTAGATAGTAGACCATGTCAACACGACACATTTACCATGTACCCATTGCCTAGGAGTAGAGTTCCCCTGTCGTCAGAGACAGCAAGCAGAAGTCTGTAGATACCTTTGCATAGGCGTTAGGCTCTGATGTAGTAAGTAAGTTAGCAAAACTAGTATCCTCTCTTAGCAGTTAGGCCGGTCATTTAGCTAGCTGCAGTGCAAAGGCACAACTCATTTAGGGAAGCTAACTGCCTAGTTGGGACGAATAACTTACTTAGCCAAGGCCCTCATGCCAGAAAGGGAGTGAATGCCTTTTCAAAGTGGGGAGCTCTCATATATTTTCCATTCGTCCCTTCAGCCCGTTAGATAGAAAATCAAATTTAATGGTGGCTGGAGGAGACACCATGAAGTTGGGGGGGTGAACTTACATAGGCCTACCCCCAAGATTAACTGATTTGGGGGTTAGATACCCGTTAGGGACACAAGGGTGAATCTGGGCTGTAAGTGGGCTATTATCCTAACCCTTAAGGACTTAAATATAAGACCTACTTTCCCTATGACCTTTCGCTGGCTGTGTGACTCCTTTCAAATCACCAATGTCCTGTGCTCCAAACCAAACAACAAAGCAGATGTGATGCCCTGCGACCTGGGCGACAAACACTCCTTACCCGACCGCTACAGCATAATGTTGGTGTCGGTCTTCACTCTTTGAGTTGGCACAGATCGTAACACCCCGCGGCCGAAATTTGTCTTTTGCAACGAGCTCTATGCACAGGAACAAAGTACATCTGGAAGGACTCGGTCCACCACCAGTTTTCTGTTCCTTTTCATGAATTTCTCTCCATTTTCAATATTTCCAACTTTTCATTCTCCTAAGCAAAGCCTCCTTTGTTCAATCAAACCTAGCAGCCCATTTGCCCCCGCATGACTTGTCCCAAGCTCAAAATAAATTGGTTCAGTGATCATAATTAGATCATTCCCTCCATAGTGTTACCTGTGCTAATTAAATCTAATTGATCAATTCCTCTATCGTGCCTAAGTAATTTCATGTTTGAGGAAATCATTGGTTTTGAAGGCCTAACCTGGAATTCTCTACCAGAACCATGTTATCTGGCCCTTCGAGCGGTCTGCCCCCTGCCTTGTGAACCAAAATTAACGTAGACGTTTAACTGCCATCCTGCCACATGCAAGTCTTCTGATTAGCAGTCCGGTGCACTAAACAGTCCCCCCCCTTCAGGAATCCAGTTGCATTAACAACCAAAAATCTTAACCAGTCCACATTAAAGTCATAAGTGTTGAACCATTTCAGGGCATTAGACTTTTCGGATTCAGCCATTTCTTACGCAGTGTTGAACTTTTAGTGCACCTTGTATGTGCTTGTTTGCTAGTAAGTCAGCCCTTAATTATTAATTTCTTGATTGCTTCATTTGTAAATAAATTCAGTTTAAAGCAAAAAAAAAAAAAAAAAAAAAAATTTCCATCCTTCCAAACGGCCACAAAATGTAACAGTAGCTGATCTCGCTAGGATCCTAGTCAATTAGTAACGAGAATTAGCTTCACTATCACTAGACAAGGAAGGAAACGAACTGAGAAATGATATATAATTCATAAATAATTTAATTCCAATATTCACAAAGGCAAAATATAAGGGTGACCGAACCGAGGCTAAGGATAACAAGGTACGGGTTATTATTAAAATTGTTGCCAAATTAAGGATACGTTAGAAACAGATAGGGAAAAAGTGTTTAAAAAAAAGAAGTGATTAGCAGCAAATCTCTTAGAATATTCTAAAAGATAAAGGCAAGAGAGCAAAAAAAGTTCTTAAGTTAGCGATGCAAAATAACTGCCCACGAAATTTCGCCTCGTAAGTATAGCAGCTGTTTTGATGCCTGAAGACTGATCGTTAGGAATTAGGAAGTGCTTGCCAGGGATTTATTGCATGTGTTAGCCTTGAACAGTTAGCTAAGAGTGTTGTTTGAAAACAGTTATGGCAACGGAAATGTACAGTTCCTGTGTTAGTGAAGTGTAGTTCGAAATTTGTGTTGTTTAAAATATGTGTGACGACCTCTGGCAGTTCGACACTGTACCAGTTCGGCTGTACCAGCTCGGCATATGGGCCTTCCCTCGTCCCACTCCCACAATTCAAAGACTCATATCCAGTTCAAATTTACATTTTATGTTTTAAGTAAAGTAAAGGCATTACTGATGTTTTAAGTTAAACAATTCGATTTTGCATATCAGTGCCCATAATTCAGTCAGAAAAGTACAGTGTTGTTTTTCTTAAATTTTAAATCACCGTTGCTATGTCACTCGATCGACGACAACCAGCAGCCATCAGCTGTTCTCTCACCGACCGAAATTCCTTTTCTTTTCGCCCCCTAACGTACACCTAACAAAGTATCTTGATAGTCTTGATAATAATTTGAAAACCCTTACCACCATAAAACTTGTCATGTCGGGAGCTAGCTACTAAATTATGTAAATACCAAAAGTACATTTTTAGAAAAAAAGGTAACAGCGTAATTTTGCATATCGTAATTTATCGTAAGAAATTAGAGTAGAGCAACGAATACGTTCCATTACATACGTGCTCTCAGAGAGAGAGAGAGAGAGAGAGAGAGAGAGAGAGAGAGAGAGAGAGAGAGAGAGAGAGAGAGAGAGAGAGAAACACTAATATTCTTCCATCATAGCAAAGGGAATACTAAAATTAAATAAGTGAGTATTGAAAAATAAACCCACTAATTCACAAGGCCATGTACAATATCTTTTTTCTTTTCATTTTTACACCAAACTTTGATCTTCTAAGATCCTCCATCAATTCTTCTTTTTACTCATTCACACACATTGCGCGAATTTACATATGCGCCCACATTCATTGAATTGTCTCCCATATCTATTTTCACATTAAGTGCTTCAGCCCACAACGTGAACTCTCATGCGTTTCACAGAGCGTACATACAACCATTTAATAACAGTTATCAAGGGTCGTGCATGAGTGGGCGTCCATTATCCAAGACTTGTGTATACCTCAAGCACCAAATCGCATATTGAGTGCAAACCCCAAACCTTCCTTTCCTCATGTCAGGAAGAAGGCTTCCTTTCCTCATGTCAGGGAGCAGCCACTAGTTCTTAGAACTAGCCACCCATGCGTGCAAGCCCAAGGGTTTCCCCTTCCACAGTACCACTAATCTGAAGCGCTTACCTTTCCACTTTCCTTTTTACTCCCTGCTCACATTCTTTCTCAGGCAGAGTGCCATTTCCTTCAGTGCAGTTTGGTTGCACTGCCTTTTAAGTGTTGTTCCCCGGAACACACTGGCACCCCAGTGCCACCAAGACATAGACTAACATATATATAAGCCACTGTAACTGAGATACAGAGTACCAACGACAGTGTATCCACCCATAAGGACCTTAGCTCCTCCAGGATCACTTCCATTTTACAAGTGTACCCACTCATAAGGAACATTATTCCTTCAGGATCATTCCATAAGTGTGATCTTTGCATGGCACACTCTACCACAGTGCCATCTTATTGAAAAGGTGTCACCCCACTGAAGTGCCACCAAATTACAGGACACTTCCCCACTGTCACAGACCATTTCCCCAGGTACATCCAGTCAACCCAATTAGATGCCCTTACCTACCAGAAACATGGAGGCAGACAATTACAGAGCTTTCATGGATCTGGGAAAGGAGGCAGGTCTCATGGGATCAGAACTCATCAAGTAGGTCAAGGAACAGCTGGATGGCTTGGCCAAGCAAGAGAAGGAAGAAAGACTGGAACGGCAGAATTATGAAGCCGAACAGAGGAGGTATCAAGAAGAAAGAGAGGAATGGAGAAGACAGCATGAATTAACTCTCAAGGAAAAGGAGCTCGAGCTGGAGAAGACAAGGAAAGAAGGCGCTGAAGCTATGGCGATCCAACAAGCCTCCAACCCCACACCTGCAGCACCAAATGCTCCCCTCTCAAGCATTAATTCCCTAGTCCCCAAGTCGACTGAGGAAGGCCGGAATCATGATTGGAGGAGATAGAAGCGCTCTTTGAAAATTACAGCACCACCGAGACAGAGAGGGCCTTAGTGCTTACTAAGCACATGGAAGGAAAAGATAAGGCAGCCCTCTGCTCACTGGAGAAGAGTCAAAGAGGCGACATGCTTGAAGTTTGTAGGGTCAACACAAAAGCCTACGAAATAAACCCAGAGAAATGGAGACACGGTTCCGAGGTCTTGCTGGCTGGTCCTGGACAGAATGGGCCTGTCACAAGACCCAGCCTGGTACTGGCTGGTTCGACTCCCTGTTGTGCAATACCTTCGAAGACTTATTCAATCGGACCATGCTGGAGGATCTTTTCCAATGTGTGCCTGGGCCCCTTGCTGTGTATCTCAGTGATAAGTAGCCCACCACACTTATGGAAACCTGCCATATGGCCAATTCATGGGAGACTTACAACCAGTACCACAGCACGTCTCACCGCCACATAGTGCCACCCATGTACCTCTCAGGCTTGACTCGCCCAAAGAACGGACTGCCTAGTAAGCCTACTTGCACCCACTGTAAGAAGTTCAGGCACACTGAAACTGATTGCCGCTACAAGTTGGGCAACATTAGGCAGTCTAATACCAACAACCAAAACTCCTCTCCCTCCACGTCTACTCAGTCTTCTCCACCGACAAGTCACCATAGGAAAATCAGCCCATTCAAAGGGACCCTGCCGAGACTTTGGAACTCCAGGCCACTATAGCCTACTGCCGGATATCCTGGTTGCCCAAAGCATATCTCCTCTAGCAAGGACGTCAACCCGATTAGTGCCATGACCTCCACGTCTGTGCCCACAAACATGTCTCACCCTGAGTGGGTCTGGACTCCGTCTGTCTCAGTGGCACCCCTGGATGGCTCTAGTTTACCAGTGAACCTGCCGGCTACGGTAGACACTGGCTCAGATATTAGCCTGACTGACTGGGCCCAAGTGCCAGCCAGTGCCGGTGTTGACGAAAAGACCAGGTGGACGATGACTTGGATAGAAGAGCAAACCATGACCATTCCCACAGTTGAACTTCAGGTAACCACTCCCTGGGGCACGCAACCTCACTGCCTTGGCGTGGTGAATAAAATCAGGCACGGAGTAGAGTTCCTGTTGGAACGAGACTTCCTCTGAGGATGTCCTTCCCCAGTGCCACTCTGTTGCCTAGCTAACTCCACCAGGGAGGCCTTAACTTCAAAACCTCCTGACTGGGACACCACCACTGTGACAGGCATGCCACCGTCAGCCTTACCTTCCGCTCACCAAGGTGTTCGATGAAAGGGGCACTCTCTGTGCAACTCCAGGCCAAGTCCTCAATCCTCACAAAAGGATGGCCACCCAAAGCTTCCTCCCTCACCATGAAGGGAAGTTGCCAGGTACTGCTGCAAGACCTGTAATCTAACAGGGCACTCAGCAAACTGGGCAAGGTGCCGTAGCAAGCAAAATGCGGCAGACACCACACCCAGAATCATTTCATGAGGGTCTGCCCTTCACCCAAGACAGGAATCTGGCTCCCACTACCTCAGGTACACCGAGGGGTTTACCACCCCAGGATCCCTCATCAGCCACACCTAACTCCAATCCTTGGCCAGTGCCACTTGAGAGCCCTGAGCAGTGCCAAGCTCCGTCTATCTCGGATGTAGCACCTCGACTAACCTTAACCTCAGTGCCTGGCCTCGAGTTAGTGCCAGTGCCGGATCCAAATCATGTCACGGATCCTCCTACGGGAGATCCTCCAAACCTCACCGAATTGGTCATTGCAAATTGTGAGCCTCCGACCCCTGACATTTCTTCTTCTCAGTCACTTTCATCTGCTGAGGATGAACCTCTGGCAGACCTTAACGTTATACCTTCTCTGGTCGACCAAGAACTGTCCAGCCGGGACGCAGATGCTGGTTCTACCCTTACGATAGTTGTTGCAGTAGCCAAAGTAGGGAGCCTGCCCGTAGCTACTAGGGCTACCTCTGATCCTGCTCCTGACAGCACTTCTGGCCTTTCCCCAGAGTCAGTGCCATTGTCACCTCCTAGGAATGGCGTAGCCAGACCTTGGACAAACCTAAACAAGAAGCAAAAGGGGCAGAAGAGATCCAACTAACCAATAAGCACCACAAGCTCTCCTTGGCACTCATGTCCCATTGGCACAGTGCCATTTCCATCTCAGAGTGATCCTGGCACCTACCCAGAGGAGGTAGCCTGCATGATCTCTGCCCAAGTAGACTAACATCTAACACCCTAGGCATCGTGTAGTGCTAACCCTGATAATACCCTTATGATAAAAATGATATTTTAATGATAAAATAAAGTTTGTTCATACTTACCTGGCAGATATATATATAGCTGTATTCTCTGATAGTCCGACAGAATTTCAAAACTTACGACACACGCAGTGGGAGATCAGGTGGTTAGTACCCATTCCCGCCGCTGGGAGGCGGGTATCAGGAACCATTCCCATTTTCTATTCAGATTTTCTAGTGCCACTGTCTCCTGAGGGGAGGTGGGCGGGCACTATGAATATATATATCTGCCAGGTAAGTATGAACAAACTTTACTTTATCATTAAAATATCATTTTGTTCATGAGACTTACCTGTCAGATATATATATAGCTGAATACCACCATTGGAGGTGGGTACAGACAGAATAGGATTTAGGAAACACACTACATGTAGGTGAAAGATACCTTGGTTCCTTACCTGTTAGCATAGCTGACTTCGTGATTACTGTCACCCAAGTCCGCTTCTGCTTAACTAGAGTCTCCAGCAAGGGTGTGACCTGTATAGCTGGTGAGTTCTAGATGATCTGTCAACGGGGGCGTGACCACAATGTGACTAGACCATATTGACCATACAATGAGGGCAAACGAAGTAAAAACCAACCACCTGACCAAGCCTAACTAAGTTAGGATAACGCAACTAAAGCTAACGAGTGGGAAGTCCGCCACAGGCAGTCGACCCAACAACCATAAAAACACTATCCAACCATTTTCTATAGGATAGGATGAGTATCATCCCCTGCCCCCAGGAAAGTATCTGCGGAAACGTATGGTCCTAGCGAGAAGCAGTTCTCATATGTCGTCTTCACATCTCTCAGGTAGTGTGAAGCGAACACAGAGTTGCTACGCCAAAATGTGGCACCCAGAATGTTACTGAGTGACATATTCTTCTGAAAAGCCATTGAAGTTGCAACCGCCCTCACCTCGTGAGCACTGACTTTCAGAAGTTTAAAATCAGTGTCTTGACAGCATGAATGGGCTTCTTTAATCGTATCCCTCAGAAAGAAAGCCAGAGCATTCTTCGACATAGGTAAGTCCGGTCTCTTTACGGAACACCATAAACTATCTGAGGGGTCTCGACTTTCCTTCGTCTTGTCTAAGTAGACTTTGAGAGCCCTAACAGGGCAAAGGACTCTCTCTGGCTCTTGAATTAGGATCTCAGCCATACCCTTGATTTCGAAGCTCTTGGGCCAAGGGTTAGACGGGTTCTCATTTTTCGCTAAAAAGGAAGGGCTTAAAGAACAAACAGCGTTATGTCCTTTAAAGCCTATATGTCTACTAAAGGCTTGCAGTTCACTAACCCTCTTCGCAGTAGCTAGAGCGGTTAGAAAAATAGTCTTTCTGGTAATGTTCCTCAATGACGCAGAACGAAGAGGTTCGAAAGAACTGGACATCAGGAACCGTAACACAACATCTAAATTCCAAGAAGGAGTCCTTAGCCGAGGCACCTTCGAGGTTTCGAAGGATCTAAATAGATCGTGAAGGTCTTTGTTGTTAGACAGATCCAAGTTTCTATGCCTAAAAACAGATGATAGCATACTCCTATATCCCTTGATAGTCGGGACTGCTGGTTTAACATCACTCCTCAGAAACAAGAGGAAGTCTGCTATATGGCTCACAGAGGTCGTGGTAGAGGAAATGCCCTTCTTTCTACACCATCTCCTAAAGACGGTCCACTTCGATTGGTACAAATTACTGGAAGAGAGTCTTCTTGCTCTGGCAATAGCTTTCGCCACTGGTCTAGAAAAACCTCTCGCTCTGGCCAGCTTCTCGATAGTCTGAATGCAGTTAGACTCAGAGCGGGGAGGTTTTTGTGGTACCTCTCGAAGTGGGGTTGTTTGAGTAGATCGACTCTCATGGGCAGAGATCTCGGAAAGTCCACTAGGAAGGACATGACCTCTGTGAACCATTCCCTCGAAGGCCAAAACGGGGCGATTAACGTCATCCTCGTCCCTTCCGACGACGCAAACTTCCTGATGACTTCTCCGATGATTTTGTACGGGGGAAAGGCATACATGTCCATCCCCGTCCAATCCCAGAGAAGAGCGTCTACTGAGAGCGCTCCTGGGTCGAGAACAGGGGAGCAGTAAAGAGGAAGTCTCTTCGTCTTGGAAGTTGCAAAGAGATCTACCAAGGGACGTCCCCAAAGCTTCCACAGTCCTTGACACACCTCTTGGTGTAGGGTCCACTCGGTCGGCAGCAGTTGTCGTTGCCGACTTAGAAGATCCGCACGGACGTTCTCTACGCCTGCAACAAACCTCGTGAGGATCGTAATATTCCGGGCCTGAGCCCACAGAAGGATGTCCTTTGCTAAGGCGAACAGGGACCGAGAGTGAGTTCCTCCCCGTTTCTTGAGGTATGACAGGGCCGTGGTGTTGTCCGAGTTGATCTGGACAACTCGGTTCGTGACTCGTCCCTCGAAGAAAAGAAGGGCCAACTGAATCGCCCCCAATTCTTTGAGGTTTATGTGCCAGGACACCTGTTCCCCTCTCCAGGTGCCCGACACTTCGTCCCTCCCCAGTGTTGCTCCCCACCCCGAGATGGACGCGTCGGAAAACAACACTAGTTCGGGGTTCTGAAGTTTGAGAGAAAGGCCTTCTGCCAACTTCGATGGATCGAGCCACCACCTTAGGTGATCCTTCACCTTTGGCGAAATACTCAGAGAAACTTCCAGATTCTCCTTGTCCTGCCAGTTCTCTGCAAGGAAGAATTGAAGCGGTCTGAGATGCAGTCTCCCCAGGGAAACAAACTTCTCCAGCGATGAAATGGTCCCCAGCAGACTCATCCATTCCCTCACCGAGCATGTTTCTTTCCGCAGGAAGGCTGAAACTTTGTCTAAACACTGTAGTTGTCTTTCTTGAGACGGAAACGCTCGAAAAGCCACTGAATCCATCTGAATCCCCAGATAAACGATGGACTGAGTCGGGGTCAGATGGGACTTTTCGAAATTCACCAGAAGTCCTAGGGACTTCGTCAAGTTCAAAGCCGTGTGAAGATCCTCCAGACACCTCGTCATTGACGAGGCTCGAATGAGCCAATCGTCCAAATAAAGAGAGACTCTTATTCCTCCAAGGCGAAGCCATCTCGCAACATTCCTCATTAAAATCGTGAATACCATAGGAGCTGTGCTGAGCCCGAAGCAGAGAGCCCTGAACTGAAATACCTGTCCCCGCAGGACAAATCTCAGGTATTTCCTCGATAGAGGATGTATAGGGACGTGAAAATAGGCGTCCTGGAGATCGAGAGAAACCATCCAGTCGCCTGGTCTTAGGGCTCCCATGACCGACTGGGACGTCTCCATTACGAACTTTTCTTTCAGAACGAAATGGTTCAACTTGCTGACGTCCAGAACTGGTCTCCATCCCCCTGACTGCTTCGGTACCAGAAACAGCCTGTTGTAAAAGCCCGGGGATTGTAAATCTGAGACCTGTTCCACAGCTCTCTTCTCGAGCATTTGCTCGAGCAGGTCGAAGAGAATCTGCTGCTTCTCCTGCTGATAGGATGGCGACAGATCTATGGGTTTCGTGCATAACGGAGGCAATACGAGGAATGGGATCTTGTATCCCTTTTCGATGACTTGGAGGGACCAGTTGTCCGTCCCTCTCTCTCTCCAGGCTCTTGCAAAAGAAAGAAGCCTGGCTCCTACCGGTGTCTGAAGGTCCGCGGAGTCATTTCTTGCCCCTGGTCTTAGAAGGGGCTCTACCTCTTGAGGGACCTCTTCCTCGAAAGGACGATCTAGAAGAGGGTCCTCCACGAAAGGGCTTCTGAATCTTGGAAGCCTGCCCAAGGGAAGAAGTCGAAGGGGCTGCTGGACGTCTAGAAGACTGGGCCAGGAGGTCCTGAGTAGCCTTCTCTTGCAAAGTGGCGGCCATATCCTTGACTAAGGACTGGGGAAAAAGATGGCTAGAAAGCGGAACGAACAACAACTCTGCCTTCTGAGAAGGAGAGACCGACTTCGCAGTGAAGTTGCAGTAAATGGCCCTCTTCTTTAAAAGCCCCGTACAGAAGTGGGCAGCCAGTTCTTCGGAGCCATCCCTAACCGCCTTGTCCATACAGGATAGGACGCTGAACAAATCTCCCAGACTAATGGAGTCAGGGCTACGAGCCTGCAAGCCCAGGACTCCCAGGCACCAGTCCAGAAAGTTGAAGACTTCCAAAGACCTGAAAAGGCCTTTCAGACGGTGATCGGTTTCAGATAAAGACCAGGACACCTTCGCTGATGAAAGGAGAGACCTTCTGGGGGCGTCCACAAGGTTGGCAAAATCCCCTTGAGAAGAGGAAGGAACTCTCCAACCAACCTCCTCTCCTGTCTCGTACCAAATTCCTGCTTTTCCACTCAATCTTGATGGAGGCAGGGCGAAAGAAGTCTTGCATTGGGCCTTCCTGGAGTCCATCCACTCCTGAACCTTGTTAAAGGCCCTCTTCGTAGAGAGAGACGTAGCCATCTTCACAAAACCAGAAGACTTTTGTGATTTAGACGAGGTTAGCTGCGAGGGGGGAGGGCGAGGAGCAGAGGGTTGAAACTTGTCCCCAAACAAGTCCTTCAGCAGCCTAGTCAAGACTAGGTAGTCTGAAGAAGCTGAAGAAGTAGAGGACTGATCCTCAACTGCAGGATCCGAAGCGCTAGACAGCTCTCCTTCTTCAACAGGAACAACCAAAGGGGCTGGAGAAGACCCGGGAGGACGAAGCCCTTGCAGACCAACACGCAAAAGGGACTTCTGCTTGGAAGAAGTCCGAGAGGGGTCGCGAAAGTCTCGGGCAGAAGAGTCTAAACGAGCGTCCTGACGAGATTCCCGACGAGCTTCTTGACGATCGATCCGACGAGCGTCCTGATGAGAGCGAGCAGCGAGGGAGGCGTCATGCCTAGCAGCAAGGGAGGCGTCGTGCCTTCTTGCTCTGGCAATAGCTAAGTCCAAGTCAAAAAACCAAAAGTCAAACAAATACTTAAGTGACAACCAAGTTTTATCCGAAATCCAAGACGGAGGTACTGACAACAAGTGTTGACAGTACCGGCGACAGAGAAAATCTGAATAGAAAATGGGAATGGTTCCTGATACCCGCCTCCCAGCGGCAGGAATGGGTACTAACCACCTGATCTCCCACTGCGTGTGTCATAAGTTTTGAAATTCTGTCGGACTATCAGAGAATACAGCTATATATATATCTGACAGGTAAGTCTCATGAACAAACTATTCATTACTCAAGCTGGTACACCCCTGACTGCTTACCATAATTAACCCTTCAGGTTGCTCATGTCCAAAAATTGTTGATTGTGTTACTCTATAAAGCACTGCGTAACCCATAATCAATTGCATTTATTCAGGTCAGTGTCATTTAATTTAGTGCCAGGACCATTAGATAGTAGACCATGTCAACAAGACACATTTACCATGTACCCACTGCCTAGGAGTAGAGTTCCCCTGTCGTCAGAGACTCGGTCCACCACCAGTTTTCTGTTCCTTTTCATGAATTTCTCTCCATTTTCATTATTTCCAACTTTTCATTCTCCTATACAAAGCCTCCTTTGTTCAATCAAACCTAGCAGCCCATTTGCCCCCTCATGACTTGTCCCAAGCTCAAACTAAATTAGTTCAGTGATCATAATTAGTTCATTCCCTCCATAGTGTTACCTGTGCTAATTAAATCTAATTGATCAATTCTTCTATCGTGCCTAAGTAATTTCATGTTTGAGGAAATCATTGGTTTTGAAGGCCTAACCTGGAATTCTCTACCAGAACCATGTTATCTGGCCCTTCAAGCAGTCTGCCCCCTGCCTTATGAACCAAAATTAATGTAGACATTTAACTGCCATCCTGCCAAGTGCAAGAGACTTCTGATTAGCAGTCCGGGGCACTAAACAGTCCCCCCCTTCAGGAATCCAGTTGTGTTAACAACCAAAAATCTTAACCAGTCCGCATTAAAGTCATATAAGTGTTGAACTATTTCAGGGTGGTAGCCTTTTCAGATTCAGCTATTTGCTACATAGTGACGAGCTTTTAGTGCACCTTGTATGTGCCTGCTTGCTACTAAGTCAACCCGTAATTATTAATTTCTTGACTGCTTCATTTGTAAATAAATTCAGTTACTGGTTACCTTTTACCAAGGCGACCTCCAATTCTCTGTTTACTTAGATGTGATATCAAGGTAAGTAAGTTTATTCATTCCATTTATCGCTTACATTCTGAGCGCTTTGTGTTGGCATTCAAAGCAGTTAATTGAAAAAAAAAAATTCCATTCTTCCAACCAGCCTCAGAATGTAACAATATATACATCTTTATATTATACTGTTCTATTACAGTAAAAGATATTCATATATAAATATATAATATATATATATATATATATATATATATATATATATATATATATATATATATATATATATATATATATATATATATATATATATATATGTGCAAAGTTTTTCCAGAACAAAAACCCATTAATATATGCTATCAATATAATGTTTTCCCCATGACCTATAAAAATTAGTATATGCTACCTATAAAAAATAGTAGGCTATATGCTATCAGTGCGAATTTTGTTTCGTAATATAAATTACAAAAACAAATGCCCTAATGAGGTTAGGCAAGGACATAGTATTCTAGGAAAGGTTTGTTGCCATCGTTTTACACTCGCCTTAAAGTTTTCCTCATGACGCATAAAAGTATATACTATCAATATAAATTTTCTACATAACCTATATACGGTAACACTTCCGTTCATATATTGGAGAGGCAAATAAACAAACAGCTGCGAGGATAAAGTAAACAAACGCTGAACAACCAAGCCTACACAAGAAGTCACGAGTCAGACTACAACTCACTGCAGTAAAATCAAGCTCTGTTTTCTTATATAATTATAATATTATGTAAAATAGTAATCACTAATTAGAATATCACTAACACAGAAAAACAAATTCCTTACTTAGATATGGGCGTTCTGGTGTTGTTGCTATCCCAGGCGAGACAATTCCCGTTTGCTTCGTCCCTCTCTTGTAACAAACTTACGAGACGCAGTCGTTCAAATTTCTACCTCATAAGGATGGCAATTATTTTGCTTATGGCAATGGAGTTGCGTGAATGCACTACACGGTACGAAAATCCGAAAAGGAAATGCGTCACAATGTACTAGGATTTCACTTGAACCAGAACCAAACACAACTGGAGTTGGTTTATTGGTATGGTAAAACCCGACGCTCTGTTTGGAACTGTTACCTACTTATATAACTTCATATATCCGAAAATACGCAGTAAAAATATGTCAGAAAGCATAAAATATTATATGTATACAAGCTGAATTGGTATACCTGTGATAACGAGTTCAAAATATCGAGATACATAGATATATATTTACTTTTTTTTGATATTATGTTTTATATATTTTTTGAGAACGAACAAGCTCTCATCGTAGAAAATGGGTAGTTTTAGTAGGACACTGAGGTAAATTTCTCACTTTCTACAGCACTATCCTGAATTGGCAAGTCATACAAACATTGTACGACAATTTGTCGGTCAATGTCGCTCAGAGGGCGTTATCGAGATATATAGATACATATTTACTTTGATATTATATTTCTTGAGAGAAAGAGAGCCAGTTTTCTCGTAGATAATATGTTTTTTAGTAGGAAAGTAAAGTACATTTCTCACTTCCACCTAAAAAGTCATACAGGAATTTTGCGACAATTTTTTGCTCAAAGCCGCTCAAATGCCGATAAATGCGGTGAATAAAATTGTATAAAACCCACTTAAAATTTTTTTTACTAATAATATTTCAGGTCATGTTTATTTAGACATATACCAGTCTAAAACTGTAAAAAAACTAAAAATCGATAATTCCTCGAAATTCGGCGATCGGCGCGTCCCTTAAGGATATGCATAGTACTTCATAAATATTTTTATTCATATCCCTATCTATCTATCTATCTATCTATCTATCTAGCTATCTATCTATATATATATATATATACAGTATATATATATGTAACAAGGAAACAGAATTAACACTTTTTTGAAAGTGTACGTAACGTGCTCTACGATCTTTCTTCATGAAACGGAGGCGTATGAAAGTTCTCTCACGACAACACTTACATCTATTTTTCTCCTCTCTCTCTCTCTCTCTCTCTCTCTCTCTCTCTCACCGTGTATCGCCTCTCTCTCTCTCTCTCCGTGTATCGCCTCTCTCTCTCTCTCTCATCGTTTTCCGAAGTTCACCCACCCGAATCGCACTCATTCTCACCAAATCAATTAAAAGGACCATTTAAAGAAACGCTATAGTTTCTACAAAAATAGGTTTATTATTCAAATAACCCAACAAGAAACGAATAAAACAAAGCAAAGATTAAAATGCATAATAAATGAAATATCGAGAGAAACTAAACTCTGAACTGTAAAACACTTCTGATTAACGAAGTCTCACTATGGCTTATAGCCTGAAAATATCCAAACTCACACATACTCCCCAAATCAATAATTAGTCATGTAAAAAAAAACAGTCTACCACATGTTATTCGAAACAGTCCACACTATCCACTCTGTCCACAGACATCTGTCGGAAGAATTAAACATGATAGAAGACTCCCAAAAATATATGAAATGCAAAACACAATAATGGAAAGTGTAAAATGCATAGCCAAGATATGGCAAACGTAACATGACAAAATAATAATATGAAAGAGGTATGACTATTCATATTAAATCTCCCACACCAGTTCAAAAGTTCATAATGATTAGAAAATCATGGTAAAAAATCACAAGTTCAATTTCCTCCCATAAAAACAGAGATTTCAAACTCTACCTTATCTGCCGATTCAAAGCCTGGATCCTCTCCAAAGCTACGTCTAGACAACTGCAGTTCTATCACGTTAATGAACGATCAAACTCACTTTTAGGGCAGATTTTGGCATAATCTAGATCAAATTAACGCACGTACTCACGAATATACATAACACTTCGGAGATCACCTGACTGGCAATATTGCTGAGGAATCAAACTATTTGCTGAACACAAAGATTTTACGACTGACGGCTCTGTCAGTACCATCTCGCTCCAAAAATTCTTTCATCAAATCTTAAAGCATTGAAGCTATGAAATGCATATATGTGTCCTTTAAAATTGTAGCGGCCATCTTTTCTGAAATAGAGCTCGGCCACCACATAAGAGCGTCTCGCTCTCCTTAACGGCAAACTAAAACAAAAGCATATGTATAAAACATAACAGAATAGGACTATGCTCAATTAGCAATGTCTACTGCACTGCAGCTTTAAGGACTGCTCTCATGACGCACTTCCAAAGTCACTGGGGTTGAGTTCTTAGAGCCTTTACATGTAATCTTACAAACACGAATAAGCTTTACTACCCCCACAACAAGAATTATCAGTAAAATAGCTATTAAGACAATTAAAATTGTCGGCATAATATATTCCTGATACTGGAACATCACTGAATCGTCAATGTCTTCCAACGGTGGAACCGTCATTGGCACCTTGGTTGTAGGTACCTCCACTACCAAATGCTCGTTATGCGTATGACGCATAATTATCTTCTCGGAACTGTTGAATACAGCACGGCTAAGTACGAGAAATTCCGTAGACAGGATTCTGCAGGATGGATCAAACAGTTTGGATCCTCGGAGAACGAATGATGTCGACTTGTTGTTCTGGCACATCATTGTAACTGCACATTCCTTGCAAAAGATGGCAGTAAGGGTGCTGGTGGACTCGATGTGGTAATCTCGCAGGAACTGTCTCAAGTCACATTCTGTCGGAGTCTGTCCATGAACCAACGACAACTCACAACCACCCACAGACACAACTCGCAACTGGAAAATACTACTGTCACACACATACTTCTCTCTAACTAAAGTACAACCTGTCTTATAATCAATTCCCGATCCTTGATACTGATGTCCCAAAATGAACATGGTCTCTACTCCATCCCACATTACTACTGAGTCTCCAAAAGCGCTTGGAAAAGGTCTAATAACAAAGCTAAGAAAAGGTTTCATGTTACTGACCCAAAGAAAACTACTAATGCAAAAGTAAACACTCACAATGTGAACTAATTCCAAGTTTGTATCTCAGAATAATCACAGTCAACTCACTATTAAGCACACAACTCTACGGAACTCACTCACAAAAAAAATTCTATCCAACAGAAAAAAAAAATACTCGAGAATCCTATCTAAACACCAAAAGGTATCACATCTCGTAAAAGACATGAAAGTTCTACTCCGGTTAGTAAATATTTCGCAACACCTGACTAACTCTCAACAAAATATCAATTGACGTAATGGCAATCGCTCCCACGATCTTAACAACTATAACTACTCACAATACAGCTCCCTTAATTTTAAAAAAAAGAAACTGGGAAAAAAATCCAAATACTCAAACACGATCTCCCAACCCGAAAAAAAAATCAGACTTGTTCGGTCCGATATACCAAATACCTCCCCAAAAAAAATATCCTAAACAACACACACATTGCGTCAGATGATGAAACACATCATAACACAATAACACACTAACACACGGATCAAATCTCGTATGAAATTAGCCCATGTCTCAATTCCTAAAATCATCCGAAAACAAATGATTAAGAACTTCAACATCCAAAATGAACAAGAGACAAAAAAAAATAAAAAAATATCACATATATACAAACATTAACCCATTTATCCCTCTAACTATATACAAACGTTCCATTACATGACTATACAAATGTTCCATTACATCCCAACTTTCTTTAACTTCGAAATATGGGTCAATTTCGTCACTCCAGTGTTTACATCTTTAACTACAAATCTATTCCCTCTTTTGATCTCTACAATCTCAAAAGGTCCGTGGAACTTCGGACTTAACTTATAATTCAGATCATTCCGAACATTCACTTTAACAAACACTCTATCACCCATCGAAAAAGCTACTCCCCTCGATTTCGCGTTACTTTTCTCTACCATTGCACGCGAACTACGTTCAAGTTCTTTACTGATACGTGCAAATCTTTCTCTCGCTGTATTTATCAACGAAGTGACCGTAACATCACCCTGAACACACTCTGGTAACAAATCAAAAGGTCCTTTCAACTTGTATCCATACAAAGCTTCTCCTGGAGATATCTTAATTGTGTCATTCATCATAGTATTGATACTATATCGCACTTCATCCAAAGATCTGTCCCAATGTGTATCGGAACCTCCCACCGTCATGCGCAAAGCTTCGATTACTTTCCGATTCGCCCTCTCACATAACCCATTTGCTTCAGGTCTATACGGGATTATAGATACTTTCTTTATCCCCAACAAATTAGCAAGACCGTCTAAAGTCTTATTAATAAACTCCCTACCATTGTCTGTGATCAGACATTCAGGAACACCATATCGACAAATTATCCCCTTAAAAAACGCTATAGCAACTTCCTCAGCTGATTTGTATTTCAGTGGGAAAATCTCGACAAAGCGAGTCAACTCATCAACAACTACTAATAAATGTCTATAACCATAAGCGGACTCTGAGAAGTTACCCAGAATATCCATATGCACTCTCTGAAACGGCCTATGTGGTATGGGATATGAACCCAAACGACACGACACTGTTGTCGCTGGCTTATTCACATTGCAAATAGCACACTTCTTCACAAAGGCTTCTACTGCGGAAAACATATTTTTCCAAAAGAACTTTGACCTGACGTTTTCATACGTCTTGTCTACACCCAAATGAGGAGAACCAAATTTACAATGTACAATGTCTAGAACTTGTGGTACTAGACTCTCTGGCACGATGATTTGTGTAATCTCACCCATGCTTCGAGTACTTCGCAAGTTATACTTAACTTTTCTCACCAATAAATTATTCTCCAACTCTAGACCAGAAAAAGGCAACTTATACCCTTTCTTCGGTGAAACTCCCTTAAGAAATGCCTTAGCATCTGACAACAATTTATCTTCATCTTGCTTTTGTTCCAGCAAGCCTATGTCCCAAGTGACATTTTCACCCGTAATATAACACACTGCGTTACTCTCACTATCACGAATAACAATCTCTCCCGAGACTGCCGACTCACTATTTCTCCCCGAAGTATGCACTGTAGGAACGTGTATGTCCTCTACATGCGATCTCTCAGAACTACTAATATCAGAGACATTAGACACCAAATATTTACTCTCTTCACCCACACAGGATTCGGTGTGTATTTCCTCATCCTCGACCGGAAAATATCTGCTCAATGCATCTGCAACTACATTATGCTTACCTTCAATGTATTTGAGGTTTGCATCAAAATCTCTCAATGTTAGGAACCAACGTGCTCTCTTGGGCGACAAATTTGGCTTATTAAAAAGCTCTAACAACGGTTGATGATCTGTAAAAATCTCAACTTTATTTCCCAACAACAACATCTTAAAATGAACAAGGCTAGAGACGACTGCGAAAGCCTCCTTGTCCACAACTGACATCAGCCTTTCGTTACTACCACGTGTTTTGAACTTTCTGCTATAAAAAGCAATTGGGTGTAATTTCCCCTCAAATTTCTGCATCAAACACGCACCTATACCTTCCTGACTCGCGTCAGTCACTAAGGTGAACGGTTGACTAAAATCTGGAAACTTCAAAACTGGTGGGTTCACCAAAGCGTTCTTAAGCTTCTCAAAAGCTAATTGTTGACTATCACCCCAAACAAACTTAACGTCTTCTCGTAACAAATCTGTCAATGGAGACGCTATTGTAGAAAAATTCCGCACAAAACGGCGAAAGAAACCCGACATACCTAGGAACGAACGAATCTGTTTCCTGGTTTTGGGAACTGGAAAATTCACAATGGCTTTAACTTTCTCATCATTCACTCTAACTCCCTCTTTAGAGATAACATGTCCTAAATAGACAATTTTTCTCTTCAGAAACTCACATTTGGCCAATTTGACCTTTAACCCAGCGAACCGTAATCGCTTAAGGACTTCTTTTAACACCTTTAGATGTTCTTCAATTGTATCTGTGCATATGAGAATGTCATCCATGTACACAAACACCGACTTTCCTAACAAGCCATGAAGTACTGTGTTAACCAGTCTAGTAAATGTTATTGGGGACCCTTGTAATCCAAAAGGCATCCTATTAAACTCGTAATGTCCCTTTGGTACCGAAAATGCTGTATATTTACGGCTACTCTCACAAAGGGGAACTTGTAAAAACCCTTGCATAAGATCTATAGATGAATATATATTCTTGCCACCGATCTCAACAAACAAATCAGGCAAACAAGCTACAGGATATCTATCTGGGCATGTTTTTTCATTCAATTTACGAAAATCTACACAAACTCTGATACTACCGTCTTTCTTAGGAACTGCAAGCAAAGGAAAATTAAACGGAGAATTGGACGGTCTGATAATGCCTTCCGACTCCCACTTCTGAACTTCTTTTTCTACTTCTTCCCTGATCTTAAAAGGAATTCGATATGCTGGAATATATATGGGATTTGTACCCTTTTCTAGGCGGATTGAATGTTCTAAAACATCTGTAACTCCTAATTTATCTCCCTTCAAAGCAATGATATCTAGATATTCTTTCAACACTTTCTCTACTTTATCTGAATATTCAGGATAATCAACTTTAGCCAAGTGTTCATGTAGAACCTGACTTCGGAACTGTTGCTCCTTGTTAGGAAACATATTCCCGTCTCCACAAAAACTCACTAATTTATGCTCTTCCTTAAACTCTTCAAAATCAATTACATAAGTACCCTTGTGATATTTTTTTACTGAGTCTTGATAGCTAACTAATTCTACTGAAGTCACGCCTGCGACTGAAATTTAATTCACTGACACCGTACTCACAACGTCTTTGAATTTCTCGGTTCCCTCAACAACGCACACTTGAGAAGGAAAATTCTTCTCTTTCAGCGACACTTTAACCAATGTAGGAACTCGCGGTTGCAATTCAATATCTTCCAACAAAAATCCTTTGAAAGATCTTTGCGGAATATCTTCACTCTCTAATGACTGTGTTACACATGTCTCAGACTGTGTCTTAAGTTTCTCACAAGTTTTTTTTCTGTGTATATATGGAACAAAACAACCTGACTCACCTATTGTAATCCCCTGAACTCCCGTAAGAATGTTGATGTTATGTCGCATACAAGAAGGGTGTCCTAGCAAAATCATTTCACCTAAGGCTAAGCCTTCTATGACCAAAAATGATTCTACTATTGTCTTTCCACCGATACAAAGCGTAAGAAATGACGAACCTAAAATATTCAGTTTCCTCGCTTGTACATCACACACTGTCTCACTAGAAGGGACTAATTTGCACTCTGGAAACCTCGAGTGAAAAAGGTCAGCATTTACTAAGTTAACTGAGCTACCAGAATCAATGAAAATATGAATTTCATTGCCATTAGAGAATCCACGTACAATCGGCCTAGGTTCTAGTGACTCTACGACCTGATTAGTCATTATCCTGTGTCCGTTTTCGAACTTGTGAAAATTCTGCTGTTCCTTTGTGTATCTAGAACTTGCATCATGTGGAATTCTCCTGTCATATCTAGAAAAACCTCCCCGGGACTTCCCTGAATAATCTCTACTCTTTGTGGCTGGGCAAAATCTCCATCCATGATCTGAAGATTTGCAAACTGAACAATATCTCACTCTGCAATTTGATTTACTATGGCCTATTTTATCACAATTAAAACAACGTATCGTTGTGACTGATCTCTCTGGAATTTTCTTCGATTCTACTCGTGCACATGTCTTCGCTGTTGCATCATTTCCCGAATGCGAGCGACTATCATTATTCTGTGGTTTGGAAACCGCAGCTGACATCTTTGCACCTCCCTGTACAAAACTACTGTCCAGTGTCGGGCATTTTGCTAGATTTTTGTTAATCTGTGCAAACAAAAAGGATTCGTCTGTATCCTGATCAATTCTCTTATCAAAACTATCTACAATTACATCTGGGACTGACGTTAAAAGGCAAGCAAAGTGTAACAATCTTTCAAAATTATCTAAGGAGATATTATTTCCAGTTACCCATGGAGAGCCTATTATAGATTTCTTTAACTCAACTACTGCATCAAATAAATTTGCACTGTATGTGACTAGTGAATCATTGCCTTTGTTTATTTTGAGAAACTCTCGCAAATTCCGAACTGCGCATTCACGTTGAACTCCGCCATAAGTAGCTCGTAGAAATTTCTGCAGTTCATTCCAAGTTTTGCACCTTCTGAACCCGAAACTGCGTGCTCGTTTCCCAATATCTCCTTTATCTAAATCCAGAAATGATTTAGCCTCTGTTAAAGCTTCAGCGCCATTCGTAATTTTCTTGGAATTCAGATAACTGTTCACTGACTCAATGAACGTTTCTATATTTTGGGTTGGCTTCCCATCAACTAACCCTTTAAAATTATTAACTCCCGCACTAATGTTCGTCACTTTATGCACCACAATTGATTGGGATGTGCTTGCTGCATTGTCCGGCATTTTGTGAGTAATCACACGCCCTGAGCGTAACAACATAAAAAGAGAAACCAAAAAGAACACTAGAGAAAGGCACAAGTTACCCCCTCTAAAAGAAGAATAGAAAACGGCGTTCTGCGCAACTTATGAGAATGGGGTACTTACCAATTTTGAAACAGAAAACGAAGTACCTATCTCTCAACTTGCTAACCTGTGACGTCACCTACTCGACAGCGAAGCAAAAAAAAACACCCAGCGCGTTTCTAGTTGAATCATCACTTTGCGTAATTAACTCACAATCGCCACTATTCACACTTATTTGGGTATTTTGTTAACCCCAAAATTGCTCTAGAGATCATCCAGATCTATTTCACAACTCCCCACTCCCAGTACTCGAATAGAAACGGAAAAAAGAAGAAAGGTTCCCCGTATTACCCACGTAATCCGACCCACTGTGTAACTCGCTATCTTAAGACTGAGGGGTAACCACTCCTGACGCTCACGGCCCCGTCGCCTTGGGTATCAACGTTATCAATTAGTCTATTAGTAATCTCCCTCTTTCGCCATCATTAAAGACATTAAAATCATGCTGCCACCATTTAAAATCAAAAGACACCCGCTGCCGCCATTTCATTCAGACACCGCTGCCAACCATTTCATTCAGACACCGCTGCCAACCATTTCATTCAGACACCGCTGCCAACCATTTCATTCTGTAACAAGGAAACAGAATTAACACTTTTTTGAAAGTGTACGTAACGTGCTCTACGATCTTTCTTCATGAAACGGAGGCGTATGAAAGTTCTCTCACGACAACACTTACATCTATTTTTCTCCTCTCTCTCTCTCTCTCTCTCTCTCTCTCTCTCTCTCTCTCACCGTGTATCGCCTCTCTCTCTCTCTCTCCGTGTATCGCCTCTCTCTCTCTCTCTCATCGTTTTCCGAAGTTCACCCACCCGAATCGCACTCATTCTCACCAAATCAATTAAATGGACCATTTAAAGAAACGCAATAGTTTCTACAAAAATAGGTTTATTATTCAAATAACCCAACAAGAAACGAATAAAACAAAGCAAAGATTAAAATGCATAATAAATGAAATATCGAGAGAAACTAAACTCTGAACTGTAAAACACTTCTGATTAACGAAGTCTCACTATGGCTAATAGCCTGAAAATATCCAAACTCACACATACTCCCCAAATCAATAATTAGTCATGTCAAAAAAAACAGTCTACCACATGTTATTCGAAACAGTCCACACTATCCACTCTGTCCACAGACATCTGTCCACAGACATCTGTCGGAAGAATTAAACATGATAGAAGACTCCCAAAAATATATGAAATGCAAAACACAATAATGGAAAGTGTAAAATGCATAGCCAAGATATGGCAAACGTAACATGACAAAATAATAATATGAAAGAGGTATGACTATTCATATTAAATCTCCCACACCAGTTCAAAAGTTCATAATGATTAGAAAATCATGGTAAAAAATCACAAGTTCAATTTCCTCCCATAAAAACAGAGATTTCGAACTCTACCTTATCTGCCGATTCAAAGCCTGGATCCTCTCCAAAGCTACGTCTAGACAACTGCAGTTCTATCACGTTAATGAACGATCAAACTCACTTTTAGGGCAGATTTTGGCATAATCTAGATCAAATTAACGCACGTACTCACGAATATACATAACACTTCGGAGATCACCTGACTGGCAATATTGCTGAGGAATCAAACTATTTGCTGAACACAAAGATTTTACGACTGACGGCTCTGTCAGTACCATCTCGCTCCAAAAATTCTTTCATCAAATCTTAAAGCATTGAAGCTATGAAATGCATATATGTGTCCTTTAAAATTGTAGCGGCCATCTTTTCTGAAATATATATATACATACATACATACATATATATATATATATATATATATATATATATATATATATATATATATATATATATATATATATATATATATATATATATGTATATATATATATATATATATATATATATATATATATATATATATATATATATATATATATATATATATATATATATATATATATATATATATATATATATATATATATGAAATTTTTATCACACCGTGATTTATATACAATCATGAAGCTACAAATGTCGTTTAATATACAACTCATGCTACTTCGGGAATATTCCCGATGGGGAATTATCACCGAAGGGGAATTTTTTCTTTTTAAGCGATAAATGGCTCGGTACCGCCGGGTCGAGACTTGAACGTCAAACCACTGAGCCACTGGCTCAGTGGTTTGACAGTCAACTGGAGTCATTGGAAGGCACCGTGTTGAGGGATCGAGATCCTGCGGTACCGATCCATTTATCACTAAAAAAAATTCCCCTTCGGTGATAACTCCCCATCAGGGATATTCCCGAAGTAGCGTGGATTGGATATCAAATGACATTTGCAGCTTCGTGATTATATATATATATATATATATATATATATATATATATATATATATATATATATATATATATATATATATATATGTATATATATATATATATATATATATATATATATATATATATATATATATATATATATATATATATATTTGTGTATGTATATATATATATATATATATATATATATATATATATATATATATATATATATATATATATATATATATATATATATATATATATATATATATATATATATATATATATATATATATATACATACAGTATATATATCAAATGACGCGTCATCGCTGTTCTGTTTGTTTTCTGTCTAAAAGAAAATTGTCCCTTTAAAGAGGCAATTGATTATGAACGTGACGGAAGTTGTTCCTTCCTTGTCAGCAGAATTCCTGCTTCAGCCGTAATTCCCACTGGCACTAATGGTTCTCAGCTGGTGATAAAACTTTGTCATACTAAGCCAATCGGCCAAACGATCGATAATATCTAGGAAGTTTGAGAATGAGATCGTGTACGGCAGAGAAAAGACAGGGGTTTTGTGCACTGCAATATCAGTTTTATTTTCGAGAGTATTATAAATTAGTAATATTCCAGTAGAGAAAACTTTGGCTTTCTCGTAATATGTCATTCATTCATCCATTATTCTCTTTTAAAGGACAAAACCTCAATAGTTTTCAGTGAATGACGGTTATTTCTTCGTAGTCATAACTGCAGGTGTTACGATGCAACCTTTAATGTTCTACTTCACATCGGATATGTTTCAAATTTTATCTAAGGACTGGGCAGTTAAGTATGCATTATATCAACAGAGATATTATTATGCCTACGTATTTAAGCATGTATGTCAGGCTAAACATTACCAGCTGTGATTTTAACATAGTTTTACAGAAGATGAGAACAGAAAAAAATGACTCTACATATACAACAATCACCAGCTCAAGAAAGAAAATGCCCTTCAGCAGGGAAGTTCTCTGATACCCACAGTAATCCTCGACTGACACACCTGAACCAGTGCAGTACCAGAAATTAAGAAACCCTTGAAACCACTATTGTTGAGACTACGGGTACGCATTGCAGGTGGGAATTTCAGCTTGAGTATTTAGAAAAGAACAGCATAGAATAGAATATAGAATTTAGAGCAAAGGCCAAGCGCTGGGGCCTATGAGGTCAGTCAGAGCTGAAACGGAAATTGACAGTAAAAAGGTTTGAAAGGTGTAACAGGAGGAAAACCTTGCAGTTCCACCATGAATCAATTGTTAGGAGAGGGTGGAAAGTAAGATGAAAGAGAGAATACGAACCGAGGTACAGTAAAAGGAATGAAAGGGGAAATTCCTACAGTGCACCAGCCCCCAACAAGGAAGTATTTGGAGAGAATAAAATGTTCAAAAACTGCTGTAACTTTCATAATGGAAATAAGGACTCAGAGGTGTGGAGAGGTCGAGAGAATATCATTTAGTTTTAGTTTTCTGCAAAAGAAAACTATTGTGCCGGCTTTGTTTGTCCGTCCGCACTTATTCCGTCGGCACTTTTTTCTGTCCGCCCTCAGATCTTAAAAGATACGGAGGCTAGAGGGCTGCAAATTGGTATGTATATCATACACCCCCAATCATCAAACAGCAAATTGCAGCCCTCTATCCTCATTAGTTTTTATTTTATTTAAGGTTAAAGTTAGCCATAATCGTGCTTCTGGCACCGATATAGGATTGGGCACCAACGGGCCGTGGTTAAAGTTTCATGGGCCGCGGTTCATACAGCATTATGCCGAGACCGCCGAAAGATACATCTATTTTCGGTGGCCTTGATTATGCGCTGCAGCGGCTGTACAGAAAATCCGATTACGTCGAAGAAACTTCGGCGCATTTTTTACTTGTTTATTCATGCTATCGCTGTGATTTGAATGAGATGAAGGCAACGGAAAAAGAGCGACATACTGGCGCTATGGTCTCTTGTGGCTAAAGAAACCGTAATTTTAAGAAAGAACCAATTTTGTTTTGTTCCTTATGTTTCTTCAGGTAAAATTTGTTAAGAAGGGCAAACTAATTTTTCAAAATACTGACTTGCACGAAATGAAAAATCAGTGAGTGAGAGAGAGAGAGAGAGAGAGAGAGAGAGAGAGAGAGAGAGAGAGAGAGAGAGAGAGAGAGAGAGAGAGAGAGAGAAGCTACTCAATTGTGCACGAAGCTTATAATGCATGTTGTTCATTAATATTTTTGTTTATTCATATCACTTTAAAGAATTCATTTGCATAGAAAGCACTTCCTGAAATCGTGGCGAAAGTGCAGCCGGCTCCATGCACCTAAATAGGGGCTCTGAACAGCTAGAGCATAAGTCTCTCTCTCTCTCTTTGGTATCCTTCTCTCCTTTTCTATTCTCTTCTTACGTTCTTAATCCGTCACGCTTTTTCTGAATATTATTCATCGTTAGTGTCTAGAATCATATAACGCCGTGAAACTTTCCCCAATATCTTTATACATATTCTTGGAATTTTCTCCTAATAATAGCGTGTTACAAAGTAAGATTTCTGAACCGGGAGAAGGCGTGCATTGAAAAGGTGAATTTATATTCCCTTATGGGATCTACGTTTAAATTTTCTCTGAAATTTAAAATTCACAGATGATTAAAATCCAATAATCCGGCAATGAATGCTTGGAAGATGGTTAACGAATGCTGTGCAAAGACAAAGTTGGCAGGGTCTTCACACTTGGCTAAATGCGTTCAATCTATTGCTGTAGCAGAAGTCACATTTGATACTGTATGAATAATCAAACTACAATAAACAAGAGACACGGATCATTCACATTCAACATTCACAATTTAATTCCACTGAGGAATGTTGGTTCCATGATTCATTCTCACAATCCAGCATGTGGTTCAGGATACTGCAAGTTTCCTCCAAATCTTGTACATATCCTGCCACCTTTTTTGCTTCACCTTTTTGTGCCTCACCTCTTCTCCCATCCTACCCTTATCTAAATTATTTACTCCCAAATGCTTCTATGAATCATTTGCTTCTCTTCTCCCATCATCCTGTAACATTCATTGCTCTCTCTTTCTGGTTCCCCTTTACCCTCAACACCATATTCTTGCTCACGTTTACTCTCAACATTCTTCTCATGCAACCACTTGAAATTCTTTGCAATCTCTCTTCACTTTCCCAATCAGTATTCGATCGTCTTCGAACATAGCCAACCTACTCCCCATTCACAGCCCAACTTCCTATCCCAAAACTTAGCACCTACATCTCCTGGTCTTTCCCCGATTTCTGACATAACTTGATCTGTATAAAAAATAATAAACAACCATGGAAACAACACCCCATTGTCCCAAACCCAAATCACTCTCTACCTACGTAGAGCTGTGCATTTTCAAGAAAAAGATATTTTTGACATGTAAATAAATATATATAATCTAATATTCATACGGAGCTTGTACGTCGCTGTAATTCATAGGGAAAATGATCATGCATTAGAAATGACCATACTTTAAAAAAAAATTTCAAACACTTAACTGAATTTCACGTTAATATCCTTTTGGTATAATGTCTATTTGGAGTATAACATTCCGTGTCTTCATTCTGGTGAGATAGTGATCTGTGCCTGATTCCATGCATTTCAAAATCACGTGTTTACGGAGTCTTTGGTCAGACTGATTGATTTCCTTTAGGTGCTAAGTAAATGACTCGCCGCTACTAATTTTGTAAATATCCAGCTCAGTGATCACATCGAATGGACCAGTGCTTTACATATGGAATTTCTATCTGCTAAATGAGAACCTTGTATAAATAAATTCATTCCAGTTCATGGATTTCCTCGTAATTATCAACGGCCGAGCAAATTCGTTTGCATACCAATCTGAATTATCATGCAAATTATTCGAAAACCTAAACGTCAAGGGAATCACCATCATTTTACGCAATAAACCCATTGATTAGTAATGGACATTTCATTTGAATTTGATTCCTGGCTTATAAAATTTTGCACTGTTTTATATCCATATCATATTTATTCTTTTCACTTTGGACTCTTCAGCTCTGGAGTATGTGCAAATTCTTTATATATGAATTTTTTTGACACTTGAAAACAGAACCTTGTACTACTAAAGAAATATAAATCACACCACGCAACGTATCTGAACCCTTAAATTTTCTTAATACCTCAGAAGAGCATGTGTCCACACCTAGAACTTTCTCTAAATACGATTCTCTTTGCTATTTGCATAATAGGCAGTACTGAGGCAGTCTATTGTTTCCAAAAAGAGACCATGGATGAGGTGGACAATTTCCTTTGGTTTTCAAAGGAAAGGTCGTTAAATAATTTACTCCAGTTTTATACCTGATTTCTCGACTTCAGAGTATTTGAACAATTTTCATAATGTCTCGTCTGAATAAAATGTTTTCATTATATGGACACAGTTAAACGAAATCTTATAAACAGAAAAAGCATGCAGCATTATTCGTCTGTTATTCTAGCCAAAGATAAGAGGTTCTACTGAAAGGAAATACAGTATTACCAATACATTAGATAGGAGGCAGCGTCCTACTTTTTTTACGAATTGTCAGCTCTAACATGAACATAACGTAAAGAAATCTGATGAACCGTTTGAACTCGTCTCTGACAAGGAGAGCAGAAGATGCTACAGTATATTCCTTGAGCCTTCAGCACAAGGGTGTGTTCTCTTTGCTCCGGTATGCATAAGAAAACGTATTCTTCTACTATACTTATATAGAAGCCATTGAAGTTGAAGTCAGAGAAAGTGCCCAGTGGGGAATCCATAGTTAGGCACACATGACACTATTCCAGTCTGGTAAAGTCTCTGCTCATTCATCAAAACTACCCAAAGCAAACTCTACAGCCGCCGCCTGGTCATCCCCAACTCACTGTACATAATTTACCGTTAAGCCATTCTTGAACATTGCCCAGAAAACGTTCTCTAAAATTATTAGGAAACCCGTACGAATACTGTCTCCCTTGTGAGGTGTTAACGGAAATGTTCTACACTCCAGTGGCATCCATTAGGATGTTATCAAAGTAGCAGCAACGTAGTCACTATAACTATCTTACATCCACACCTGTTATTTATTTGTGGAGTGCTTCAGGAGCAAGAGCCCTTGCAGGCGAAGTCCACCTTAATCTCCAAGAACAACAACGAAAACCCCTAATCCACAGTACCCTTAGAATTCATCTTTCAGTCTATAATGGGACGAACATCTATAGCTTTTTTTTTCCTTCTTTCTTTTCGTAATCTAGCTTTAAGTATTTTTGTGATGGTAAAAAAATAAACCTTTGTCTTCATACCGCTCGGAGGAGTCATTGGTGCCATGAATGTCATCAGTGAATAATATTCCTTTGGAATATTATCTACTTTTGTGACCATATATGCATTTAATGTTATTATTTTTTAAAAATCCACCTTACAGAGAGGATTGGATAACTGAAAGAAGAGGCACATCATGCTAACTACTACCTTTTTATCTACTGATGTATGGAATGCGAAAAATTTATAAATGACACTTATACATAAGAGAAATATTCTCAAGGAAAGACATAAATTATCAAATGAATTCACTTAAATACTTATATTTATGAGATTATAAAAATGTCCATATAAATATTATGAAATATGACATTTAGTAGTATCAAAAACAAACAATGATTCTTTTAAAACCGAAGTGTTCCCCTCATTTTGCGCCCACCTTCACAGCCTCCAAATAAGCTCTGGAGATCAGAGAAGAGAGAAGAGGAAAGAATATCTTGACACAAAAGGCGAACAATAGAAGGTTCCTCGGAGACGAAGAGTGAAAAGCACCTTTTTACATATTGCTACCAGAGGCATGCAGAAGTGAGGAGGTGTAATAAACTGAAGAATGTTGCTTGTAACGAGGAGAAAGGAGAGGTTCTTTGTAAAGACAATGCAGATGAGAAATGGAAAAGACAAGTCTGATATCAGAATTTCAAAATATAGGACTATTTTCATTTGTGCAAAGTGTGCTGTCACCGTATTCAGCCTGCGAAGGACTGTTTAAATCCTAAAAAGAAACTAATCGCACGAATCAGAAAATATATAAGAGTATCAATGTATACCTGACCTTTCTAAAGTTAGATTTATGGTCACATAACGGCGATAAAAATCATGAACCGCAATAAGAGAGAACTGCTTAAAGTTTAGATTTTAATAACAAAAGACATCAAGACAAACCTGAAATACCTTGAGAAAACATCTTTTTCTAAAGGTTATATGAAAAAGTTTATAGGACGATGACAGAGGCCAGACATAAAATTTTATTTAGTATTTGGATTCGGTAAGACAGTGTTATTAAAACGGTAAGACAGTGTTATTAAAACTAGTCAGCCATTCACTTCTGAAGACCATAAGATGCAAATTGAACCAAACAACATAAGAGCATAAAACTTCAAAGTTTCATCAAGCTTACTAGGAGGAAATAGGTTGCTTTTCATTTCATTTTCAGTCTCATTTATTCCAATTTACTCAGCAGTAATCCCAAAATTAAGAGGTCATCAAATGTCTTACATTACTGTATTACACGCTCCGCATGATATTCATTCCACCGAGGAGATATATATCCATCTTTAATTTATGGTGAACTCGTATTCGCGAAGCAAAACAAATTTTTCGTCACTCTCGAAAAAAAGGGAAATTATTTAAATGTCAGTCATACAATCCTCTGCAACTTAGTGACTCATACATTAAAAGTTTCTGTGTTGGTAACTTTCACCTCCGTTTCAACTCTTACGATGAGGTTCAATCGTGTAGTCAAAATCATATGATGATAGAAGCATTGAAGTTTCGAATCAAATCCTATACACGAACCCAACCATTATCTTTCTAATGCAGGACCATTCAACCCTAAAGGACCTATGGGTTCCTCATAATAGGAATGACAAAACAAGCCCTTTCTTCTTTATCACTCTTATGATAAAATGATAAAATCTCTTCACCTATACTTCTGCATGGAACAATTAATTATCTCTCCAGTCGGAGTCATGCACCTATCTAAGACCTGTGATGTTTTACCTGTCGAATGATGAAATGAGGGCATTATGCCTTATTTTGAATTCTCTAGTCATAACTTTATGACTAAAATCACTGAGTACTCGGTTAACTGTCTGTCAAATGATAGCCATGAACCCCAATACGACTCTCAAGTGATGCGAAGTTTATCAGTCCTGATTCTCTCTCTCTCTCTCTCTCTCTCTCTCTCTCTCTCTCTCTCTCTCTCTCTCTCTCTCTCTCTCTCTCTCTCAACATATCATTCAGTACCATAAGATTTGCAAACGTTGATTGAAATGATACATTCCTGATATAGTAAGCTTGAAAACCAGAATGCTTGGAATTTACCATTGTTGTTGACACCAATGCGGACACAAAAACATAAATGTTTCGTCTGTCGAGATCACAAGGTTCTACGTAGCCCTCAACCCGATATAGATCCAAAGCATTTATTTTACATGCACTGTGTGAAGGTCGGGTATGGCATTTTGACGACTTTTCCATTTCGGTCTCTGAATGTCAGTGATGACAAATCGATCATTCAGGGGTCCGCGAATATTGCTATCCTCATGCAGAGTTTAGCACACACACACACACACATCTATCTATCTATCTATCTATCTATTTATCTATCTATCTATATATCTATCTACATATATATATATATATATATATATATATATATATATATATATATATATATATATATATATATATATATATATATATATATATATATATATATATATATATATACATATACACACATATATGTTTGTGTGTGTGTGTGGAATTAACAACAGGATATAAAATCTAAGCAGAGTATAAATTATGGCTTCCTGTTATATACTATTTCACAGATTTATTGTAGCAGGTATCCAAAATTTGATCTGCAAGACACAAGGTCCTACTTATTTTCTCAGTGTTATGTAATTCGTTATCCAGATGTCATGGATTAACAATATGTAATGCTTGCAGAAACAAGGAATATAAATCAGAGATTTTTTTTATATTGATAAGGTGTCTAGAAAACTAATACGGACAAGAAAAATTTTTTGCTGTTTCTCTTTATACATTGATTTACACTGAAGCTTTTCACATTAAATAACAATGTCTATAAAGGTCAAGCAACGGTCTCTTTCTATTTCAAGCTTTAATTTGATAGGTGGGACTTGTTCCTTCAGGTTTTCAGGTATGGCAGCTAAAATGTCAACTACTGTACATACCGAAACCATGTATGCATGACTGTGACATAGGATGTTTTCCGGTGATCAGCGACCTTGCTGGTGGATGGTATGTGCAACGTGGTCATCTGCAAATTCAGCATCCTGTGCCCGGGCGGGAAAGTCACCTTGAGGGCTTGGAGACAGTCATGGGCAGAAGTGCCGAAAGTATCCGTCAGCTTTCTGTACCGAAGCTTCTAGAAACTTTGTCCGGTTATAACCGGAATCTCGGTGTGTCGAGAAAAAGATCTGTGAATTCGTGCGATTTTTGAGATGAATTCTAAAGAGCTTTTGTGAAATGCCATACACTGCTGTTGGAGAAGCAGAAGTGACAAGAAAGTGAAAATCCCAGTCTCTGATCACCTGCTGAAGGTTAAAGTTAAGTATACCTTAGTTAAACCAGACCACTGAGCTGATTAACAGCTCTCCTAGGGCTGGCCCGAAGGATTAGACTTATTTTACGTGGCTAAGAACCAATTGGTTACCTAGCAACGGGACCTACAGCTTATTGTGGAATCCGAACCACATTATAACGAGAAATGAATTTCTATCACCAGAAGTAAATTTCTCTAATTCTTCATTGGCCGGTCGGAGATTCGAACGCGGACCCAGCAGAGTAATACCGAAGAATGATACCAACCCGTCCAATGAGGAACTACCTGCTGAAGGGGTGAGTGAAGATGGACAGTAGACAACATTTAGTAACTTGTCATCTCTTTTAACGTTTTGGTGATTTATTATCTGTTATCGTTTTATTATCAGTTCCTTAACATGTATTTTGAGGTGTTGTGGAAGCATCACAGACCGCTATGTATTTCAGGAAGTTTGAGTCATCGTGTTTTGCCAATATCTTTCAAACTAATTGATGGGTCGGTTTGTTACTTTGCAACAGTGTGTTTCACACCCTCCCTTAATTTTTGGTAATAAATTCAGTTTCCAAATTCATGTTTTTCAGGCACTTTACTCTTGAATTTTTGGGGTAGCCAGCAAACTGATTAACGCTTTCGGACGTACGAGCTTGGTTACTACTGAACTTGTCCTGAGTACCTACTTATAGTAAATTCCTCACTACCCCCAACTTCCTCCTCGACCCCACCATTGAACTTCTCCCTAATCTTCCTTGACGTCATTACACCCAGTAACGTGTGTTACTTTCTTCATGAATGTGATTGTTTTTATTTTGTTTGCATAATTTTGTGATGAAAAGCTATTTCATGTTTATTCTAATTAAA
Source organism: Macrobrachium rosenbergii (assembly GCA_039081455.1). NCBI lineage: Eukaryota > Metazoa > Arthropoda > Malacostraca > Decapoda > Palaemonidae > Macrobrachium > Macrobrachium rosenbergii. The sequence goes on from JANJGK010000044.1 coordinate 21,086,315, forward strand.
ATTCATTGTTCTACATATACAATAAAAAATAGTGAGTTAAAATCGCAGAACAGTTTATAACCATCTGAGACAATGTACACGATATTATAGATGTATGTCAGTATATCACTTATATCTTTCCCTTATTCCCTTACATATATGACCATGAAATATAACCATAAGTAATATCTTACCTATTCAGATTTATTCTTAATTTTTGGGCAGCTTTCTCTCAGCTCTAAACTTCAAGAAGACGTATAGCTAATGCATTTCTGCATCCACGGGAACATTTGAACATATAAGCCATAACTATGAAGAGCGACGAGACAACCTTCGCTCTAGTTACTGGACATACAAGTGATGATAAACCCGTCGTTTAACCCGACATTTCGCTCATCAACTGCAAAGTTTTCTGAAACCCCTAAATTCTGTATAACCTTGTAGGTCGTTAGCTCATTTCAACCAACATTGCTCAGTTGAAAAAATTTCAATGCTAATACATGCCTGAAAGCACTCCATTACATAACAAATATTGCGAAGAGAGAGAGAGAGAGAGAGAGAGAGAGAGAGAGAGGAGAGAGAGAGAGAGAGAGAGAGAGAGAGAGTGGAGAATGAATGAAAAGACAGATGGGGAAGTGAGGTTTAACGAATGAGGAAGGGTCGGTGTTGGGAAGGATAAGTACCCCGAGAGTGCTTATCTGAATGAATGCGTAAATCTTGACTGGCTAGGTTTGGCTATGTCCTAAAATTCAAGAGTAAAGTGCCTTTAAAATCTGTGTCTGGGAATGCAATTTTTTATCAAAAATTAGGGGAGGGTGAGAGAAACTCTGTTTGAAAAAAAGTATAGGCCTACCTTAGTTTTACCAGACCACTGAGCTGATTAACAGCTCACTGTTTGAAAGTACCATACCAATCAATCGATTGGTTTGAAAGATATTAGCAAAAAACGATGACCCAAACTTCCTGAAATACATAGTAGTTGATTTATTATACTAACGAGAGACGTTTTTCTCTCACCAGATGTTCCATGGGACATAAGCATGTGTAGTCTTGTTTGTCTGGATAGACACCTGTCAGAGAATATGGCTACTTGATCAAACTGGTGACATTAAGTCATTTCCCATGGAAGGGGAGTATATAGTCTATTTAGAATGGAGATGGGGATGAGTCCCACCTTTGATTATGTTATAACTTCGTAGATTGTTCTTGGGAGTGGTTAGTAATTTTCTCTTATCATGCATTTCATTATCGTGCATGTTAATGTCATGCATACTTTTTCATTGAACTTGTTATCGTCAGTTTTACAGAATAAACTATTTTTGTACACATGGTTTGATTTCCACACGCTAGTCTAAGGTATTTTGGTAAATGAGAGAGCAGGAGAGAGAGGTTGGGGGGGGGGGGGGAGAGCGCGAAGGAAAGATAGAGGGACCACGCCTACCAACACTTCCAAGTAAGAGTTAACAATATATATATACAGTATATATATATATATATATATATATATATATATATATATATAATATATATATATATATATATTATATAAACATACACACATACACACACACACACACACATAATATATATATATATATATATATATAGTATATATATATATATATATATATATATATATATATATATGTGGGGTGTGTGTGTGTGTATTAATTTTGTTACATACACCTGTGACATTTTAGGATACAAACACCTCTTAATATCAAGTTTACTATATCTTAGGAATAACTTACACCCAGGGAGAATTACAACAGATAAACACTTTGTCCCCGACATGATTCGAACTTACGCTTGCTTTAGAAAGAACGCCATGTCTTTTTCGCCCGTAGAGGGGTTTGGCATTAGAGATGTAGATCCTTCTTGTTCTCAGCAAGACTCTAACCGTGAGGTTTTCAGCCCTATGCCCTTTCTTACCCCCAGCAAAACTTGATACCCATTCACAAACGCGGGCGATTGATGTGCGATAGTATATCTTAAGCTTACATGAAGAGAATAACAACTAGAATATTTGCACAAGAGTATATCAGGTTTATCCTTCGTGAACTGAAATTGTATCTACATAAAGTACTATATAAGAAGGCCATTTTATTGAGGCAAAAAAAAAAAAAAAAAACTCATGGTGCTGCTAATGCAGTTTTTGGACATGAGTCGTCATTGCATGGAATATTTAAGAGTCCTTTTGAATGAGCAACAAGTTAAGGATTATATTTCAAAACAAACAAAAGGCCGAATACGAAACACTCATCATATCTCAGTTGACTAATTGAGTACAGGGTTGAACTAAGGTTGCTCCTGACCAAACCAGTGACAGACGATTGCAGTATATGTGGAAGTCTTCTTGGTCACGATAGCCTACGGATGTTGGTGTCTATCTATATGGAGAAGATTTTCTCGTGCATTTTCCATTATTTTCGTAACTTTTCAATTATACGTAATTGTTAGAATTGCCAATATCTTCCCATTCTTCTTGCCACTTGGTGCTTTGATTCCACGCTTCAAACTTTAAGCCACCCTTTATTTTTGCCAATTCAAAACAATAACAAAATTAAAATGGTATACTCCTTACGACCAAATTCCAAATCAATTTAGGAATTGTGATCACGGGGTCGATTCAGTAGTCAATCCGTAGACCATCATCGTGTGGCGAACGTAAAGACGACGTCATCAGTCCATTAACAACTGAAGAGAAAATAACCTAGATATAGAATCCATTTTTTTTTTAGTTAAAGTTTAAACGACGATTTATTTTCACGTACAGTTTAAACTGGTCTAGGTTTTCTTTCTTATGCTTCACATTTCCGACCTTAAGTGAAAAATTTCAGCATTGTTAAGGTTAACTGATTATTTTCTAATTTTCTTGGAGAAACTTAATCAGTTAGTGAGGATCATGAACATTTGAAAGAATGGCGTACTCTCTAAAGTAAATTTTATTTTCACTAATAGCCTTAAAGGAGGGTTAAACGATTTCGAGGTATGTTTTTAATATTCTTCTTATTTTCCCTTATTTATGGTAAATTTCTGAACATAACATTCTTATTCCACGGAGAAAAGAGAAAAAAAAGTGATGAAATCTCTATAAAAATAAGATTAAGAAACAACTAAGCATTTAATTGTTACAACACCTTACTTTTTTTCAGGAATGGAATGGAATATAGAGTTTAGGTCAAAGGCCAAGCACTGGGACCTATGAGGTCATTCAGAGCTGGAAAGGAAATTGAGAATTGGGAGGTTTGGAAGGTGTAACAGGAGGACAGCCTCAAAGCAGTTGCACT
>JANJGK010000044.1:21094583-21107083 GCA_039081455.1 Macrobrachium rosenbergii
CTATTGTGGAATCCGAACCACATTATACCTAGAAATGAATTTCTATCACCAGAAATAAATTCCTCTAATTCTTCATTGGTCGGTCGGAGAATCGAACGCGGGGCCAGCAGAGTGCTAGCTGAGAACGATACCCACCCATCCGATGAGGAACTAGGAAAAATCAAGAGATGATCAGATTGGTCCCTGTAATTTCCATCCAATTACGTTTACCCCTTCTTGAGATATACGAGTACAACTAACTCAGACGTATGCCTAGGAAGACAACTACTTTCCAAGCCTCGATTTCGAATGTGAGAATGTTCAACAATCTAACCTTCTTTTGTTAGAAGCGAAGTAAACTAAAACGGGTGAACGAAGAATAATAACAGCTTATATCATATTTCAAGTACATTCTCTCTCTCTCTCTCTCTCTCTCTCTCTCTCTCTCTCTCTCTCTCTTCCTAATTGTTATTGAAATATTTAAAACCAATGTAATCGGAATCTGATATGAATCAGAGATTAAAGATTTCTAATATCTTTTGCAATTATTCTTTTTTTTTTATATCTAACAGTATCATTCCCTGCCCTTTCCCAAATTCTTACGTCGGTCTGAAGTTGTCCAGCCAAAATGGTTAACGGCTTTCCCACAGTTCAGAGAACGCTCCTTTAAAAATTTTGTTGAAGAAAATATAGTAGAGCAAAACAAGTGCCCGCCGCATATTTTGTGTGAAAATATTCTCAACATAAGCTTAAAGTTTTTTGACGGTTACAGAAGCCTTAGAATTTACTTCAATTAATCAAACCTATGAACTAAAGAGTAGTAAGTCATTGCTAATAATTTCCCTATTTGATAACATGAAATATATAGTTAAATTATCTCCAGTAACCATCTAATAAAATAAAGATTTAAACGTCGGAGAGAGACTGAAGGAATATTTAAAAATTACATAAAATTCAGTTTTAAGCATAAGTGCTTTCTAGTGTATGAGAAACAGAAAGTGAAGATATCTTTACGAAATGCAAAAGAAAAGGAAATTGACTTAAGAAGAAGGCAAAAGAAAAATAATAAAAGACAAAGAAGGAATTATTGGATGGGTTCATCCATTCAGGAGATGCTGAAAAGGCATAACTGCAATGAAATGGCCTTTCCTCCTCTTAAAATATTGTAACCTTTTGGGGAAGAGAAAACATTTACTATCGTTCTAGGATTTATGTTCCATCTATGGCGTACGAAGATTAGATATAACATCATTTATTCGAAAACAGACAGACCTGAAAAGAGTCTTAGAATGGACAACTGGGTATTATGAGTAAGTTCACATATGTACTTAAAACTTTTAGCTAAAATAAAATTGTGTTTAAAGCATAAAATCATCATTCTATTTTGATCTAATAAAACTCATCAAATACTTGCGCCTTTCTTCTTTCTCCGTATACATTCATATTACACCTTCGTGAAGTTACAATACTTATTGAAAGCAATATGCACCAGTGGTCTCGTGATCAATATCGTCAGGGTAACATTACGCCTAGTTGTAAGACGAAGGGTAATTGGTACCGAAAGCTAGGCAACCTTTAGCTTATATAGACCTTCCCCTGTTCATATGTGGTAAGTGGGTCATCTGCCTGGGAACGTCAAGCCTGTGTGTAATATGCTTATAAGAGGATGCAATTACTTATGTCAGAGCCTCCAAGAGGAAAAGGTGAGAAATTAGAAATATTTACTGTGAGGATAGAGATAAAATAGGGGTGCTTTTTAAAAGCTCATTTCATACAGATACATAAACCATGGTATTTTTCAGGAGCGTTAGAATATTGCAATTTGCAAGTGAAAGTTTACTCGTAAGTGTGCTCGAACCAAGAGAACTATGAAAATACAACTACGCGATCTTATAATATTTTAACTAGTAAAATATCGAAGATGTCAGATGTTTATAACGCGATGACCTTCTTTATAATCTAAAGAAAGAATAATGTGATGTTAATGATACCACAGTAAGGAAATATGCCAAGGAAAGGAATGAATATTGATATATACACATAGTAAATATTTTGCTGAAACGCTCACACGGAAAAATGATTTGAAGGGTCTCGGTCAATTCGAATAGATTAAAAAAAGGGAAAGAAAGAAAACAGACTTTTCCCATTATTGATTTTCTGGAATGAAAGTTAAAATTGGATATCGGCAATCTTCAGCTAGACTTGATTTCCGATAAGTAGAATTGCCTCATTTTCATTCCGTGTTTCTTTGTGAAGGTGTCCAGATTTTTTTTCACCGTACTGAAAAGGTCCTTTCATTAGCATTTTATGACAGATTCTGGGTTATTTATGACTATCATGCATATCTTGGTCTGTCAGTAAAAATGGTTTCAAATGAAAAGAATCTTTTTGTCTCGAGAGCAGGCTCGTTTATAGGAATCATCAGTTCTTCATTGGTGGGTGGGTAGAGCTTTCGGCTGGCACGCTGTTGGCCCAGCGTTCAACTCTCCGAGCGGCCAATGAAGAATTAGAGGAATTTATTTCTGGTGAGAGAAATTCATTTCTCGTCATAATGTGGTTCGGATTCCACAATAAGCTGTAGGTCCCGTTGCTAGGTAACCAGTTGGTTCTTAGCTACGTAAAAATAAATCTAATCCTTCGGGCCAGCCCTAGGAGAGCTGTTAATCAGCTCAGTGGTCTGGTTTAACTAAGATATACTTAACTTATAGGAATCATCAGTCTGTGACTTAACATCAGGCTGTAAGGTTACATTCCATCAAGCTATAATAACTTTCAAATTCTCTTATAATAAGACATTCAGTTATATTTTAATTAGTAATTCGTTTGAATCTTGCAACTATTAGGAACGTCCCTTAGAAAATTGAACTAATAATGAGTAGCCAATGATTGTAAACCGAATGAGTCAACCAGCCAAAATTTATTGTAATTTTTTTTCCAGTGAAAATGAACCCTTAATTTAAACCAAATAAATCTGAGATTTAAAATTAGATATTATGTCGTTTCGCTTCAAACTGAATCAGCAATTCTTTTCAGAGCAAAGGTTTCATTCATTTTACAACTAACTGAATGAGTTATTCTTTCCAAAGCCAAGATTTCATTCTTTTCGCAACTGACAGAATGAATCTTTCTTTTCAAACCAAAGGTTTCGTTCTTTTGAGGATGATAGAGTCATCTATTTCAAACAAGACAGTATTTAGTATTTGCTTCTGATATAAATGAACAATCCTCATCACCAAAGAGTAAACTGATTCCAAAAAACATTTTATAGTGTTTGTTTGTCTCGGTTAAAGAGGATCTGATGTCAGCCCAAGGGAGCCGCAGCGAGGTAATCGTCCGTAGTTTATGGACACATTTACCATCATAATGGTTTTCTAAGTGCGGAGAGATTGGCCCCTTGTTTTTATAACTTGGCTTTGACCTCGCTCTTCGCGTTTGTGATGCATCTCACAGCAATTTGCTTTCCCTCTCCTTCTAAATTTTCAGATAATATTCTTCTTGTGTGTACTACACTCTCCTTAAGCTCTCACAGCTGAGGAGCCACTCCTTACGCCGAGAACTAAGGTAGCTGGTTGGTTCATTATGCAGTGTTTGTATTGCTTTTATACATTCTAACTACGTTCACATTATACAATCTCACCTGCTCTTCTTTGCGATAATGTTGAATATGGGAAGATAAAAATGTAAAATGATTTCAGGGCATTAGTACTTTAGAAAAAAAGTTAAGTATATCTTAGTTTAACCAGACCACTGAGCTGATTAACAGCTCTCCTACGGCTGGCCCGAAGGATTAGACTTATTTTACGCGACTAAGAACCAATTGGTTACCTAGCAACGGGACCTACAGCTTGTTGTGGAATCCGAACCACATTATAGCGAGAAATGAAAATCTATCACCAGAAATAAATTCCTCTAATTCTTCATTGGCCGGCCTGAGATTCGAACGCGGGCCCTGAAGAGTGCTAGCCGAGAACGGTACCGACCAGTCCAACGAAGAACTATCAGAGGGAAAGCTGAAATTGATGAAGCATGTCTATCACAAATGGTCGAAGACAGGAATAACATCATTATCGAATGAAGTATAATTATTATTTCCATGTCTTGTTGTAGCAAATATCAGAAAAAGAGAAACAAATGATAACAGACATAAGTACAGTCGGCAATAAACTACTTTGCATTGGCTAGTTATACAACGAATCATCACGTATCTAATAAATATTTGAAATTATATATCGTATGTTAAGGGTAGACACAAGTCTCAGGAAACAGTCGCTTGTGGCTCATGCATTCCGAGACAACACCAGAGGTTTTTACACAACTGAAAATCATAGGATCGTACATGTGTATTCAGAAAGACCTTTGTTGAAGTAGTACCGATAGTGCCATTTTGCGTTTAGAATTAATTCGGAGAGAGAGAGAGAGAGAGAGAGAGAGAGAGAGAGAGAGAGAGAGAGAGAGAGAGAGAGAGAGAGTAAATTTGTAATAACACTTTGTCTTATCATTTTCGTTTTTCCTTTTGAAATACAAATGTACTTGCATTATCAGTTCACGGTTTGCCTGTCATAGCCAGACCTCTCTCTCTCTCTCTCTCTCTCTCTCTCTCTCTCTCTCTCTCTCTCTCCTGTTTGGCCGTGCTGTCCGTGCTCTCCAAGCTCGTGTTTTTTTTCTTTAAAACTCTGTTCATCCATCTCTCTCTCTCTCTCTCTCTCTCTCTCTCTCTCTCTCTCTCTCTCTCTCTCTCTCTCTCTCTCTCTACGTCGGCGAAAATTAAAACTACTATTAATAATAGTAGAAACAAACCCCTCTCCTTCCTAGCCCGCCCCCCATTAAAAAATAAAATCATACAACGAAACAAGAATTGCTTTTCCCAGCAGAATTGCCTAACAAACGTTATCTATGATAGTAATTAGGTTTTTACTTTATTTAAAGAATACTTGGTGAGAAAATCGCGATTTAGACTTATACGGCATGACATTATAAATCGAAATCCTGAAACAAGCACACCACTTGCTTATACCAATAAAATTAAGAAAAAACGGCAGTCTAAGCGATTAAGACAGAGAGAGAGAGAGAGAGAGAGAGAGAGAGAGAGAGAGAGAGAGAGAGAGAGAGAGAGAGAGAGAGAGAGGGAGAGGAACTCAGGGATCTGAATTTATGAATAAACACCTGAAACAAGAATGGAAATTTTGTTAAAAGGTTTCACTGTCCACATGCGCCACCATCAGCTCATCACTTAAACATCCGTCCGTCTGTCTCTCAGCCGAAAAGATACTATAATGGAAACATGATGACAATGTAAAAAATATAGAGAAAGAGGGAATGTCTCAAGCTACAAAAGGAAAGATGTGAAGCGTGGAAAGTAAAATGAAATCACTATTTAACTGGAAGTAAAAAAATTTACGAAGTTGGGAGGAAAACAAGTACAAGAAATCAGTCAATCCCCGCAATCAGACAAACCCTTTAATGGTAAAAATGTCCATAAACTAAAGTTGTTACTCAACTTCAGCTCTCTTCTTTGGCTGACTTCAGACCCCGTTTACGTTGGGACGTTAATGATACTGCCACATGAATAATATTTAGACTAGATACCGTCAATGGCGGGGAAAAAGACTATCGCTTACTTTGAAATGACGGGATTATTTAGCTTGAAAATGAATGAATCTTTACTTTCCAATTAAATGGCCCATATAGCATGCAGAAAAGTAGGCACATACTTAGAAATTTATCACGTCTACTTAAACTGGACGACTGTTATTTTCAGTCATACTTGAGATAGTGATACTAATTTAAAATGACGGTTGTTTTAGTTTGATAGCGTTAAATCTTTCAAGTTATTTAATCTTCAATTGTCAGGTGACTTAAAAAAATGTTTGATGTCATACTAAAAAAGAATTTTCTCTGAGATAGATTTCAGAAGATTGTACTGAAATCTATGAAGTATGAAATTTGAAATAAATTTTTCAATTATTTTGAAGTAAAGGTATCACCCGTTCGTCCCTACGAATCCCTCCAATAACAAGCAATGTTTCTGATAAAAAACTAAGAAAATATTCCGTGGCAGCGCGGTATCCCAGATAAAAAACGAAGCAGAATTTGAAAAAGTTTTTTTCCGCAAATTTTATAAAAATTCGAAAAATCACAAAATCCAGTAATGGTGTATTTTATTCAGTTTAATCAGCAATTTAAAAACAATACATATGCGTAATAACAATTTAATATGTATTTCAAATTTTAATAATCAAAATGATGCCTAGCTGATGGCAACGTCTGCTTCAGAGGGTAACGGTGCGAGACTGTTGCCAGGTTGAGCTTAACGGAATAATATTTATTATATTCAATTATGTTGATATTTTCTATTTGCTTTGCACTAGAATCCTTTTGAGATTTATCTGTTTGCAAAACTGTGTTTTTGTCATGTTTTTCATTTTGCCTCATGTTCCAGGATGAAGATGTGTTTGTGTGCAAGAGTGTTTCACACCGAGTCGGGTGTGGTTGATCCTGATGACTTACAGTATATAATTATCACTTGCCTTTCATACTCGAGCCAAGACAGAGGGCTCCTAATTTGCTTTAAGCTTGATAATACAGTATTTAACGCAGCTATGATTTTCATTTAACAAACAAGCCATTACATGCCAAATGCAAGGACGAAAGTCCTTCTACTTACACATACTGTATATACCAAATTGTTAACTATGTTTGCTTCAAGATCCAAAAGAAAACTATTGTGCCAGCTATGTCTGTCCGTCCGCACTTTTTTCTGTCCCCACTTTTAAAAATCTGTTCACACTCAGATCTTAAAAAAAACTACTGAGGCTAGAGGACTGCAAATTGGTATGTCGACCATCCACGCTCCTATCATCTAACATAGCAAATTGCAGCCCTCTAGCCTCAATAGTTTATATCTTATTTAAGGTTAAAGTTAGCCATATTCGTGCGTCTGGCAACGATATAGGCCAGGCCACCACCGAGCCGTGGTTAATGTTTCATGGGCTGCGGTTCATACAGCATTATACCGAGACCACCGAAAGATAGATTTATTTTCGGTGGCCTTGATTATACTGTAGATAAATGAAATGTAAGCCTGCACATTCACTATTATTTTACTTTGTGTTGCTTATATCCATTACATTATGATGTAATCCTATTATGAATATTACTGGCGTCTAATGTATAATAAATACACCTCCCATGTACTATGATTTGTATTACAATATTATGTTATGAATATGGCAATGACCCGAGGACATAGCAACATTGTATTTTCCCGCCTCTGGCCATTGCATCTCAGTGTATCGTCCTGTCCTCTTCCGAGACGTATGTCTCTCCGTCTCGTCTGCTTGTATATACTACTCAGCAATGAACCTACTTGCTTCTACATGGTGTTTCCTTCCTCCCTTCAAGAAACATCCACAGGACGTAGCAAGCCCCTTTAGAGCTCAATAAGGAGCCCCCAACATGGCGCAGTGATTTTTGAGTTCGCAAGTAACCCAAGAAGACGACGGACGACGCCGCCATTGTATCTTGGATACTCATGGATTTAGTGATAACTTCTGCTCCAGTGTGCAGTGCCTTTTAAAGTGTTATGTGTGTGTGCTCTCAGTGTTGCCCTAGTGTTTCTAAGTGGTTTCTCAGTGTTGTGTGCCGTATTTCATATGAAACAGTGAGAATAGGGCTATGCATGATACCCCGGCACATCGACATCCAACAACTTCTGACTTTTCCAGGTAACTGAGTTTGAACTGCAATGCATGACGCGTGGGCGTGACGTCACAGTCACTGACTACTCGCCAGCCACCAACGGTACTGTTACCTCCCCCACCCCTGGGAACCATACCGCTATCCCCGTACACACCGCACTGCCATAGATATGTTTTTATACTGTAAGAACTTTTATTTTAAAGAAGGAAACATTATTTTTTTTTCGCTCTTTCTTCTTTCTGCATTGGAGCACTTTCACTTTATAATATGCAATGGAGCATTCGCTATTTCAAGAGGAATCTACCGATACCCCACAAGCACAAGGGGAGGATAATTTATTCGTAGTGGAGGAAAATTTAATCGAAGTGGGAGGACAATTTATTCCAAGTGGAGGAGTACAAACCGGATATAAGGCACCGCCGCCCCTCTCCCCACATTATACCCATCCACAATCAGCTACAGGAGCCGATTTTCTTCACTTAATCAAGTATTTGGAGCAAACTCGGTTACAAGAGGATGCCAGAAGACGCCAGGAAGATGAACTACGACGTAGGGAGGACGACAGACGTCGACAGGAAGATAATGCACGTTTCACAGCATTACTACAGAGGCTGGTTCCTGCTACTTCTTCAGATAATACGTCGCCTACTTCGTCAGTTCCTACTACACCATCTACAAGCTCTTCAGTGCCCCCACCCCAGAAAGCCATCACCCAGAACCCACCGCCCCTTCGAGCAGATGCCAGTTTTCAAGTTTTTCGTGAATGGAGACGTCGATGGGTCGATTACTCGGTTATGGTCGATTTATCCAAGCTTCCCAGAGAGAAGCAACTCATTCAGCTTAGAATGTGTCTTACTCTCGAGACACAAAGGATCTTGGAACACACCCTGGATATTCCTCCTGATACAGATAAGACCGTAGAAGAGGTCTTGGATGTGCTACAGGCTCATGTGAAGAGCCTACGTAATGAAGCCCTTCGAAGAAGAGAACTTTTAAGCTGTAAGCAGTTAGAGGGGGAAACATTCTCAGATTTTTATGTTCGACTTAAACATGTTGCCGAGGAAGTGGACATTTGCCCTGGGAATTCTTCAGTATGTGAGGAGACTCAGCTCAAGATGATAATTCTCATGGGAATTAAAGATGAGGAATTAATGCAGAAACTCATCTCCCTCAATGCCACAGCCTCACTGCAGGAGGTTGTTAACACCTGCCGCTCATACGAAGCTGCCAGGAAGGCAACTTCTGCTATCCGCTCCACACCCTCTCAACTGTGCGCCATCTCTACGTACAAGAAACAGAAAGGACACGCAAAAACTTCTGCTTCAGCTCCAGCTCCCAAATCTGCTGTCCCCTGTGAGAGTTGTGCACGTACACACGGTTCTTCGGATAAGTGCCCAGCAGCTGATAGTAATTGCACAAACTGCGGTCGTCAAGGACATTGGGCCAGGACTCCGAAATGCCCTGCCAACACTGTTCAGTGTAGAGTTTGCCATCATATGGGACATTATGATAAGTACTGCAAGTCAAAGAAGAAGGCTAACACACAGAGTGGCCCATCAAGTGGCAGTGCTACCCCACCTGCTTCAGGTAGACCTCAGGCCTTAAAGAAGTCCAGCTGTCGGCGTGTGGAAGCTACTGGCAGATCACCCAAACCCATTTGTGTACTTCTTTCCCATGGAGGTGCTACATTTCGGATTCAGATGTTACCTGATACAGGCGCCGAAGTCACCGTCATTGGATCACAGCACCTTGATCTCTTGAAGATCCCTAGGAGCAGTCTGAAGCCTTTCTCTACGAATGTAACAATAACTGCAGATGGCTCACTTATGAAACCTGCTCTGGGCACCTTCCAGGCCACCCTTACCCTTAACAAGAAATCTTGTTCTGCCGTGATACAGGTTCACGATGGCATCCCAATGCCACTGTTGTCTTACAGTCATTGTCTGGAACTAGCCATCATCCCTCCTGACTTCCCCAAGCCAATTATTGAAGTTAAATATGTGAACAGGTGTAAGGAACTTCCCCTCTCTGCCACCACGTCCCCTGCTGAGGCCAGAGAATACTTTCTACAAGAATTCAAGGACGTGCTGGTCTCCAAAGAGGATCTCAAGACAGCACCACTTCAGCCAATGACAGGTCCTCCTATGAGGATTCACCTTAAGGATGGTGCAGTGCCTTTTGCTGTTCACACTCCACGTCAGATCCCCTTCGCTTTCCGAAGCCAGGTCAAGGAAGAACTCGACTCCATGGTCGCCCAAGGGATCATCAAACCTGCCGGTGAGGAACCGTCAGAATGGTGCCACCCCCTCGTCGTGGTAGCTAAAGCCTCAGGTGTGCGCATCACTGTTGACCTCACCAAGCTCAACAACCAAGTCTCCCGACCAAAACACCCTTCTCCAACTCCATTCACCGCCATCCGCAGTGTTGATTCAAAGGCAAGGTATTTTACCACAGCAGATGCCTTATGTGGATATTGGCAGATGGAACTCGCCAAAGAAGATCAACACTTGACAACATTCATCACACCGTACGGCCGATTCAAACACTGTAGAGGACCAATGGGTTTCGCAGCTACAGGTGACGCCTTCTGCCTCCGCGGTGACATGGCCCTTCAAGGTATGCAGAATTGCGTCAAGGTGGTGGATGACATACTTCTTTCTGACAAAGATTACTTCACTCATCTTCAGCGAATCCAGGAGATGCTTACCAGATGCCGCAAGTTCAAGATTACTCTTAACAGGGATAAGTTTGTAGTCGCTGCACCCCGCGTATCATTCTGTGGATACCAGCTCTCAGAAGAGGGCATATCAGCTGATCCTGATAAGGTCAGTGCAATCCACGACTTCCCCACCCCCACTAACTTGACTGATCTCCGATCGTTCATGGGGTTGGTTAATCAGCTAGCTGAGTTCATCCCAGATATCGCCACTGCAGCTCAACCACTACGCCCACTGATGAGTCCGAAGAGAGCATTTATTTGGACTCCAGACCACGATGAGGCATTTCGTCGAGTCAAGACAGCCCTTGTCAGCCCACCAGTCCTTGCCTCCTTCGACCCAGCCCTGCCAGTGGTTCTTCAAACTGATGCCTCCCGCCTCTATGGGATTGGATACGCCCTCCTACAGGACCATGGTAATGGCAGACTTCGTCTAGTACAGTGTGGCTCCCGCTTCCTCACAGATGCTGAGTCCCGCTATGCCACCATTGAACTGGAGATGTTAGCTGTAGTCTGGGCTTCGTCTAAGTGTCGGTTATACCTCACAGGCCTTCAGCATTTTACCCTCATGACGGATCACCGACCACTCATCCCAATTCTTAACCACTATTCCCTCGATGCAGTCGAGAACCCTCGCCTTCAACGTCTAAAGGAGAAGATTTCAGCGTACCTCTACACAGCAGTGTGGCGGGCTGGCAAGCAGCTCTGCATCCCTGATGCTTTATCACGAGCCCCAGTCAGTCATCCCACCCCAGAGGATGAAATCACTTGTGCCGATGCCGCAGCACACCTAAGGAGTATTGTAACTGTCAACGCTGTCACCTCCGAGGAAGATTTTCCACCCCAGGATGCTGATAGAACTCTCCAGGAACTCCGAGCCGCAGCAAGAGTAGACCCATCATATACTTGTCTTCTAAACTGTGTGACTTCAGGATTCCCTTCAAACCGTTATGACCTTCACAACTCCTTACTACCGTTCTGGAAATTAAGGGATAACCTTTCAGCTGATGACGACCTTGTTCTTTACGGACCAAGAATTGTGATTCCTTCTGCCCTTCGCCGTCACACACTCGCCCGTCTTCATGACAGTCACCGAGGTGTGGAAGCAACAAAGCGACGTGCTAGACAGACTGTTTTTTGGCCAGGCATAGACTCCGACATCACTAGTACCGTCAGAGCCTGTGAGTCTTGCCAGATGTTACAGCCCAGTCTTCAACAGGAACCCCTCTTGAATGATGATCACCCTACAAGGCCCTTTGAGTCCGTCTCAGCTGACTTTTTTAACGTCGCTGGAAAATCCTTCCTTGTTGTCACTGACCGACTCTCTGGATGGCCTGTTGTCGTTCAGTGTAAAGGAGACACCACTGCCTCCAGCACCATAAGGATTTTTTGTCGCTACTTCAGGGAGGTTGGTGTTCCCCTCCGCCTTAGGACCGATGGCGGACCACAGTTCACCAGCCTAGCTTTCCAGGATTTCTTGAAACGTTGGGGTGTACACCATGTGATGTCTTCACCACACTACCCACAGTCCAACGGCCATGCCGAAGCTGCCGTGAAATCCATTAAGCACCTGATCCTCAAGACAGCACCTTCTGGCAATATAGACTGTGAGGAGTTTGACCGCGGCCTCTTGGAACTGCGTAACACCCCCAACATCACAGGCCGCTCTCCAGCACAAATCTTGTATGGCCATCCACTCCGTACTTGTGTACCTGCTCATCCACAGTCTTTCTCAGAAGAGTGGCAGGCCAAATCTGAGGACTGTGACCGTCGTGCAGCCACCCGGGCTGAACAAGTGAAGCTACAGTATGATCAGCATGCTCGCCCACTTCCCAGGTTGAACATTGGCCAAACAGTAAGGATCCAGGATCCGACTTCCCACCGCTGGGACAAGGTTGGCGTTATTATGAGCTGTGGCAGATCAAGGGACTATGAGGTGCGTCTTCCCAGTGGCCGAGTTTGGTGGCGTAATCGCCGCTTTCTACGTTCAGTGCCAGCCCCTGGTGATGACCCTCTTCCCCACATCCCTGTGGCCCCTTGCACGGACACAGAAAAGTCCTTAGTATCTAACCCTCCAATTGTCCCACGCAGATATCAAAGGCTTAGT
>JANJGK010000044.1:21117083-21142662 GCA_039081455.1 Macrobrachium rosenbergii
GAACAAAGAAATCTTTCGGAAACAAGATTTCATATGACCGTCAAGAAACCCCACAACAATCGATCTGGCGAATGCAAAAGTGTTCCCAATTGTATTTTGCTCAAGACGTTACATGATTTTCCGCACAACTCTGGATTACAGAAAACACTGGTACCTATGTACAGATGGGTTGACTTTTGGACGATAGGCTGCGAGAAGGGAAAAGACCTAGCAGACTTTAGTCAGAAGCTGTTCCACTCAGCCACAGGGTCTATATACCGTATATATATATATATATATATATATATATATATATATATATATATATATATATATATATATATATGTTTATATATATATATATATATATATATATATATATATATATATATATATATATATATATATATATATATATATATATATGTGTGTGTGTGTGTGTGTGTGTGTGTGTGTGCGTCAATGCTTGTGTAAGTATGTGTGTACGTATATACATGTCTTTTGTACGTTCGATCTGTTTACCCAGAGCTTTTATGTTGGAACATTCGTGAAAAAACCAATTTCCATTATGAATTTTCTCAAAAAAGTAAAGTCATCGTTATTCTGCTCATAATTATGCGTAAGATATTTTATTTTCCACAATATAACTTTCCTTCTACCACAGTTTTCCCTAAATCCACATTAAAATTTTCAGGTGTGCAAAAATCAAATATGTTGTTCTGTGCTTTTCATATAATTAATAATCTTAACTAATAATCTGAGGTATATTTTCTCAGTTGACTGAATTAGCCAGCATTACTTCTATTGCTCCCAATAAACAATAATTTTGCTGGAGGCTGAAACTTCCCAGTAAAATCCTAAAGGACAATACTGCTATGTGCATACATACACACACATATATATATGTATATATATATATGTATATGTGTATATATATATATATAAATATATATATATTTATATATATATATATATATATATATATATATATATATATATATATATATATATATATATATATATATATATATATATATAAGCAGGTTCGCCACAGAGAGGAGAAAATGAAAGCTAAGCACCAAGTACTTTCATGTAGTTGTTGCACATTTTCAAGGTAAACTGAATAAAGTGAGAGAATTTTGTACATAAGAAAACTTTGCATAAAAAAGAAGAAAATCACTTAAAAGCAAAACAGCAATTAGAGCAAGTAACAGCAAAACAATCTTTCAGGTCCACTCTATTACAAACAAGCTAAGTCGCCAACACCTCAAAACCCAACAAGATTGGTAGGTTTTGAGGCTTTGTAAGATTGTTTTGCCGTTACTTGTTCTAACTGCTGTTTTTCTTTTAAGTGGTTTTCTACTTTTTCTTATGTAAAGTTTTCTTATGTGCAAAATTCTGTTACTTTGTTCATTGTGCCTTGAAAATGTGCAGCAATTACACGAAAGTACTTCGTACTTAGTTTTCCATTCTCTCCTCATTGTTGCGAACCTGCTTATATATATATATATATATATATATATATATATATATATATATATATATATATATATATATATATATATATATATGCATGCATGCATTCTGCTAGGAGACGGGTGAAAAGAAATGACTTGAACCAAGCGCTTTCATGTATTTCTACACCTCATCAAGGTTCAGGTGCAAGTCACTCGTACCTGAGCCCTGATGAGGTGTAGAAATGCATGAAAGCTTGCTTTAAGTAATTTCCTCTCACCCTTTTCCTGGCTGAATGCAAATATGATCGCCACACGTCTTCAGTGATTTGTTGAAACATATACATACATATATATATATATATATATATATATATATATATATATATATATATATATATATATATTTACAGTATACATGTATATATATGTGTGCGTGTGTGGTTGAGGACCCTTACATTCTTAAATGTTGGTTAAAATAATTGCTGGCCAAAGAAGGCATGACTTCATTTTTTTTTCGTTTATTTTCCCAAGTCTCATAATATACGGAGTATATCTCGCTCCGACTATGATATTTGGATAATTGATCAGTCATCAGGGTGTGAAACCCGCTTACATACAAACAAACTCTTCAACCTCGAATGTGAGGCCAAATGAAAAACAAGACAAAAACACAATTTTACATATGGATAAATCTTTAATAAGATTTTTATCTCAAATTGGACAGAAAAATCAATCTCCTGAAACAAAATAAATGTAACGCCGTTATTCGGCAAACTGACAACACCCAGCATCGTCAACTGATGTTGAGCTAAGCATCTTTTTCATCAACATCCTGAAAAGAGCACCTCTCATCTATCATGACACTTATTCACCACTTAACAATGAAATAATGCAAATGGTATTATAAAAGCATTATCACTGTCATTATTGTTATTATGGTTATTAAAGTTGCATAATCCGTACGTATGATTAGTTACTTTCTTACTTATATCATGTTATTAATTAAGAAGTGATAAGCCATTTACTAAAGTTCTATCGACTAAAGTCTATGTCTTTTCGATTCATTCATATGAAACTGTTGGAATTTCTTCTCAACCGATAAAAGAAATAAAGTTTTTGTAACATAACAAAATAATTGAGCCATGAATCGTGGAGTTTCCTCTCAGTGGCGAATAACAGAGGCGATAAATAGCTTCACACGAAAATTAATGACTTGGTGAGACAGAGTATACTGTATGGATGAAAAATAAAAGGTTAATTAATAGGGCAGTAAACAAATTTGCATACTATTGTACAAAATAATGACCTGTTTTGGGAATTTTTGCAGGAAAAAGCATTCATCAAAAGGCATTAAAGCTAACGAGAAATCATGCAATTAGATTTTATAATTGGGAACGCTGCCAATGTTTGCAACAATAAAATCTCGATTGCAGGTATTTTAACGGCCTGCGTATCAGGTGATCAAAATTCAAATACAGAGCAGAACAAAGTAGAACTAATAAGCAATTGTAAGCTAATTTCTTTGGCGAAAATAGCCGTAGTATTCTCAATTAAGAAAAGGATTTCAGACACATGAAATGTCATTGATATCTCGCCTCCTCATCGAGTTTCCCATAATTAAAGTTTAAGTTCAAGAATATACCGTTTCCGAATGTCATGACGGGGCATATTTAATAGGTTATTGATGTTGAAATTTTCTGAGAAAGTATTCAATATGTAAATGAATCCACGTCTGCAGCATAGCTCTGAATCTAAAACACAAATTAATGAAGGGAACTATTTCATTCCACATACTCACTACCATTGCTTCATCACCTTTAAGCTAAGTGGGATGAGTACAGATATTCAAAATATAATACAATTTCTAACGGTATCTGCGCCTTTATAACATTTTGTACACAAAAATGTAAATGAAAAATAACCGCCCATACTCAAATTAAGGATATTGGGTTTTGTAATGGCTGACTGCGTTGCTATATACTTGAATACTTGAATGTTTTATCCTTTTAAATCTAAAATACATAATACTGAGTTATGTTGAATCGAGCGCTCTGGACCTCCAAAATAATGCTTAACTGTAAAACTAACCAGTTTGGTGTTCCTCAACCTGAGCGACTGAATTGTCTTATAAGACTGATATGATCCTCCACAACAAAGATAAATTTGTCGCCGCTTTCTGCAAAAGACTAGCTTGGGATAACTCAGGGCTTGAGCATTATATGATTATGACGTCACAAAGATACATTAACAGCAAGACAAAAGTGGTCAGTGGGGACCTTGATTCATAGAGGGTTATATTCCCCTCAGTGGAAAGGATAGCATCCTTGGTAGTGGCAAGAGAAGAAATGTTTCTCGAAGCCCAACGTAATATATATATATATATATATATATATATATATATATATATATATATATATATATATATATATATATATATATATATATATATATATATACGAGGGTAAGTCAAAAAGTTCCAGGAAAAATTGTTGAATGATGTATTTACACAGGAATAAAACAACCCAAATACTTGGTAAACAATTATCTGTGATGTAGTGATCATATAGACTTGTTACCTCAGTCATCCTCTTGCTACCGTGGTGTTAACATCTGCTTCAGAAAAGTAACTTCTTGAACCCATGGAAAATAAAAATTTTGAGATGAGAGCTAACATCAAGTTCCTGACCAAGCTTGATTGGAAACCAGGAAAAATTATTGAAGCTTTGCAACAAGTTTATGGAGATTCTTCTCCATCTAAATCAGTTGTTTATGATTGGATAAAGCGATTTAAGGATGGTCGGGAGGACCTCAAAGACAACCCAAGAGAGGGAAGACCATCGACTGCAAAAAATGAAAGAATTGTGGCTTTGGTGCAGAATCTAGTGGATGAAGATCGTCGGATTACTATCGATATGATAGCTAATGAAACTGGGATCTCCCATGGTTCCGCATTTTCAATTTTAAATGAAAATCTTGGTTTGAGTAAACTTTCAGCACGTTGGGTCCCAAAAGCGTTGCGCGAAGACCAACTGCATCAAAGAGCTGAACTTTCTCTTGCAGTTTTAACGAAGATTGAATCAAATGCATCAGAGTTTTTTGACCGGATTGTTACTGGAGATGAAACTTGGATCCATCAATATGACCCAGAAAGTAAAATTCAATCAAAGCAATGGTTACCAAGAGGTTCAGCTGCACCAGTGAAGTTCAAAGTGGCGAGATCTGCCCAGAAGGTTATGGCAACAGTGTTTTGGGACTCCAAAGGAGTGATTTTGATTGATTTCCTTGAAGGACAAAAAACAATCACCGGGAACTACTACAAAGGTGTTTTGCAAAAACTGAAGACTGCATTGGCTAAAAAACGTCGAGGAAAGTTGCACCGCAGAATTTTGTTCCATCATGATAACGCTCCAGCACATTCATCAAGGGTTGCAAGAGAAGTCCTACGGAAATTTAGGTGGGAAACTCTTCCACATCCTCCTTATAGTCCTGATCTTGCTCCTTCAGATTTTTTCCTGTTCCCAAAACTCAAGGAACACTTAAGAGGAGTCCGGTTTGAATCTTTGGATGCTGCTAAACATGCAGTTTCAACATGGTTTAATAGAAAGGCCCCAAATTTCTACAAAGAAGGGTTGCAGAGGTGGAAACAGCGCCTTGAAAAGTGTATAGAGTTAGATGGTAGATATGTAGAAAAATGATGTTTGAATTTCCTTAAATAAAGAGTATATTGAATTTTTCCTGGAACTTTTTGACTTACCCTCGTATATATATATATATATATATATATATATATATATATATATATATATATATATATATATATATATATATATATATATATATATATATAGCCTATATATATATATATATATAATTTGTGTCTGTGTGTGTGAGTATATGCATGTATGCATATCCCTGTCAAAATATTGTGAAAGGCCTTCGTAAATATCTACGTAACCCAAAGCCTATCTCTCTCTCTCTCTCTCTCTCTCTCTCTCTCTCTCTCTCTCTCTCTCTCTCCTTGTCTATGCTCGCTTTCACTTTTTTTCAGGTGGTACTGCTCCTGCCCAATCAATATGTGTGCACAAAAATATTGGACGATAAAGGACACAGATTGCCTCTTATGAAATATGCATCTCATATCATGGTTGTAACAGTGTCAGTAATTTTCCCTCGGCGATTAAGTGACAAGCACAAGAGGGCATCCATGAAAAAGCGCGGGAACAAAATGGACTGAAAACATAACACAAATTCTTTCGGCACACTTTCACGCTCTAAGTTAAGGCATGGCGTAAATCAAAACCAGATAAAAACTAAAAGAAATTTCAGATGGTCGCTTTAGTTTTCTTTATCCGTTACGCAGCAAGGGTGATTCACAGAAGGCTCATCCGACTACTTTTGTGACAGAAATATCAGAATGTCAAAAAAATGTCTTAGAACATTTCATCACCGTTCTGATTCATGTTCATTCTATAAGCAAATTAAATTCGCATCTCTCTCTCTCTCTCTCTCTCTCTCTCTCTCTCTCTCTCTCTCTATATATATATATATATATATATATATATATATATATATATATATATATATATATATATATATATATATATTGTCATAAACTGGGTCCTCGGTGTAGAGGGGAATGGGAACAATTTATTATTATAGATGAGTTCATACCAAGGGGGGGGGGGGGTCCAAGTTTATGAATAAAAGGAAAAACTGCTGGAAACTCACCTTAGAATCTTCCTGGATTTACGTAAATAATGAAGGTCGCCTTTGGAATTAGAATTCTTTTACAATTTAAAAGGGGTTTATTTACAGAGAATGGGGCAAATATGCAAGACCAAAAAAAAAAAAATAATGCAACAATTTACAGACACATAAATTACATAAAATAGATCAATAATTCAGTAATTTGCAAATACGCAATGTAAATATGACGGGCCACAGATACAACACCCCGTTATGACAAATGACTCTGTTATGTTAAACTGCATCCATTCACAGACAATAATACACTGGAAGGGGTGAACTCCAGGACAATGGCAATCAGTTAATCAAGGTGATTCCTGTGTGGGCAATGGATTCTTGTGATCAAGCTGCGACCAGGAGTGGTTACAAAGTTGGATGGCAGTCATGCAATGGTCGGGCATAGATTTGCAGACTGGACAGGATAAGATGGCTCCTGTAAGAGAGGTCAGGAGTTAGTACAAACGTGGGGGGAGAAAGGAAACCTCCCTTGCTATTAGATAAACACAATAAACCTCCACACAGGGGAGGAATTAAACACTTATATCACTTCAACTAATTTGCCCTTAATTTACACTATGGAGGGAATACCTGAATGCTTATCACTCAATCATATTAGGTTGATTTCACAGCAAGTCATGGGGTTATTCATGGGCTGCTCGAAATAGGCTGACTTAACAAAGGAACTGCTTTCTTGGAGGAAGTAAATTGAAATTTGAAGGAATGGAAAAATCAAGGAATTTCAGGGGAAGGGGAAAGGGCTGTCTTATTGACTACTTGCAGAAGACGTACCTGGGTCTGTAAATGTGTGCACTAAACATGTATGACGCAGCCCTGTACCAGAGTTAGTGTTCGCCAAATGTGTTGCTTGGACTAGAGGTATCTGTGGAGTGGCTTTCCGGGAAACAGAGCGCGTCTCCCCCAGTTGTTTGCTTCAGAGTCTCAGCCTACGTTGACCCACAAAGAATCATACAGCCAGCAAAGGAGTGGAGGAAAAAAATGATCTTAAGATTAAGTACTTAGAGGTTAAGTTCCTATCTCTCTCACAGCCTGGCTACGTCCCCATGTCCATAATGGATTAGCTGCTCCCATATTGCGTGATGAGGGTGAGGGGGGGTTCATCTATTGTCCACCCCAGGTCAACTGAGGTGGGAGGCTATCCCTACATGAGTGAAAACAGGTGCTAACCACTTTTCCCTAGTTCAAAAATACACTGGGTTCTACCTCGCCCGCCATGTTTTCTTGGCCCTACAATCAAATGAAGGTGAAAATGATTCCCTGAATAAATTACTCACTGGCTGCCAGACGAGGGAGGAATAAATTCTTAAGAATATATATATATATATATATATATATATATATATATATATATATATATATATATATATAATATGTGTGTGTGAATGCTTGCATATATATATATATATATATATATATGTATATATATATACATATATATATATATATATATGTATATATATATATATATATATATATATATATATATATATATATATATATATATATATATATACATATATATGTATATATATATATATACATATATATATATTTATATATATATATATATATATATATATATATATATATATATATATATATATATATATATATAATATATATATATATCTCAGAAGACAGGAGCAGTAGCTCGGATGATGCACGATCAAGAGTTCATGGAGAGGCATTCTAATTGGATACGTTTATTCAAGAGCTGACGTTTCACATGGCTTGATGCATTTTCAAGGCTGGCAAAGCACTTAAAAACAATAAATACTTTTTATATATGATGTGAAAGGTATATACAAAATTTATTTCTTACCTTATTTATATCTCAGGCAGAACAGAGCAAAAACGAACAAAAAGGGGAAGGCAAATAACAGCAAAGGGCACAGAACACCTACTTATATTGGTAGTGAAGGCTAGACTGGTGTAAAGGACAGCATAAATGAAAAAGACACAAGGTGTTAAAAAAACAACAACAATAAAACATTAAGCAATAAACAGCTGTGTTGATGATGATTGGTTGTTGAGTGTTGGAATGGTCAGTTTGATCATTATGGATTCCAAAGTGATTAGTTCCTCCTCACTCTCTACATGAGTTTTATAAATTTTAACATGATTCCTCATGTTAGGTTGGTCCGGGCTCAATAGTTTGCTTCCAGTTCTGTAGTTAACTTTGTGATGAGAGCAAATTCGAACTTTTAGTAGTCTCCTGGTGCATCCAATATGTGTGACCAGACTACACCTGAGACAGGTATACTTATAGATCACATTAAATGCAAGCAGAGGACCCACTCTATCCTTAGAATGGGATCAGGATCATGTAGGCTCTTTGGGATAAGCTTCAGATTCAACGCTGGTAGTTCCTTATTAAATAGGCTAATACATTTTCTCCCAGATTTATTATCATGTAGGATGGGGAATTTTGCATATAGACGTAATTTGGGGACCATATGAACCGTAGGCAGATCATTCATCTTAAGAATGAGCAACTTATTGAGGGATCTATGGAATATAACGAGTGGGAAACAGTAATTCTTAAAATAGTTGGTTAGGAACGTGATTTCGTCATGAAAAGCAGCCCAGCTAGAGGTAAGCATAAGAGCCCTGTGAGGCAGAAGTAAAGTAGATATGGAATTCATCTTGAAACTGTAGAAACAGGAACTGCAAAAATTGGTACCTAGACCAGTGAAAGCACTTTTTCTAAGAATGCCAGTATGGAAGCCTCTCTTATCCTTTGTAATTCAGAACACCAGGAAAGCAAGCAAGTTGTGGGACTCTTTTCCAAGAGTGAATTTGTTGTTAGGGCGTTGGAAATTTATGTATTCTAAAAAATTATCATTGTGAAAGTCGTTTCTGAAAAGAGCGAAGGTATCGTCAATGTAGCGTCTATAAAATAAAGGGTGAAAACTAAGGGGGCCAGTTATCTGATATTTGCTCCTCAAGGGAGCTCATGAAGGTATTGACGAAGGTCGGGCCTAGGGGATTACCCATCGCTATCCCCTCCACCTGTCTGTTAAGCGTACCATTAAAAACGAAGGCCTTGTCAAGCATGGCCAGCTCTAAAAATTGCTTAAAATAGGTTTTACTAAAATTATTAAAATGGGAATCATTGAAGGGAAATAATTTGTTTAGGAAAATATCTATGGTCACTCCCACTGGAACGTTTGTGAACAGGGATTCACCATCGAAGCTTGCCATGACCAAATTAGAATACTGCTTAATAATTTTGTCTTTAAAAGTGGCTGAGTTTTTTTAGCATACAGGAGTCATTTGTCAGTGGTTCAAGTAACTGGACAAGAAATTTAGAGAGTCCGTATTTAGGGGTATTCATAGAGGAAAGAATGGTCTTAAGGGGGTCCTTCTTTATGTATTTTAGGTAGCCCATAAATGACTCCATACGACGATCCTGTAACAAAAAGATTTTGGTATGTATTTTCATCTATTATCCTATTTTGTTTAGGTGTCCTTATCTTGCATTTTATCAGTTTATGGACTTACGAGGGGTTTTCTTGTAAGGATAAATTATAACTTCAAGGCCCAAAAAGCAGTCTCTTTCCCTCTAAACCCATAACTATATATATATATATATATATATATATATATATATATATATATATATATATATATATATATATATATATATATATAAATATATATATACACACACACACACACGCACACACACATATATATATGTGTGTGTATAACTATATATATACATATATATACTGTTACATTTAGAGGGGTGGAGACTGCTTATTGGGCCTTTAAGTTATAATTCTTCCTGACAAGAAAACCCCTCATGATCCCATAAACTGATAAAATGTAAGATCAAGCAATAGAACGGCAGGTCGCCAAGGGAAAGTGAATTTCTTAATATTAATTTATTAAATACAATCACAGCAAGGAAGAAATTACCAAGGAAAATTGAGACACTTTCACTAAACTAATTTACTTGGAGTTTACACAACAGCAATGACTGAGTGAAATGGATAATGCGTCACAATTTATGAATACTGGCCACGTGCAAGTGGTCCTGTAACCCAATTAGGCAATAATTCTGTGGGCCCTGTAGGGCGGAACCTTCAGACAATCAGGAACACAGAGGCATGGCTAGGCTTGTAATGGCATCGATAACACTCCTGGAATGAGAGAGTTCTAGGTAAGACTAGTACTGAGATGATACTCTCTCTGTGATTGAATAAATGCAAGAATTGGATGGAGATCCTTTACTCTACTCACTTGCTAGCAAGAGGGCGAGAATTACATTATACACTGTCAAGGAAGTTACACCCAGGGGTAATAGATTCACTGTTTAAATTGAAAGGACAAGGAGTTACTGAAATTATGAAATGTGCAAGAGAGAGAGTAACTAGTCTAAGAGAAAGAACTGGTCAACCAATTTTTCCTTCCAAGGTTCCTTCCAGGTTTTGCTTGCACACACCTTATGTCAATGTGATCCAAGTTATCAGCGACATCTGGGAATCGGCACTTCTGTCCAGCGTGAGAAAGTGTGAGTTCCAAAGTCACCCCGGTTCTGGGGTTGTCCAGGCAAAGGGTCACCCATGAGTAACGACTGCTATTCTGAGTTGTACTGGACTGAACTCATGGTCTGGGTGGACTGAACTGATGTGGGCGGTGACGTCGGTGTTTTAAGGGTTGGGGTTTGCTGGGGTATCCCATCAGGCTGCAGGCCTGGCGTGTACCTGGAAGAGGGAAAAAGGGTATGCCAGGAGAAGGGTCGAAAGAACTCAGTTGGAGACAGATTGACTCTTAAGATTAAGACGGGAAAATATCTATTCCCCTCCCCCCCGCCCCCGCATTCCTTGGGGACACATTAAACCTAGCCCTTCAAGAGGGGGGAACCATTAATGGATAAAACTGCCCCTTGACTCTTCGGTCTGTGGGTATACCTCGCTCTCCTACTGCCTGGTATTTCTTCATAAGGGCTTAACAGTTAGCAATCTAGCAGCGATATATATATATATATATATATATATATATATATATATATATATATATATATATATATATATATATATATATATATATATAATCTTAATTTCCTTGGTTGCCTTTCTGCGCGTGTTGTGTGTGTGTGTGTGTCACTCCCCTTTCTCTTCCCGTACCTCTCCCACCTTTCTTATATATATAAATGGTATATTCTTTATTTTGATAGCCACTTGCTTTTTGTTCCTTATCAGTTTAGTTATATAATTTAGGAAGGCTGTGTACCTTTAATATGAGATTATTGCTACAGAAGTAGAACTTTCGAAAAAACTGCTGAATATGAAATCTGCTAAGAAAAGGTAAACATCGCAGGTAATAAAGTGGTTAGCTGGAATATATAAAAAAAAATGTTATAATGTTTTTGAAGCCGAAATGTAGATCATACTTGCTACATATTGTGGTAACATTTCAGCCATCTCTGAGTAAATACTAGTTCTCTGAATGTCTATACCTTAGAGCTGAATGGGCAACCGTAATAGTGGTGGCCGCTGTTTTTTAGTCAGGCTTTACAGTGGAAGTCAATTATATTTTACCATAGGAAAAAATAATAGCAATATGAAATTACGTCGTTCATCGGTTTATTACTTTTACTAATGTAAGTGGATGGGAGCTATATATTAAGCTTTATATCTCAAAACGTAATCGATGTGTTCGTATATGGAATAAAAATGGCTTACTCAAACTCTGGAAATGACTCGGACTAGTAATTGAATACCTGAGTCAAATGCCTGTTTGCTACTCATTTTTTCGACAACATGTTTCAGATTCCATCGATACAAGATTTATATTGAGTGAATGAGCGGCTATAGCTACCGGACCAAACATGAGAGATTCTAATTTGTACTCAGATTTTTATTGGTGTCCTTAATACCGTAGGGTAATAAAGTTCGCATTAAATGGAAACGATAAAAATAATGTTCTGAAGCATAAAAATATATAGGCTATATATATATATATATATATATATATATATATATATATATATATATATATATATATATATATATATATATATATATAGTGTGTGTGTGTGTGTGTGTGTGTGAGTGTGTGGTATTATACATATTTTTGGCTGTTACCAAGGTTTCAAAGTACTGTGCAGATTCGGCACGGAGTGTTCAGTAAGAGCCAGACAGACAGATAATCTATTCGATATTCCTAATCGTTGTTTCTGTTTCATGATTAATCTGACAAAAATTATCAATAATTTAACTATGAAATATTGTAAAGGTGCAAAGGTTAGTTTTTCATTTCTGAAATCACCACCGAATACTGAAGAAGGCTTAGCAACAGCAGTAAAAGAATGATCTTAGAGAAATTATAGCTAAAACCCACCAAAAGAATATTCTGAGTAATGGCTCAATGTTTCCTTTGAAGAGTATATTTCATACTTAGATCAAAGAATATGTTCATACATACAGCGAGAGAAAAAGCCTACTTTGGAACTTTATCTCACCCAGAAGCTAATGATAAGTGACTTGATGTCTCTTCTCTGGAAAACACACACACACACACACACACACACAAACACAGGCACACAAACACACACACACAAGAAAAATTAAGGCTATATCGCGAAATACAATTAAAGTTGATCATTTTTATACGTGGAGATGAATATTCCAGTTGATAGAACCGTTTGTAATACACATTTCAAGTATTCTCACTTAACTCTCCTAATGAAAGTTTCGTGAGAAGGGCAATGGTTATCTTTGGCTCGTAAGTTGATATATTAGATTTTTCGTTCTTGATTGGTTCGATACTTAAGGGGAGATCCGGGTTTTGGATTTAAGAATTTATTCCACTTATAACGAAATTTTTTACCTGTAAATTAAAGTATCCTTATGAATTACTCTATTTATATTAATATCTGTTTTTATTGTCCCGCCTTACATGCTTACAATAAATGTTAAAGCTTTAGATTAAAGGAACGGAAAGAATTAAATTTCGGAAAATATTATGCACTCTAAGGCACAGAGCATACTCTGGCCATACTTTCTTTTTTTCTGTTGTTTAATGAAGTTAGTGCTTAAATAAGTTAAAGAACAGTAAAACCACTTTCATTTTATTGTTTTACATTTACAGGTAAATGATGCTGATAATGCTACTTAAGGGTTGTAAACTGCACTCTCCTCTCGCAATCATATTTCAACTCAAGATCGCAGAAATATCTTGAAACTTTTTTGACAAAAAGAAAAAAGTTTAAAAAATTTAACCTGCTCAGTTTTCGGTCCCTACCATATTATGTTTGTAAATCATATTACATAGAAGAAAAGTTTCTATTACAAGACTTTGATGGAGCAATTATACCCATGGCGCGTCCCCTCTGGTAAAATAATTTTCTTGTTTTTACTGAACTCGCAAGCACACTGAGAGCTTAATGGCGTCAACTTAAGCTGTTATGTCAGGTCACAAATTTCATTAATGTTGCTGCAAGCCTTCAGTCTGAAGAGTGTCAGGAATAATAGTTTTATTTTTCGGGTGCGTTGTTTGTGATTATGAATAACTGGACTCAAAACATTATCGCTGCAAAGACTCACAATGAAACATATACGCTAGAGAAACGGTATGGTATAGAGATCATCTTTTTACTGATTAAAGATACACGCTTCACAATATTTCGGTGGTGTTAACAACATCAAACTGAAAATAAAAAAAAAACAAATGTGAATTAAATAACCTTGAAATTGAAAGAAGGAAAAAAGTTTTAAATTTTGATCGCTTTACCACCTCTCAACCAAACATTTACTTTTTATACAATAATGGTCGTTTGCTCATTTCAGTCTTCTTCTTCCTCTTTTAACGTGCTTTTTTTCCCATTTGTATGGGGTAAGCACGACGCCGTCTTCTGAAGGACTTTGATTTGGCTTTGTGGGTAGACTTCGTAGTCTCGATCGGCTGCCCTGCCTGTCATCGCTTAGACCCCGGTAGCGTATGTACATTTTTATATTGTACCAGTCACCAGCGCCCTTTCTCTCAGCAGCGAAGAGTCGTTGCGCGTGAACACCTTTATACTGGCCAACTAATTCGTTATGTACGACCACAGCATCTGAGCAGTAAATTTCATCCATACGGAGTGAACTACAACATAGTGTCCAATTTCTTTGCTCCATTTAATCTTAAAAGCACTTGAATCTCAACCAAACTGTAATACTCATCAACCATTATTAATTTGTTAATAGAAGACATTCACATCCAAGCACCAAAGATGATAGATATTAATATATATATATATATATATATATATATATATATATATATATATATATATGTATATATTAATACAAGTATTACGCAAAAATTTCATTTAATAACCAATTCGCTCTACCTCGGAAATAATTCCCGAAGGGGAATTATATATGATAAGTGATGGTCACCTGATGGACTCGAACCTCCGACTGAAACTATCAGTGACTTCACTGATGAATGCCCGTGACAGTCGAGAACTCGTCATTGAAGTCATCGGTAACTATCGTCGGGGGTTCGAGTCCATCAGGCGGCTATCACTTATCATAATTACCTTTTAGTATTAATTCCGAGGCAGCACGAACTGGATATTAAATGACATTTGTAGCTTAATGTTTATGTATAAAAAATGTCATGGTGATGTGATAAAAATTCATATATATATATATATATATATATATATATATATATATATATATATATATATATATATATATATATATATATATATATATATATATATATATATATATATATATATAAGCATTTCATCTTACACATTTTCCTTAAAGTTCTCATCTTGTCATTAGCCCAAAAAGCCTTTCTAAACCGACCATGCATGGATCATTAATTCGAGAATTTCTTTTTCTTCCTTGGACTTTTCTTCGAGTTGCCAATAAAGATGTAAATAAACCGTCTTTTTCCTTTTTTCGCTGCAGTATCATCAAAACCAGATCAAGAATATTAACTTTACTCTTATTTGTTTGTTTTCTTTTTATTTTATATGCGAATCCTTGTCTTTTCTTATCGAACAGTGGAATCTTCTGCTATTTCTTATGATATTTTGTCTATAGCTTCACTCTTTGATTCCAATATTTTTGTCACATTTCCACCAAAGGTTTACGACGAACGTACTTTCCCTGCCCGACTCTCAGCGTGGTTTTATATAAGTAAAAATTCGAGACAAGGGGATGTTGGCAAATGCAAAAATAACAGTATAAAATTAACTAGTAAATAAAGGTCAACAATTTTAGTAAAAAGCAGAAGACCAACATAAGAGGAAGAACACCAAAGTCATAGAGAGAGAGAGAGAGAGAGAGAGAGAGAGAGAGAGAGAGAGAGAGAGAGAGAGAGAGAGAGAGAATGATTCCTTCTATTCCAAAATTCCCGAGGCAAACCTTCAACTCGAAGAAAAATATCTAAAATCTTAAAAAAGGAGGAACGGATGTGAAAAAGTATTTCATCACGGCTCACTTATGTTAACCAAATACAAAGTCGAATACATCATTTATTTTATTTCCGGAAAGCCGCCGTTTTTATTGAAACGGAAATAAAAAAAAGTTTTCCTTTTCTTCCTTTTTTAGAGTGTAAAAAGTTTTTTCTTTTTATTGGACACGCCTTTGGAAATCAGGACAGAATCTTTTCACCATTAGTCAATAGTCTGAGGAAACACAGCAAAATTAAATAATTTTCAAAATTTTTCCAAGCTTTTGTAACTACATCAGGGCATATACGTGATATAAACCTCTATCAAATTATTTTAATGTTTATCTTAACTGTAATGAAGCCAATTAAATCAAGGGAATTATCAACGGACAAAATAAAAATAAGAATAATTTTGTAGATAAGGATAACTATTTTTATATTCCTTGGTATATGCTGTAAATAAGGGGAGTCTTTAGCCATCTTTACAAATATATGCGATAATAATGATTACTTCAATCAATTTGTATCCATGTTATTTTCTATAGGTAACAACCATATTCAGCGGATGATACACATTTTGTTTAATGCTTCTTTCATGTAACCCGGGTCAACCCTCTCTCATTACCAGGCCTAATATAGATAAGCAGAATCCTGGTACCTTGCTTCGAGCTTCAAGACGTTACGTAACATCCCCATGATCGGAACACCCCACCTTCCCCATTTTATATAGTGTCAACTTACATATGAGACCAACAGCAAGAACCGTTAGAAGAATGTATAACACAATTCAAGAACATGATTCAGAGCGTAAAAAAGTAAAGAATAAGACTGCACTAATCGAGAAAATATGACGATACATCCCTAGGATTAAAGACGAACCGAATTTTCGATCAAATCAAGGCATAAAAACAAGAGCCAATCTCTCCGCACTCAAAAACCCATTACGACGGTAAACTTGACCATAAACTATCGACTGCTCTTTCGGTGGGCCGACTCCCAACGCTCTCAAACTTACTCTCCGAAGGGATCTGCCTCGTCAGTTTTATTTGATGCGTGTGACTTCATTGAAAGTCTACTTCGGCGAGGGATCGAAGTCATTCCCTTTGCAGTGAATGACTCGCTTTGTGTTTTTACCAGCATAAACTACTCTAAGCTTTGTCGAAAGATTTTCTTGTAAGAGGTGAAATTTGGGAAATGGCAAGAGCTGAAAGAAGTTGAATAACTTGGAGGGAAAAGACCAAGGTCAGAAATGCAATCTGCCGCTTACAGGTGAGAACTGTAATTTTATATCAGTGGCTTATTTAGTGGAATTAAAGTGACATACTTCATAGTGAATATCCAGTACACTATGAAATCAAATTACTTTTATTCTTAGAATTATATCGAGAATTACAAGTGCTGTCTGCTATAAAGTAACTGTTATGTCTCATTACCCGACAAGTACCTTTAGTTTTGGGCAAGTTGTGCTCCTAGTCTCTCCCCTCAATGACTTCCATTTCCTTAAAATACGAAAAGGCCGTTGTAGCAAATGAATCTTTCATTTTATGAAATAACACGTGTCACTTGGCCACGAGAGAGAGAGAGAGAGAGAGAGAGAGAGAGAGAGAGAGAGAGAGAGAGTGTAACACGAATCAGAGAAAACTCCACCTATCGGAAATTCATTTAGCTGAAGTATCCCGATATCCAATTACAACTTTAGTCCGTCAGAATCAATATCGAATAAAAGTTTGATTTCTAAGTTTTGTTTATCTTATAAGAAGTTTGAGTAAAAAGTGATGAATCATACGATTCATTCAATAAAATATGTCCGGTAAAGGTGAGAGTTATAAATATCTCTATAGAAATCTTAATGGCCTAGGTTAATTATATTCACCTTTTTCATCACTAATTTTCCCATTTATTTCAGTGTTTCCTCCTTAATTTATGCACCACTTTATTCGCACTGCTCCTGTTGACATACGTCATCTGCCAAGGCATCAAAGTCTCCTAAAAATATCTAATCTATAACCATAAACGCAGACACTCGATAATTGCCTTCTAATTCTAGTACAATAGAAGAAGAGAAGGAGGGGGAAATTCCCTTCTTGGATGTCCTGGTAAAGAGAGGAGGGGAAAACTTAAAATTCAAGGTATACAGGAAGAAGACACACACACGCCCGTTCATACATACATAGGTTCTCCAGTCATAGGGAAGAAATAAAAATGGGAGTAATGACAGGGTTGGCCATTAGGGCTTATAGGATTTGCAGTCCCGAATTCTCAGATGAAGAGCTGGAATACCTGAGGGAGAGTTTTAGGAGATTAGGGTACCCTAAGTACTGGTGGGAGCGGGCACACACCAAGGCAAGAAAAAACTATTTTGATAAGGGGGAAGGTATACAAAAGGAACATTTGGTAGGGAAGAAAATAATTACAGCCCCGGACAAACAATACTATTGCACCCATCAACAGGTAGCTAGATAATTACAGCTTGATAGGCAGCTACAAAAACACCATTAGTAATAAAACAGATAGAAACAAAAAGTCGGCAGAAGGGGGAGAGATAAGAGAGGGTGTGTTATATGCGGCAGCGTGGCTAGACTGTGAAGATGGGTACTATGGCGAAACTGGCAAATCCAGTAAAAAGCGAAGCACACGTCACATGCAGAACATAAGACATAATCAGGCGTCGGCAGTTACCATACATTGTTGGGAAAGAGACCACAAAATAGACTGGGGAAAATATGAGTTTTCTGTACAGGAACACCAACAAAACGGCCAGACTGGTTGTAGAGAATGCCTTCATAACATGCACTGACGACACAGTGGCAGGAAACACCGGAAATGGCTTTAAAGACATGTCAAGAAAAATCGTACACTCCACAGTAGCAAGGAAACAAAAGAAAGACGCAAGAGGACCACGGGACACGAACACCTGAATGAAGATGCGGGCAGAGAAAGACCAAGGTCACGACGGGGAGGTCACACAGGAGGAGGGAGACAATTATAGTATTAAAGTATGAATAAATATCTCCACTAGGCACCATCCAGTTTGCATGAGGTCCTGTTAGTAATTGTACTAATGCACAGAACAATTGTGTATGTGGTAAAGTTTATATACACACACACACTCACACATACACACACACACACACATATATATATACATATATATATATATATATATATATATATATATATACATATATATATATATATACATATATATATATATATATATATATATATATATATATATATATATATATATATATATATGTATATGTATATATTAGTAACGTCACAGTCACTCGCACCAATATATCTATAAGGGTCTTCCGAATGCATCCAAGGTGCGAAAAAAAGAGTAGTGATTAGGTTACCCCAGGCTATCTGAAAATCCTACCGTGCCCCGGACTAGCCTATCAAGTCTGGAAATATTTTTGGTTGAAAAACTATGGTTATAATACAGAATATACTTATAAATAATTTCAAATAGGAGGAAGAATGAGAAAAATAGTGGATTACATGATGTGCCATAAAATACTTGAGAATAACCACGCCAGTGGAAGATTAAACGAAATTTACGAAATGTGACCAAATCAGGCGAGGAAACCTATCCAAGATACCAAAGGAGGCAATGCGAAACTTCAGATAAAACACACATTTTGCTCCTCGGCATAAAATGTTATGCTGTTTCCGTAAATATGCAAAACTCAGAAAAAGAATCTCGACAATAGTTGGAATCATAAAGTTCTCAGAAGAGGATGGGCACATTTTGGAAGGGCCGGAAACTTCGCATCTCAGATACATATCATATTCGGGGAGTGGTACACATCCCGCCCACAGGAAAATACTTGAGAAATGCAAATACACTACACTTTAGTATGCACAAGCGCTCGCATCTCTTCAAGTAAGAGAGAGAGAGAGAGAGCGCGCGAAAATTTGCGTCATATCTCCAACTCAAGCCCACAAAAAAAGGTAGCTTAGTGCATCTGATATAAAACTGACTAACATTCTAAAAAAAAAGGCAACATAACACATTTGTGGTCATTTCATTTCTCCTTTTGCTTCGCCACTGTAACCACATTTCTTTTCTTCAAGTTTACAATTGCATGTAATAACATTTTCATTTTAATAGGTAAAAAGTTAAGCATCACTTTTGTAATCATAATGCTTTCCCTCGGATATTCAACTCATGCAGCACTTTTATTTTATGAAATTTAATCCTACAAGGCATTTACAGGTCTTGCTTTGTTTACTAATGTTTTACATAAATCGCGCCTACCCCATGATTTTTGAAATGCAATCCGATATTCTCTGCTAGTGTGCGTCTCTTCCTGTCAGATTCAACACCTCATATTTTTGTGGTTTATATTTAGCTATATAGCACTTGTGGATGAGGAAATATGACCAGTCTAGTAATAATTACCTTTCAAATTATCCTTACGATAGAATTTCCCAGGTGTATAATCCACCCCGTATATCATAGTGAATATTTATCCTGAACTATTTTCATGAAAATATTCTAAGAAAAATGAGGTCGGTTTTCTTCGTCTGTTCTGGGAAAAGAAGTTGCTTCCGATACTGCACAATGAGAATTTAACAAGTATTTATAAAGGCAAAACTTCCTAGAAAAACGTCCATGATGTAGCGTAAAAAAATAATGTTTGTTTTGAAGAGACAAGGGCTCTTGGAGAGAGGCCATGTACAAAAGTGATAGCGAGAAAAATATGAGCTGAGAAGAACCGCAGAGACACCGAGGGTGCGATAACTTACGGAAAATAAAGTGATAGAGAAAACCAGGGCCATCCTATTTTCACTACTACTTTTGGATCTTATACATTTTGTATGCGTAAGGGCATTAGTTGCAGCCAAATGAAATGAAAGTATAATTCTAGACTTTAAATAGAATGAAACGTAGGTGGAGCATCGGTAACACTTTTCAAAGACGAATAATAATCTTGATAAAAAACCTGCTTTGTTTTTCTCCCTCTACTTTGAGCCCTAACAGTAATTTTTTCTTGGTCTAATAGATGGAATTTTTGGTCAAAATCTAAACCTTAAGGTATATTCACAAAAATGAAGGTTGCAATTGAGAAATACACAGCCTCAGCTTTTTCAGTGAATGTATTAATGGCCTAAATTTAAGCCTAATTATAATGCATCTAACAGAAATTGCTGAATTTAATCACCTTCACCAAGGAGAACACTATTCCATTTCTACCGTTCACTTTCAACTTGGTTCGAGAAACACAACTGACTAGAGGTCATTTCGTATTTGGAGAAATTGCGAAATTGCGTGTCCTTTGTTGTTTTCTCAAAAAAGCATGAAGAGAATTTTTTTCTACGCAGCTTCAAAGAGCATCCGTGGAAAATAAAATCAGTGGATTTGATAAAGAACATTTCTCCATAAGGAAACGAGTTGAAATGGCCTCTGCTAGCAGGAACCGATTTGATTTCGTCTCACTCTGAAAGAACTCATTCCTTTAATTGAGAATTCAAAAATCGGCCTCCGACTGTGAATTGCACTGAAGTAATGGAAGAAGACGCTTGGTTGTTGTGACGTTACAAATGACTGTTATGGAGTTACAATAAATGAATAAATGAGCAAATAAATAAAGATAAGCTAGGATGATCTAAGTAATAATATAAGAAATGGGGAAAAAATTTAAGCTTTAGAGTTAAATGAACTTCTCTAAAATATAAATTTAAAAGGGTGCTGCTGAGAACCTCAGCCTTCTCAAAAACTTATTTGCCAAACTGAATATGAACGAATTCTGATTGATATAATATTTGGATAATTTTTTTCCTGCCCTCTCCCCCCGCCCCCCCCCCCTCTCCCTCTCTCTTCTCTTACCATATCTGAGCATATATTTACTTTACGTGAAAATGTTTGGTTCGAGCTTGTATTGTAAAGAAGAATTATAAAGAGTCTGAAAACATAAAGGGAAAAAAAGAAAGGTCTTTAAAGTACTTCCATTTTAAGACTAGTTCTAAGTAGCCATACCAAAATATATTATAACATGAGGGATCAATTAAAAGAACAGAGTCTAGTATGAAATAGGTAATCAGTCATCAAACCTGAACCATTAACTTCATCCTACAGTGATCATGAGCATTATTGTAAAACCTTCTAGATTTCAAATCAAATGTACGATTTGTTTGAAAGCAAATGAGCTATATTTGTCACCAGCTAAAATAATGACCTTAAATGGAATTCAGACAGCAAATCTCTTTTTGGTGAGAAGGGTAAAGAGCACTGGAGGGCTGCCAAAGAGAGCTGCAGTGAAATAATATTCTGTATATCTTATGGATACATTTTACCATAATAATGGGTTTCTAAGTGCAGAAAGATTAACCACTTCGTTTTAAGCCTTGCTTTAGGTTAGCCTCTAATTCTGTTCGTTATCTTCATACTCTGCCCGAAGTTTTAACGAAAAGTTCTATTGACATAATTATTATCTCTGTCTTTCATTTCTCTTTGTGGAAAATTTTTAATTAATTTTTTTTCCCTTGGTATCCAGTCATGGTCCTTCAGATAATCTAACAGAAATAAAGACCGATTCATTATCATTTCCTCCCTTGTTAGTTTGCTTCTCTGTCATTATTATTATTATTATTATTATTATTATTATTATTATTATTATTATTATTATTATTATTATTATTATTATTATTATTATTCCAACGTTTAGCATTACGTTATTACATCTTCAGGCAATTCTACAATAGATATAAATAAAAAGTTCAATGGTAGTTTTACATTTCAAAGAACAATTTCTTATGTTAGATATTTCTGGGTTGGACAACCTAACATTGGATACAAAGATTTCTCGATACTTGAACAAGCCAACAACTCAAAAGACTTTTTTTATTTTAGAGACAATGACAATAAAACAGCTTGTTCCTTTTTAAAATACCCAGTACTCAGCTTCTCAACTTTTTTTAGTTTTCTGTAAAAGAAAATTGTTTTGCCGGCTTTGTCTGTCCGTCCGCACTTTATCTTGTCCGCACTTTTTCTGTCTGCACTTTTTTTTGTCCGCACTTTTTCTGTCCGCACTTTTTCTGCCTGCCCTCAGATCTAAAAAACTATTGAGGCTAGAGGGCTACAAATTGGTATGTTGATTATCCACCCTCCAATCGTCAAACATACCATTTTGTTATTGTTTTTTTCCAAGCAGTTAGATAAAAGGAAGTGTAAAAATTGATAAATTGCAGTATGGTTGTGAGTCAAAGCAAAGCTTTTTCATTTGTCGAGTGTAAACTAACTTTTATAAATCGACACACTAAAATGGGTGAGTTCTCTTTGCCTAGCTAACACAACAGTAACTACAATTGCCAAGAAGAGTAAAAGCCTGTTTCCAAGATTACTGTCTGTGGGTATCTGTGGGTAAGAAATTCAAGAAGACAACTGAGAACCGAGCCATGCGCTACTGAGGTATTAGTAACTTTTATCTCAACCTCTACTTTGACATAACGAGTTCTTTGGTCACATGAAAAATGAAGAGTAGTATTAGTCATTCCAAGCTACTCTTACTGTAACTTTCACCATTTAAAAGTTAAGTATACCTTAGTTTTACCAGACCACTGAGCTAATTAACAGCTTTCCTAGGGCTGGCCCGCAGGATTAGACTTATTTTACGTGGCTAAGAACCAATTGGTTACGTAGCAACGGGACCTACAGCTTATTGTGGAATCCGAACCACATTATAGCGAAAAATGAATTTCTATCACCAGAAATAAATTCCGGCCGCGGGAATTGAACTCCGGCCCATCGAGTGACAGTCTGAAGCTCAGTCCCTCTGTCTTGAAGCAGAATCTTTTCTTCTGTGGGCAAGAAATCTGTTATCTTGTTCTTGCTGCTTTAATGACTGAAACAGCTTTTTCCTTGTTTTGGGCAATACTAATATACCTTATTTATACACTCCGCTTCTTTCCAACCCCACGCATTCCATTATAACAAAAAAGGATTCAGTATTTTTGTTTTCTTGAAGACCAGCATCGCATTTGTCTTGGATTATATTCCCTATTTCCTGAATCAATCCAGTTGCAAATTTATATTGCTTTACGATTTGCTTGACTCTAGTGTCTTTCACGTTCTGTCCCTTCTCTTAAAAACAGGAAATGTTTCATCATTTTCTTCATAACTGTGAATCAAATCATCTTTCAGTGTAATATACTAACGTTTTAACGTCTACTGGGGCTAAATACTGAAAACATAATTTTCCCAAATACCAGCGCAACTGTCTTTGCAATGGAAGAACTATTAGAGAACGGGTTCCTTTATTGGTAATTTGTTGAAAAAATAACAACGACTGTAAGTTGGAGTACATATCTTGGGCAAGTACGGGATAATCGTATGCGGCCTCGGTTAGGACTACCAGAAAGTCGTCGGCTTGTAGCAGACCGTTTGTCATGTGTGTTTGATAAGCTGCATATATGTCTTTGGGACATGTTTTACTATAATATGGACGCACCTTTACTTTAAAATCTTACTTAATTTTGAATGAAAAAGAGCACTACCTTGTGTTATACAAAGTTCTATTTATATAAACACTTCTTTGCTACATCATTAGTTCTAACATATAACTACGTTCTACAGATAAAGTTTTTTTTTTTTTGTAAAACATCTTCTCTCTCCCTGATTCACTTGGTATTCCTCATTCCAAATATTATCGGGTATCTTTATTTTCTTACTGTCTTCTTCTCATAAAATACTGCTTATGAGTTTTTCTGTGATTCAGTCTTATTTATTTCATGGCCATTTACATTTTAGCTATCTCTATCTTATGCGTTGCTTATCCTGAACTGATCAACTTCTCATATTTGTTTACTGGAGACTGGCAGCACATACATTTGTTCACTATTCTTCATAAAGAAGACATACAAGTGTTTGTTTTTATCTATCGGGCTTGAGTAATGAGCCAATCTTTCAAAAATAAGTATAAATTCTCTCCTGGAAAAGCAGTTTCCTTTTATTTTACTTCTGCCTAATCTTATTTTTCTTCATACCAGCTGTTGCACGTTCACATTCACAGACATGGATATACACATAAACAAACAAACACACACGCACACACATACACACATATATATATAAGTATATATATACATGTATGTATATATATATATATATATATATATACTTATATATATATATATATATATATATATATATATATATATATATATATATATATATATATATATATACATACATGTATATATATACTTATATATATATATATATATATATATATATATATATATATATATATATATATATATATATATATATATATATGTATATATATATATATATATATATATATATATATATATATATATATATATATATATATATATATATAATCGAAAAAAGAGGAAAAAATACTAAAACATACTGTAATCAGCAATGCAGGCATAGCCACACAGTGTCGTCAAATGCATATCCACACACGCATGCATCCACATTCCCTCACATGTATATAAATAGGAATAGAACTTTTATCACAGGTGATTGAGTATAATTGAGCTATTAGTATTCTGGAATTAGAGAAGTGTTTTAATAGCTTCGATGCGCATTTTTTGGTGATTCTATTTCCTGCTTTATTTATAGCTGATTAAAGCGGATATCTCTAGAAAGAAAATCTGGTGAAATCTGTTCACGGTGTCAGCGAGTTGTCACTAAAAATATTAGCCTTTACACACACTGGTCAAAGTTTAAAGTGGCATGCCCTTTGAGCCTCTCTCTCTCTCTCTCTCTCTCTCTCTCTCTCTCTCTCTCTCTCTCTCTCTCTCTCTCTCTCTCTCTTTACTTTTCATCTTGCTTCCATTTTTCCTAATGTAGTAGATCACATTATGTAACTACTACAAAACAAACAGGAAAAATGTTTTCACATATTGTTTACTGTTACACAATAGATTTCTAAGGGTATTCTGGACAAAAGTGTATTATTTTAATATCTACTGTATATGTGCATTCCGGT
>JANJGK010000044.1:21142762-21160262 GCA_039081455.1 Macrobrachium rosenbergii
AATGTCTGATGCAATGCTCGTCATGTCTCCCCTACTCTCCTGATCCCCTACCTACCTACCCCGCCCCACTTGGGGAGGACAAACAAGTCTGCAGGAGGAGGGTGGATGTGTCATGTCCCCTCTATCCTCCCGATCCCCTACGTACCTAACCCGCCCCCACGCGGGGCGGACAAACAAGAGAGATCCACTCGGATTTTATTATCATAGCTATCATTATAAGAGGCATCAGTACGATATGTTTTATGGGTAACTGTACAGTAACTATTATTTTTGTAAACCAAAGCATGCTTCATTAGAATATATATTTTTATAGCATCCCTTACTTGGAGATATGATAAATGAAGAACTAATAAAATCTCGTGATAAAATTGTCAAGTAAAGTCATTCTCAAACAGTCTGGCAGTGAAAATTAACTTATTCCCTTAAACATGAAACTTCTTAAAAAAAAAAAAAAAAATAAAAACTCGTTATTGCTTGGAACTGCAACAAATGGAAATCATGAGTTTCGTGAACCTCGAGTCAGTCGCGTTTCGTAAAGATAAAATATGAGAAAGATACCAGATCCAATTAGCGTCTCAACTGGCCTTCAAGAAAATATTTTGGATCATCGAAAGCCAGCGATTGGGAAATCACAATTTCTAAATTATATTATCATCAAATAATGGGTTGTGTCTGTAAAACAAGATCTTTTTCATGATATTTTTGTAGACGTAATTGATACTTATCTAAGTAGGTATTTTTTATCTTATCTTTGGTATAATTGAAAGACATATTACCAGTTATCAGGATAAAACATTTCCTGCTTTTGAGGAGAATAATCATGTTTGAAAGCTGGAGAATTCTTATGCTTATGAACTACCAGACATGCACATCCACTTGTCCTACATCACGTGACAACGTAATGCCTTCCTTGACTCAAGTGAACATCTAATCGTGTGGTCATATTATGTTTTTTTAAGGAAACTGGCAAGAGAGAAGTAAAAGAGTAATCATCGGAGATCTTTGCGATGTAATCTCAGCGGCATATGGTGTATCGGCTTTTTGGAGGTTCGTTGGTAACTTTAATAATAGAGCTGAGGAGATGTCGACTTGCTCACCTGAGGGTGATGTCGGGTGAGATGGGTGAGGAATATTTATGTTTTTTTATGGTAAAGTCGTCAAATTAGATTCTTTAAAAATAGCTTATTTACAGAATTCAGTGCATAACAGAATAACATGGGTGATGTAGTAACTTTTGAACAGGCTTCGTGTTAAATTTGCATTGGTAAATAAACCGAAACACTCAATATAATTTTATCTAGTTTGTATTTAAGTTCGTGAAAGAAAACGAAGATAAAAAAATCACTGGACTTCCTGATAAAACAAAATTTTATCTGGTATCTTTGCTCGTTTCTCGATGGTTTTTGACATGGGGTCATCTTTTGGCCCATTTCTTAATGGAGGAATGGGAGGGATATGACCTTAGGGGTCACATCCTTCTTTTGCAACTACTTAATCGCGGCTTTCTTTGTTCTCAATTTTGCTACACCTGTTGTTATCCGAATGGGCCTAGCTGTAATGTATTACTGACAAACAAGTGAGCTTTCGTGTAGTCCTTCAAGTGGGTAAATAATACAATCACAAGCAAAAGATTTAGCTAACTCTTCTTTCCGTGCAAAGAAAAGAACGTTTTGAATGCAGGTCGCGTTCTTCTGCGTTTTGAAAACTGCTCGAGGCGGGAAGAGAGTTCATTTTTTCAAGAAATATTTCCCATGGACTTTATGCAATTTTATATACCTCAAGTTTTTCCCTTTGCCGCTAACGAAAGAGGAGTCCATGGCTGTATATGATCTTTTAGTTAAGAACACCAACTGAATGACACTAAACTTTTTCAAAACCCAAAGTTGGATTAGAGGAATTATTACGCTTAACACATTGCTTCATGTTGCTGACGATAAATAACGTTCACTGGAAATATTCGTATTTAGTAGAAAATGTAAAGAAAAACCTATTTATCAAATTTTTAATGAGTGCCATTAAATCGGCAAATGTCATCCTACATTAATGCGCCGTCTTTCGGTATTTTTCACCTCCATTTGATTCGGAACCGACTGGCATTCCTCATCTCCTGTGTATTTACATAAAATTTATTTGAGTTCAGTTTCACATGTACTGCGACATAGGCTACATGCCAGAAGAAGAATGAAACGATTGCTAGTATGTGAAAATGAAATGTAACAATAATCACTCTTTCCTTCAAACAAAAATCAGGAAAGTGAATGGAAGTCAATTGGACAGCAATATCAGAGATATAGTGTGCCTGTTTTATTAAGTTTAGCTTTCCTTGCGCGTGGTAATGTTCCCATCATTTACCATGAACTTTGAACTTTCACGTATAATTTCTCAGAGAGAGAGAGAGAGAGAGAGAGAGAGAGAGAGAGAGAGAGAGAGAGAGAGAGAGAGAGAGAGAGAGAGAGTCTTCTCTATTCGTGACTGGCTTAAGAATCCCCATTAATATGTCACTCGTGACACCGCAAATGAATA
Source organism: Macrobrachium rosenbergii (assembly GCA_039081455.1). Taxonomy (NCBI): domain Eukaryota; kingdom Metazoa; phylum Arthropoda; class Malacostraca; order Decapoda; family Palaemonidae; genus Macrobrachium; species Macrobrachium rosenbergii. The sequence goes on from JANJGK010000044.1 coordinate 21,145,286, forward strand.
TATAGTTTGAACCTTTGTATCCATTAAGAACTCCATAGCGCTGGTTTGCTCTGAATTATCGCTTCAGAATACAAAAACTCTGGAAGGTAAAATAAAATCGACTCTCTCTCTCTCTCTCTCTCTCTCTCTCTCTCTCTCTCTCTCTCTCTCTCTCTCTCTCTCTCTCTCTCAAACACTCACAGACACACACACCTAAATTTTTGAAAAAAGATATTGTACAGTACGTATAATTCCAAACTGGATGAGATTTCCTGTGTCGGTACACATTTCTGGATGAGACAGGATTCTCAGTGATGAGAGACCCTGTTATGCAACACTGGCCTTGTCTGCCATATCTTTGAGTGCGATGCTCTTTGAAATATGTAACCTGCGAGGAAAAACTACATATATTTTTAGTCATAAAAAATCTCGGGAAAACACACATCACTAGATGTTCTTACTTCGTAGACTGATACATTTTGATTTATGTTTCTCAATACATTAAATTTTCATATACATGCTTCGATTTTAACGCCATAAGAGAGAGAGAGAGAGAGAGAGAGAGAGAGAGAGAGAGAGAGAGAGAGAGAGAGAGAGAGAGAGAGAGAGAGAGAGAGAGAGAGAAATCTTTGACTCAAAGTAGACTTCTATATTATTTCTCAGCTCCTAGTACTAGGTAGAAATAGGTAACTATGTCTGAATTTTTATTGTAAACAATATGCAGTACAATATTTTGGATCTGTCATAAACAAATTTTTTTTCAGCCGTAGCAAAGCCAGAAATTTATTTTATAAAATAGTGACAAATGTGATAAAAACCTCCGCATATCTGTAAGCTTATTCTGTATGGTCAGGAAATAATCCAGAATCTGCGTTTGTAATAAAGTTTAAATATTTATTTAAACAGAAACCAAATATTTGTTTTCAGGCAAAGTTGCCCACCGCGATACGTTTTCGAAATATCTGAGGAATTTTCTTGCTGAGAACGATAAGAAAACACTCGGGATTTTTTAGACCGATCTCGACAAGGAAGACACTTAGGACATGTTTACCGAACGCCATTGGGAAACACCCACGAAAAAGTTTCACCAACCACGATGGGGAAGCACTCAGTTAACTGTTTTACCGACTATGGTAGGGATACTCTGGAAAATGATTCACTGGCCAGTTTAGGAAAACACCTATGAAACTGTTTTACCAACAACGATAAAGAAAAATTGAAGAAGTTGTTTTACCGACCCGTAGGGAAAAACTCACTTCGTGTTATACCGCCCATGTTAAGAGCAAACATTCAGAAAAATGTTTTACTGACCATTAAACGAAGTCACCCCAGGAAATTTTTTACCAACAACTACAAGGAAACGTGTAGGAAATTGTTTCACTGACCAAGCTGGGGAAACCCTCAGAAAAACATTTTACCGCCCGCGATAGGGAAACATCAACGAAATTCATTTGCAGACCACAATCATGAAATATTTAGGAAGTTGTTTCACCGACCACGGTAGGGAAATATTCACGAAATTTTTTACCGACCATTAAGAGATACACGCAGGAAATTAGTTTACCGACCACGACGAGGAAACACTCATGAAATTGTTTCATCGACCTCTAGGAGATACCACCCAGGAAATTATTTTACCGACCACGGTAAAATGGCCTTAGTATACTTGTTCCATATGAGTATGGGTTTATCTCCTGAATAATAATAATAATAATAATAATAATAATAATAATAATAATAATAATAATAGACAAACTCCTAAGAGATTGTTTTACCAACCACTGTAGGAGATGCACCTAGTTAATTATTGTACTGACCATGGTAAAATGTCACTAGCCTTGTTCCATATTAGGGGCTTATCTTCCGAATAACAGTGATAATATTAGGGAAACGCTTGGGAAATTGTTTTAGTGAGTGAGAGATGCATCCAGGAACTGTATTACTGGCAACGAAAAGGAAATGTTCAGGAATTTACCAACGGCAATAGAAGAAACAATAACAAAGTTAAGTATACCTTAGTTTTACCAGACCACTAAGCTGATTAACAGCTCTCCTAGGGCTCGCCCGAAGGATTAGACTTGTTTTACGTGGCTAAGAACAAAACTGATTGCTTAGCAACGGGACCTACAGCTTACTGTGGAATCCGAACCACATTATAGCGAGAAATGAATTTCTATCACCAGAAATAAATTCCTCTAATTCTTCATTAGCCGGCAGGAGACTCGAACTCGGGCCTAGCGAGTGCTAGCCCACAACTCTACCGACTTGCCCAACGAGGAACTAGAAACAATAACAAATCTGCTATAAACCATGAGAGAGGAAACACTCTGGGAAATTTCATTTTACTTTTCGTTAAATTACAAGCCTGAACCTGAATGCTTTCATAATTCAATCAAGACTTTAATTTCCTTTGAAATGGTTCTCTCTCTCTCTCTCTCTCTCTCTCTCTCTCTCTCTCTCTCTCTCTCTCTCTCTCTCTCTCTCTCTCTCTCTCTATATATATATATATATATATATATATATATATATATATATATATATATATATACACTGCGATGTATATTGGTAAAACCTCCTTTATTTTTGAAATGACAAAGAGGTGTGAAAATATACTTTTATATTGTAATGAAATAAGGCTTTATAGATTATTTTCATATTTTCAAATAACAGTTCTATTCTTGTACCATGTATCTTTCATTATTTTATCTTGTCACTTAGATGAATAGGAAGTACAATGATAACACCTCTGAAATGAAGCTAATCTAAATCTTGATTAAGTTTGACACTTTTTTAAAGGTGCCATAAAGTCTTGTCATTCTACACCTTCGGTGTGGTGAAAAAATCAGATGGATCCTGTTTAAGCTTTTCATTTTAATTAGATAAATATTAGTGGTTTAATTTATAAGTTATGGCCTCAAGTCATGTGCATAAAATATTCATTGGCAGTTTTTATAAGAAGAAAAATTGGATTATTTACAACAAGCAGAAGAAGGAAATGCTAAACTCACAAGGACAGTCTCGTCTCCCCGTTAATGTGGTCAGCTCAGTAAACCCACGCGCCTGATAATGGCCTTGCTTCTATAAGAGGGAAGCTATCTTTCAGAAACAATGATTTTATCTCAGAAAGAAACAAGAATACTATTGTTCTATTCATTCACTTCTTAAATGCTCGTGAGGTCTTTGTCTCTTAGGTAAAAGCATTTGTCTACCTTGGGGGATGGAAGTCCTTTAATGTTTATACATTTATTTGGCACATATGTTAAAACATTTCGCTCGTTAAGTTAACTTTTTCTACCTGTACCCTCTATTTCTGCGACTCTTTCTCTACGAAGAGTTTGTCTTTTAAGGAGAGTGGGACAACTGTTACTGTTAAACTCATCGATCATCGCTACTTTTGCCTGTTGAATCAACTATTCCAAAAGGAATAACTCCATAAGGAGAGTAGAATAATTGTAACTGCCACATTTTTCGTTCATCACTCAAACAGAGGATACAACGTTATGCAGAAACTAAAGACCTATACAAAAGACCAATCACTGGAGCGTTTCGCCAGCACCTTAATCGTGAATGTTCTCTCGGTTTCCAGAACATTAACGCTATTCAGCTCCATCACCTCTACCATCCTGTCCACCCAGCAGTTTCTAGGCTTCCCTATTCTACTTCTTCCAAGACTCATGAATTATTCGTCCTTTTCCTCAGCCATCCCCGTTAATATTCTCCATTATATCTCAACTGATTTTCTTTCCTCATATTGTATCTGTTGCTCCTAAGCAATAGTGAGTGTACGTTTCTCATTTTGAAATCTTCCGTAATTCAATCATTTTCGTATTAACAAGTTTAAAAAAGTTTTCTTTCCTACCTTTTATAATTTTCATTTACATTTCACAACCCTTCACTACCATTAAAAAAGTGAAAATTCATTGTTCTCTGACGCCACTTCTCTCCCCAACATTATACTAAGCTCTCGTTGCTTTCTTTGTCGCACTTTCTTCCATATTAGATATTTCCATTGCTTCATCCGTAGACAAAACGCCAGTTTAAATATCATCCAAAGCTAATCTTCTTGGCCCGCAGCCTTCCGTTTGCTTCACATGTTCTTAACCCAACTGTTTGCATCACCCAATCATTGTAGGTGGCTAACAGACACAGACACAGACACAGACAATAATCTTGTTGGAAACTTAGTTCCAAACCAGTCTTGTAACTCTAAATAGTTTTATACAAATGCTCTTTTATGTTGTTTTCCTTTATTCTCAGACTTTTCACACAGTTTTATGTCAACAAACTATCAATTCACAGTCATCCTCTGAAACCAGTATTACTTTTTCCTGTAAAACTTATATGTATTCGATTTGATTTCACTGCCTACATCTTTCTAAAACCATATCGGTAAAAGTTATTTTCACCTCAATTTCTGGGATTGTTCATCAAGCCATTTCAGTACTGAGGCATATTTCTTAAAACATAATGAAGTACTTTAGATTTTTCATTCGTTCTTTCTAATTGGCCTGATAATTTTCCCGCCAATCACTCCCAATGTCATTTTCTAAATTATAACAACTCCTGCAGTCCCTACATCGCTGTACTGTAGTTCTCCATCGCCCACATGCAACAGTCTCTCAAAATGCGTCATACACACATTTTCCAAGGTATATGTATCCTCCAATAATACTTTCTAAGTGTATTGTCTTCTATTCAGTACATTTTTCTACTTTCTTAAATGCACATGCTACTCAAAATCTAGGGCCGTAAGACTCAAAATAGAAAAATCAATGTTCCTTAGCTTTGAGCCTGAAATAATAATAATAATAATAATAATAATAATAATAATAATAATAATAATAATAATAATAATAATAATAATAATAATAATGGTTAAGTAACTTTAAACAGCGACATAAGTTGCAAGCTGTGCATCCTGTCGAAAGGCAAATGTCCTTTTAAAACCCTGATCAATTTCCCCTTCATCACCTTATTATGCCTAAGAGCCTGACAACTATTTGGAAAGTAAAAGAAGACGAAGAAGAGGAAGAAGAAGAAGAGGGAAAACAACAACAGAGCATCGGTGACTTAATAGAGGTGTAATTCTAACCAGGCTTAAGCTTTAATTACTCTTTTCATGGTTACTGTTCCACTAAAGTTGAGGAGCGGAACTAAACTCGCTGTTTCATTTTACCATCAGTGCCATGAGTAAACTCTTAATAAGAGTGCATGCTGCTATAATCAAGGAGGGAGGACTAACGCACGTTTTCTCTCTCTCTCTCACTCTCTCTCTCTCTCTCTCTGTCTCTCTCTCTCTCTCTCTCTCATATCTGCAGTGTTATTTTTCATCATTTCATCTTGTCCTGCTGACATCATCATGAACCGAATTAACACACAAGTACATTTATTTCATCGCATTTTTTGCTAAAGTAGAAAAAGATATGGACTCTCTCTCTCTCCCACCGCCCCCCCTTCTCTCTCTCTCTCTCTCTCTCTCTCTCTCTCTCTCTCTCTCTCTCTCTCTCTCTCTTATATGAATGATACAAAAGGTGCTAACTTTTTAGCTATTTTTCTGGTTACTAACAAAGATGTAAGATTTGCAAAACGATTAAGAAGTATCGTAAGAATTTTCTTACACCTATCAGCGTGTACAATCTTCGTTTTCTTAATTCGATTAGGGTTACATAGAAAATGGAGGAACTCTTGACAACTTTCCATTTGAATATTCCCTCTTCGCTTTTTAAGATTGTAACATCGTCTGAGGAAGAGGCTGGAGTTTGAGAATAATTTAAATCAGAACCTTATTGAATCCAAGTTAGACATTTAACCCTCATTATTGCACTTTAGTACCCTGCTCCTACTAAAATGTAAAAAAAAAAAAAAAAAAAAAAAAATAGTTAAGGAATTTCAGCGGAATAATTATAAAACTGTCTTGAAAACGATAACTATATTTTATTATTACCCATTAATTCACAACTGCTAAGTGGTTTTTATAAATTGAATCGAGGCTGCTTTCACTACGTTAAACGATTTCAGTGGTAAAGACAATAAAGAATAAAACAAACAGGTTATTAACTTAAGGAATGCCGGGAACTGATATTATGTAAAATAAAAATTATAAAGTAATCATAAAGATAGCAAAAGATAGTCACAACAATATTTCTAGAAGAATGATTAAATCATGTAAAGCAAAACTGAGAGAGAGAGAGAGAGAGAGAGAGAGAGAGAGAGAGAGAGAGAGAGAGAGAGAGAGAGAGAGATTACCGTCATATAGATAATATATTTATATGGGTGGATGACAAGTGTTATATTCTTTTTGAATCGTCCATGTAACGTATTATCGTTTACGAAAAGAGACTAGCTTTAGTAATTTTAATAAATATATAATCATAAAAAATCATACAGAAATTTGAAGAGAAATCAGTTGAATAAGAAAGTTTCCAACTAGGACTATTGTCTGTGCTAAAATGTATACTGATTCTTTCATTACTCCTAACTCATCATCCAAATAAGTATTTTATTAACATAACGTCTATGAATGAATTCCACAGATACTGGCGTTCCTTAGTTTAATTTATCCCTTCATATTGCACGAGATATAATATTAACACTGAGAACAGTGGGTTAACTTTCGTTTTCTATTCCCATGGCTCTTGATACTAGTGCATATATTAATGAGATTACGAACTCTGGCCGAAATCTTGTTTTAAAGATTGAAATAAGCCTTATACGAACATACCTTACTTTTAAAGCAACTCTTGAAATAGGCATGGATACCTGACAGGGTTTTTATAATTTCTTAAAGCTCGAACTGTTAGTGTTTCGTATCCTTTGTGAATAAAGTGATTTTCAATAGACTATCATCAAATTTTAGATTTTCCTATCAAACATAAACCTTTACTAATTAGTTTATCAGTTTTATGCATATATGAATAGTTGATACAGACGGATTCTAGTGTGCTCCGTTACCGCTTGACGAGCGTTATTCAAGACATTCTATGATGCAACGTCATCAACCTTCCAGTCCTTCGCCTTCCTGGAACCTGACAAGTATGCTATCAACTTCCACCTGCATGTTATCATCTCGATCCGCTGGCGCGCCCTGTGAGTTCCCAACAACATCACATTTCTCAGAAAAAATTTCAAGAACTTCCCTGTTTCCAGTTTTTTCGTGATGTGCAAAATTATGAAAGTGTACCGCGTTGCTGTACAGTCGTCATTCTCTTTTATTCAGCTATCAGTCAAGACGCAATGACTGATAAGAGCAAAATTGCGTCACGCCGAATATAATTCATCTCGGCCTACCTGCTCTTGAAGGGGTGAAATTAGAAAAATAGTTTTACTTCTGAAGTTCTTATTCGCTTCCAACATTACTTGTAAACATCTGAATGTTATGTTTAAAATCATCATCTGAGCTGTAACAGAAATTAAAGGACTGTGAAATTTCGCTGTCTGTAAAAATGACTGATGAAATGTAGTCAAACATAAAAAAAAATATTTTGTGACTAGATATAACATATTTACGATTTTATGTGTACAAAAATAGCTAACAATTTTACATGTTTGTTTTTTTGCCCGGGAACAATTTTCAAGATCACTTGTCTGTAATGATTAAGAACAAGGTTGAACCTGAATATTTTATGCTGTATATCAGCTATACCGATTTTTACTTTTGACAATCGGAAAATGAAGGACTATGAGATATTCCTGGAATATCTTACTTCAAATAGCATAACGCAGGATATAAGATGACTCGCCAGATTTAATTTTATCCTCATTCCTTATCATAATAAATAATAGCTTTATTTTTTACAAATGTATGGTGGCTTATTCTACATGGTAATTGCAAAAATATTTTAAAATTTAAATCAGTTCTTTTTAGCTGCTGATTTTACTATGTAAATTTTATCGCAGCAACTAACTTTCCAGTGCTCAATATAACCAATTCATAGTTCAAGTGCATATGACAAAAAAGTCGCTTATTTAGGGCAAAGCGTAGTACAAAAAAAAAAAAAAAAAAACATTGTCAACAGCTGTAAGAGAATAATATTCACATCCCTCCGTCTTTCGGATTTTGGTATTTTCAGCCTTTTTATCTTTTGTTCTTTGGTCATTAATAGTCCTCCAAACGCGGAAACTTTTCTGATTGGACAAAAGTATCAAAATTCTTCTCGCGTGGAGTTCTCATTAGAGGCCATGAAAGGAGATGACAAGCCTTCCTGGATGTCTCTTTGTTCAGTCGAGCAGCATAAGGTGGTGTCCGATAATGGAAAGTACAGGATATTAATTATTGGATATCGGCACATGTGTGTCCCAAGGGTATATGGCATCTCGTGAATTATTTCTGGGTAGGCAACTCACTTTCAAATAAGCACGTGGCATGGCTAGTCCTGTTTCCATGGGCTGGGAGAGTCAATAACTATCGTCTGAATGGTTGTATTAATAATAATATTTCATATTCTCTATGATCAATAAATTTATGAGTCTCTGAAGTATTAGCATGCAGTAAAAATTAAAGTACTTTTAATCATACTTAATTAAAGTTAGTGTTGCAAATGTCTTTAATATTGAGTTCTAAATATGGAGATCAAAGATTCTGACTAATTTTCCTTGGCTAAGCTATACTTGAGATAAATTAGTCAAAATAAGTCCATATTTGCTGCTCTCCTTATCATTATTACTGTGGTCCTCATTTGAAAAGAAAGTAAAAATAGAGCAGTCACCAAAACAAACATGTGCTTGTAATTATACTTTTCTCTCTCTCTCTCTCTCTCTCTCTCTCTCTCTCTCACAGCCAATATGAGCTCACTGGTAGTACACTTCCTGTGGATTCCCTCCCACGTGGGGCTTCTGGCTAACAGCACTGTTGACCGTCTCGCGAAGGCTGCCTGCCAACTGGATCCTCCAGATGCCGATGCACCCACTCCATCTCTCATGTGCTGCAAGAAGATGGTATACCAGGCTGCCCGCTCACCCACAAATCGTCGTAGTAATGCAGAGAGGGCCACCAGTGTATCAATACAACACTATGACCACTTCCTTCCTCACCAACACAAGTATCGCCGCAATGGACTCATGGTTCGTCGAAATAACGTTGTGTGTGCCCGTCTTCGACTGGGTTGGCGCCCAGTTTGGCAGGTGGCTGGGCAAGAGTGGGCTCCTCAGTTTTCTTCCTGTAGGTTATGTGACGCGCCCAACGCCAACACCCTAGAACACTATTGCCTGGAATGTCCACTTGTTACCAATTTATTACCACAAATATTCACAGTAGTTGATGTATGTAAGCACTTGTTAACAGACTATAATTTGCTTGATGAAATTCTCATGCGCCATCCTCACTTTGGTGGTCACTGAACAAGTATTTCCTTTCATCAAATAGACTGTGTGTGATATTAACTAGAGCTAGGTCATTGTTGTACTCCATATGAATTCTGTTGTATACGTTAATTTCCATATAGATGTAATTACTAATATTGTCACCATGCACTTAAATGTCTGACGCCAATGTGCGCAATAAATTGATTAAAACAAAAACAAAAATCTCTCTCTCTCTCTCTCTCTCTCTCTCTCTCTCTCTCTCTCTCTCTCTCTCTCTCTCTCTTTCCCCCTCAAAAAAGCTGGAGACTAACGAGAAAAGTGGGGTTGAACACTTTGGTTTTTTAGTATTAAACTGATGACATAAATTTAATATGTAAATAAGCATATTCAGAATACTTAGAATCAAAATGCATATTTAACAATTATAATTTAAAAAAAATGAGTATTTGTAAAAAAAAAAAAAAAAATGAAAGGTGCTCCCTTAACCTGGATGGTTTGGTGTAAGTATAACATTTAATGAACCTTACGCAATTTCGGCAATTTATAAACATTACTTAACTCAAATTATTCCAAAGATTGAGGGAATTTCAAATTAAGAAGCATTTGATATATGTTCATCAAATGCTTCTTAATTTGAAATTCCCTCAATCTTCGGAATAATTTGAGTTAAGTAATGTTTATAAATTGCCGAAATTGCGTAAGGTTCATTAAATGTTATACTTACACCAAAATTATATATATGTTCATCAAATGCTTCTTAATTTGAAATTCCCTCAATCTTTGGAATAATTTGAGTTAAGTAATGTTTATAAATTGCCGAAATTGCGTAAGGTTCATTAAATGTTATACTTACACCAAACCATCCAGGTTAAGGGAGCACCTTTCATTTTTTTTTTTTTTTACAAATACTCATTTTTTTTAAATTATAATTGTTAAATATGCATTTTGATTCTAAGTATTCTGAATATGCTTATTTACATATTAAATTTATGTCATCAGTCTAATATATATATATATATATATATATATATATATATATATATATATATATATATATATATACTGTATATATATAAATATTCTTCTGTATTTTCAACAATTCGTCTCTTAGTCGTCAGCTTAAGCGAGAGATTGGCGGAGAGCAGAGACGCCATGTCACATTTGAACAAGGGGTAGGTCTAAAAACCCCCCCAAGTCACGTGATTTTGGGGTAGAACAATACCGCTCTTCACGCGCGCCCCCGCCCCCCATCGTACGATTTGTGGGGGTGTCAGGTAGCCGTTAGGGAATCGTTAATTTAACAAGGGCGAATGTGGGATAAAGGGGGCTACTGTTTTGAACCTTAGGGACCTAGCTATAAGGTCTCTTACTGTATGAACCTATTACTGGCTTTGGGAATTGCCTTCAGATTAGACCTATGCATCCATTGTTCACCTCAAAGATACCCCAAGACACTGTAGTCAAGTAGCCAAAAATTTGACCCAGAAATGGTAATTACTGTAAACTTTTTTTACAGAAATATGTTCTTTTGGGTTAAAAGAGTAAAATTAGCTTGGTTGCTAAGTGAGCAACCTTGAGCATTTTTTAGAATTCAAGATGGCTGCTGCAGCCATATTGGATTTTCACAATTATTATATTTTTGACTTTGATAGTGCACAGACTCGTGTAATGTCTCATTTTAAGGGTTTTGGAGTGTGGAGAACAATATTTACTTATTATTTGTGAGCTCTGATGATAAAATAATGAAAAAAGTCAAAATATCAAATAAAAATTTTAATTGTAACTAAATCAGATCTTCCAATAAAGTGAAGTTTACCCTGTCTGAGTTTTTTCATGCATAAAGTGTACACTAAACAAACCTCTTAATAAAATAACACATCTAATCAGATGATGAAATGTTTAAGCAAGGATTTGATCATCAAGTTTATACCAAAAAGTGCTATTGTGCACTTTCAGTAACACCAGGCAAGATACGACAGCATCAACTGACCACCAGTTGCCTTTAATAAGTTGAGTGTTTACTATGGCATCGTGAACACCTATAGTTTAGCAAATAAATTTTAACATGTGGTGAATAATGAACATGTGATAACATGCATGACCACAACACATCAACATCAAGTTCGTAATGACGATCATCCTCAAAGTTTCCTTCGTCATCTTGTCCATTTCCTTGCTTGCTGGTGAAATGACTATGGCATGCATCTCCTCCCTCACACTTACAATAGTTTGTGCGGGAAAGACCTGCACTGTGGCAGCTGCATCGTGTACTACTGCATGCCTTGCCCTGTGCTACACAACTACAACTCACTATGTCCAAAAGGCCTTGAGGAGCAACAGGTGCGGTTGGGTACACGTGCTTCATTCATTGTTGAGCATCTTGTCTGTCCATACAGTGCCAAGAAGAAACTGTTTCCTGTTGCTTTGAGCTCAGCACTGGTTGCACCAGGTTGTCCCAGTACACCATCAAGACCAGGTAAATCAAGTTCCAGGAGCTTAAGTGCTGAGACTTTACCTTTCCCGAAGGGGTAGGACACTGTGTCGCAGCCCAACATGGCGTGTACTCCAAGAAGCTGGCTGCACTTTCTGGGTCCTAACTTCTGAACAGTTTCATTGATATCCAAAACATCCCCATTCCATCTTTCCATTTGAATCTTGGCAGTGATCTGTTTTTTTTTGATGTCCAGTACACCAGCAGAATGAAGACATCTGTGTCATCACTGAGGATTCGGATGGTCTGTGCATCATCTGCCGCAGCCTTAAGCATGTAGCTGCAGAGAGTAACATCTGCCTCAGCATGAGTGACAATACAGTCCGTCTTGTTGACAAACTGGATGTTGTTTGGAAGGGAGTAACCACACAGGATGTTGTTGAGCATACTTTTGTTATGAGCATTGTGAAGAATTGCTTCTCCACATGGAAGTGGAGTGTTGGGAGTCAGCCTGATTTCTTTGGACCTTCCTCGTCTTGCACGTTCATGGTCTTTAGAACATGGAACTCCTTGATCATACTGGTCAAACACAACCATTTTCTTGGATTCAGGAGGGTACTGAGCAAGGCAAGCACCAAAGCTTTCAGCCAGGTCACGAGCAGTTCCAGCGACGGGCCAGACTACATGGAACAAAAGCTGACCTGCATTCACTAGAACCACATCCGGTGCAGAGAGAGTTGTGGCAAAGACTCCTAAATATTTTACAAGTACAGCCTTGTTTCCTTTTCTAAGGCAGCCATACTCATCAACTAAGGCTGGAGGAACTGGAATAAGCTCAAACTGTAAGATGTCTGCAACCTCAATGTTACATTGCTGTCCCACAACCAACAGACGGCTGAACAGTGTTTCCAGATCGTATATGGTCTTCCCCTTAACAGGGACTAATTTCTTCAGTACCTCCATTGTTTTAACCCTCTTCTTTATGAGCTTGTGAAAGTCACTGCTTAGTGAAGCAAAGAGCTGTTCACTCTGTTCCCTCCCAATGGCAAGGGCATCTTGCACATTCACTGTGTCAGGAACCACTAGTCCATTGCAGATGTTGTAAACTCCAGTATGATGCTCAGTGAAGGGATGGGTGCATTTATCCAGTGCAGCAGAGATTTTTCCTCTGTCATCTTCATCCAGTTTTCTTCTTACCTCACTTACCTCCTTGTGTTTCTTTGTCGATTCTCTGTCCTTTTCACCACATGGGTTTTCCTTATCACCAGTCTCACTATATATATCTTCCATAGCGATGTTGAGATGGGCACACACACGCTGAAACTGTTAATCCACACAGTCACTTGCTCAGGGCTTGTAGATATGCCCTTCATGCCTCCTGCACCCTTCCCTCTCTTGATGTATATCTGCTCGCCAAATTGATCTGCTGGTACAGCTGTTCCACCATCTATGTCTCGACACACATGTGCTCCTGCCATTAAGTCTGCTTTGGCATCTTTGCTAAGGTTCTCCACCTGTTGCGTATACCAACTGAGGTAGCAGAAATAGTTGTAGTGACTGGCTGCAGCAAAATATGGCAACATTTTCTTCAGGCAGTACTGCTGGAGGAGGAGGTCACCATTTCACTCTGCATGAAGGAACATCAGTGCCAGGAGTGTAGGTTTAATGAGGCAGTCGACCCACAGCCTCTCAGTTGGGTGTTCTCTAGCAGTTTCCAGGTAGTCAGACAGCTCCTGGTATGTCTTTGGAACATCCAAAAAGAAGCTTTTCAGCAGGACAGAAAGGATGAGACGGTATGCTCATAGTGCATTTGTCCATACCTTCCAACTGATGATACTGCTAATACTGCCAAATGCTGCACTGATGAGAACTTCCAGGCCAGATGCCTTCATTAGCGTTTCCGATACAACCCAAAAAACTCATGAGAGTGTGCATCATCCCTGGGTGAAGTATGAGATTACTCCACCACTCAGGATCACTCCACTGGATTAAACACACTGACTGGTAGAGTTGCATGCCAACCGTCACATGAATGTACTGCATGCCAAAAGTAGTGAGACACTTTTGCAGATGCACAAGTGTAGTTAGAACAGTGTCTGGATGAGCAGGCGGTGAGTCAATCATTGGACCAAATACAACCAGTGTCTTTGTCTTTTGGACAGAGCTCCTTTCAAGTCGATCTTGTTGAGCATTGAATCCTGCCCACTTGATTGGCTTATCACCACAATGAATTTGTGAAAGCCATGCTGCATCTCGTTCTTGACTGAATGTAACTGCTGCTGACTGAAGCTGTAACTCATCTGCAGGCAGATTCTTTGAAAGAAGGTGAGGTGGATTCACCTTGGAAGGACCGGTATAGTGTTCTATCTGTATAGCCTGGTCTGTTAGCTTGGAGGAAGATGCTTCATTCTTTCTGAGACATGGGATTGTAGGCTGCATCACACCAATATTTTCAGTCTCAATGATGCCATAGCATGTGTGTTCTTCATTCCATTTGGGCTTGCAATGTACAAGTCATAGTTGTCAGCCCAGCTGAAGATTGGACCAATCTCTGCACTTACGCCAACTTTCTTGTGGTAATCTGCTTGGTTGTCTGATACAAACGTGGCCACTGACTTGCGGAAACACAGTACTTCATCATAGGTGCATGTAACCCTATGCTCATTAAGAGTCCTGATGAGCTCAGAACTTCCATGTTTGTGGTGTAGTTTCACAGCCAACCCAAGAGTGGTCTGATTTCTGTTAGCACCACCAATGTGCTGCTGAATGCATTGGGCCAAAGTTAATGATTGCTTTGTTATGAAGCCATCTGAAACAAGGCTGGAAACTAGTTTAAGAAGAGTTTCGCTGGTACTTTGAGCTAATTTCTGATACACATAGTCACTGAGATTGTAATCACCAGGCCTTGGCATTGCCATGGCCTCGGACCTAATCTTCCTAACCAGTTTATCCACCTCATCATCATCTCCTTGGTTATGACATACCTTCCCAATTTTGATTACCTTTCTGAGGCTGGCTTCAAATCCAAGTACACTGTCACAACCCTCAATGTGCAAAACAAGTAGATCCCCGTCAAAACGTGCTTTGACATTGGACACAAATTGTTTTTTTGACATATTTCCTGAGGCAGCAGTGTACATTGAGTACAAATGTGATGTGGTCCATGTCTCTGTTACATTTTGAGCCATTTCCGAGAGGACAGATTTCATTGCTTCTTCCATAGGCGTTGTGGTAAAAGGAGTTTTTTTAGGAACAGCACGGAAACGA
>JANJGK010000044.1:21165262-21192762 GCA_039081455.1 Macrobrachium rosenbergii
TTGTTCAAGATATTTTCATTTAAACTGTTCTCTCAAAAAGCGGTTTTACTTAATCTACATCGAAGGTGATTACACGAGTTTTAAAAGATCAAAGTATTCCTGATCACAAGTCTGTAAAGCCTTTTATTCTGTATCATATTTTCTACCTGTATCTTAACGATGAAAGGAGGTAATTCCACCTTTTTTCTCCTGGATAGAAAACCAATTTCCTTGCGTATATTAGCAAGATTATTGGATCTACACTATTCCTGGACAACTGCCGCCTCCGATACTCGTGCACAGTGAACCGCCCCTCCTATCTCTCTCTCTCTCTCTCTCTCTCTCTCTCTCTCTCTCTCTCTCTCTCTCTCTCTCTCTCTCTCTCAAGCGCAGAGCACAAATAAACAAAAACATACGCACGCATAAAATGAGAGAAAGACAGAGAGAGAGAGAGAGAGAGCGGGGAAGGGGTGGCAACAAAAATGTAAGTATACACAATGAATGAAAACGTGTAAACAACACCATTGTTTATCATTACTCATTAATAACTGAGAATGCATAACCTTCTGTCACAACGTCAAAGATACATGAGTGTTCCTGTAAATGCTACTCTTACATAGATACCCATTTGATAATGCTGAGAAAATATTATTATTATTATTATTATTATTATTATTATTATTATTATTATTATTATTATTATTATTATTATTATTATACAGGTTTACTTGAAGGTTCTGTAAAGAAAAATAATTTATTAGTTTTTATCATTAGTATTAGTTCCGTTCGTTATACGTCTCTAAGTTTCATATGAAATTCTTCTAATACAGAGAAAAAAAATCTTTTCCTTGGAGTCAGAAGAAAGTATTTAAGTTTCTTAGATATATCCTATGGATATAAACCCCACTTGCGCACGGAAAGAAATCGAGCCACTAAAGACCTGAGTGAATAAAAATAGCAGGAGTAACATACAGTTGCATATTATTAATTTAATCTCTCTCTATCTCTCTCTCGACCTTTTGCATAGCCCGCTTGCCTGTCATTCACTTCGCTAGTCTCTATCTCTGTCTCTCTCTTGAAGCCTTCGTTGAATCTCTTGAACTCTGTTATTCTTCTGCTTGAATTTCTGTTTTTTTCGTTGGTTACTCTCTCTCTCTCTCTCTCTCTCTCTCTCTCTCTCTCTCTCTCTCTCTCTCTCTCTCTCCTTCATTGTCTGTATAAGCCCTTTATACAGTGCTGAAATGAATGATCAACTTTTTCGTACTAGTATTGTAAGTCTTTTAAAGTGTGTGTTTTTTTTTCAGATATACTGATCGTGCAACATTTTGTTTTCTTATTCTGTGGTATTCATTTTAGCATCTAACACATCTTAATATGGTAAAAATTCTCGTAAATAACTATCAAAGATGGCTACTTTCAAATAATAATCAATGAACTGGAGTTAGCGAGAGGTTTCATCAGAACACAGTGTCTCAAAAGCAGTATCTCACCCATTCCCTCAAAAGTGACATCCCTTTATTCGTCCTTACCTTGGAGCTTCTAAATACGGAGGCCCTGCCATTGAAAATGATCGACAGCTGGCTTTCTATAGTTTATTGGTCATCTCTTTCCCTTCTGGCAAAATACGACCTCTAAATCTTCACACAGTGTTTTCCATTTCCTTCCATATCAAATCCACTCTAACAAATCTCATTCCAATCTTCATGAATCAGTTTTTCATGCCACCTTGACTCCACACTCATTCCATTCGTTGAACTTTCTTCAGTTTTACTGCTAACAACCACAGTCAACTTAGAAAGAAATCTTGACCTTTAAATTTAATATACAGTACTTACTCTCAATGCACATATGAATCACCCACCTTCATTCTTTCACTAAATACAAAAAATCCATAATAGTTTCGAGGTTTAGAAAGTAATTCATTTATATTCTTTACACATTTTGTCACCTCTTCCCCATAAATATCTAGAATCTATTTGCGAATTGCATACCATCTCAGACTTACAGTTTTATTGTATTTGGATTCCATTTGCCTTTAGTACCTTACCCAAACTGAAATTTATTTCGAACTCTCTCCTCAGTAGTATCTCGGTGCTAACTTTCCTATTTTATATTCAAAATGTTGACCAAAAACTCATACCCGAGACCCATCTAAATATATTTTCCGATAGAAATAACGGAAAAGTAAGATACAGGAATGATAATCAGGAAAAGCACGGGGGTTGAACTGGTAAAGTCAGAATAAAACCGAGTAAACAAAAATGCCGCTGCCGAAGCTCCAGTTAGTTTCCATAATGACTAAAAAGATTTGAGAAGCAAACGGCGTGACGTCACTCAAACGAAGCAGGAGTATGTGTCAATACAACAACATGACAAACTCTTGAAATTAGCATAATGAGCTTGTCCTCAGACTATTTAGGATATTTGTCAAATATTATTTCCTTGTGATTTATGAGGAAAACGGGCGAGAAGGGGAGAGGGAAGTGGACGGAAATATATTGGCCCCAAGGGGAAAAAACATGGTTGGAATGATAGATAGCTGCGAAGAGCAGACTTGTAGTTATTTCCCCCAAAATTATAGTTTCCACATAATTAATGATGGAGGTTGAAGTTTTTCTAAATGCCCAGCAAAGGCAGTTGTGAATATTGAGAACAGAAGACCTTCTGTTCATAATTATAAATTAATTAAACAGATTTCCCAAGAAAAATGAGAGGATTACAATTACCATTTTACTCAAGGGATTTGAAATCGAATGTAATTTTCTCGCGGTATATATTTTGTAATGTTTTAATTCCATGAATAAGATGTTATTCATAACTTCAGAAACTGCGAAGAGCTCGTGCAGAATAACTCAAAATATTCTTTTCGTGAATGGAAAGAAAAACAGCTTACAATTGTCGCTTGTTTGTAATATCAAATTCTTTAAGAGGGAGATTTTTTCCCCACATAAAAATCCATGGAATAACGACGAATATTACTGATTTCATCACCGTGTACTTAACTGAGCAATAAGCATATGACATTGATATGCATCTCATCCAAAATTCTCATTCACTGAACTTCTGCTTGAAAACTCTATGAACTCCGCTTCAGAGTTCACCCGAGATAATATGGTCTTATTCCTTTCAGAAATACAAACATCCATCCATACATACATACATACATACATGCATGACTTAAGACATATAGATGTTTGTGCAGTAGGATGAATGTAGATGTATCACAGAGTGTCTGTACACTTGAATGCATGAGCGTATTTTCAAGGAAAGATTGATTTTCTTCATAGCTCTTTTGCATCGCTCCCTTTCCTTGTTTGCATCAGGAGTAAACCTTTGACGATTTGAACCGTAGCAATTAAGTCATTTCATTTCTTTGTTTCCAAAATGAATATCAGGAAAAGATTAGTCAAGGAATTAAGGCACTCCCTTCCAACGATTACTGGAGCGGCAAAGAAACCATGCTGATGATGTGATCAGTGCACTTTCAAGTGTAAATTGACAGTTGATTCAGCAATCAACGAGCGGTGTTGAGAGAGAGAGAGAGAGAGAGAGAGAGAGAGAGAGAGAGAGAGAGAGAGAGAGAGAGAGAGAGAGCAGGGGTGAAACTTAAATTAAAATGTTGTTAACCAAGTCACGTTTCCCGTGAAAGTGGCATCAGTTACAAACTTTTTACAGGCAATAAGCATCACAGACTTAATTAAATGGCCTTCATCTTACTACAGATTCTCTATAGCTGAGTCACCTGCAATACCTTTCAGCTGTGCTGCATAAGACTGGAAGTTACACAACCTAACCATATTTTGCTCCACCTGAGCCACGAGCAAAGGTATTAAAGTACGAGTCACCCGACTTCTTTCCCTAACCTTCAGCTCACGAACGTTACTGGAAAAGTGTCACTTAATTACCTTTGATCTCTTGGCAGGTTATGTTCTATTTAATTTTCTTTGTGTGATTAAATTCTTTGTTTCAGTACACTTTGTATCATTGATTAATGTGCTATATTTTATGTAGATATCTAAATAGATTGCTCACAGTTTATGTTTACCTTGAAAGCAACTACTAGGATACACTCGCATTTAAGAATAGTACGATAATAATCATTATTTTCATGTCATGTCTTTTTGTTTCTGTTTATGATAAAGTGATTGCCCAGCTCTCTCTCTCTCTCCCTGTCCTTGTCTTTCTAATTTTTCCTTTCTGTAAATTTCTTCTTTGATAAGTGTGCAACATAACCCAAGGACAGCTTTAATGACTCCAACTAACTTACCAGAGATGAAGCCTCTTTATTCATGAAATCATAAACTTAAGTTGTCTTTCTTTTTTATCCTGTATTTTGAAATGGTAACTATTTTATTTTCATTTAGATTACTAATATTAATTAATGTTATATAGCTTGCAAGCTATAGGAGTCTATAGGAAAACCAATTTTCATTCAGTCATCCACAAACTCCCGCTTTAGGTTTTAAATTCTTCTCAGGATCACCCATAGTTAAAGGACTCTTCGTGTAAAGATTGCTCCTACCCTTCCACCATAAACAATCACGAGTCCTTTTGGCGATGTAGATATCGGCCATTGACTGTGGTTTATTTCCACTATGTTTTTGACAGAATCACAAGAGGAAAATTTATTCATCATAATACATGTGTTAATCTTTTCTTTTTATCTAACGGTTATAGTGTACTTTTTATTTCCCAGATTTATCACTTCTAAATTTTATTAATTTTTGTTTTTCTTTCATTAACGTTCAAATTAATTCTGTCATACGTAAAAGGAGAAATTAACCATTGCTCCCAAAAAGTCAACATTTCCTTTTTTTTTTTTTTTTATAAAACTTGGTGCCTTTGCTTCTTATTTTTTCCTTCTTTATGTTAATGACTTTATCCACGATGTTGAATAATCTACGAGAAAATCATTCACAATTGTAACTATGACGTTCCTTCATATATATATATATATATATATATATATATATATATATATATATATATATATATATATATATATATATATACAGTATATATATATATATATATATATATATATATATATATATATATATATATATATATATATATCTATATATATATTGTATATATATATATATATATATATATATATATATATATATATATATATATATATATATATATATATATGCGTGTATGTTTTTTGGAAAGGTATGTTAGGAAGACTTGCCAGAATCGGAAAGCTGGGTTACAGTGCTGAGGTGGTCTTCCCTCTAAGAAATAATTTAAAGGATTCCAGTTGGTGAGAGATGGGTCAATTTGGAAGCTATTGGTCAACTGATTAAAAGGGCGATTTCTTCAAATCTCTCGGAGGAAGGGGATATAACCGAGTATACTAAATAACTAATGACGTGCCCTAATGCATGCAAAATTGAGGTTTTTTGAGCTGAGATAGTATCCATAACAGAACACTTGAAGTATGAGGGCTGTAGTGAATTGTGTCTTCCTTTGGAGTCTTCTATTCGTTTAGATTATTTCTTCCTCAACAAACATTAGACACCGGGGTGCTTTCAGTGTCTCCCGAAAAACTGCTTACGAGATCTATTGAGATTAATCTCTTTTTCATCATTTTAAATGAAGGTATAAGAAAAGCCTTGCGAGGCCACTGAACGTTTCATGAAAAGTTCAAGAGGAGTGACATAAATACACTTATTTCAACAACATTGATAATATATCCAAATTTCAAAGGGACTACTTTATCTCAAAATGTCAGGGTTATAAAGAAATTTACTTCTGATTCCTCAAAGAATTTCTATTCAGGCCATATGACCATTTAGAAAATATGGGATACAATAAGGCATTTCCTATATCTGAATTTCAGATGCATTCTCCTGCATAATCTATCATCTTAATAAAATACTTGTTATGGTATGAACTGACACAAAGGAGACAATAATTTATTTATTCACAGAATTCTATTCAAATTCTACCCTAAACCCAAAAAAAATGTTTCTTAACACTTACACACAGATATGGATTTGCATTATCCCCATATAAGTCAAATCCATTCTTTTCAATTCTCTCTTTTTGCAATGTCCGTCACACTAAGGCGTCTAAGGATGATGAAATCTGACACGTACGCATATATATAAAACTTGATATACGTGCAAGTCTTAAACAAATTTATCAAGCCAGTGAAAAATAAATCAACACTTATAATGGAATTACTAAACTGAATAAAATGAACAAGGTAGTGACCATCTTTCCATATATCAATAACTCTACGTTCCTACTCATCTTAGGAACTAAAAAAATTATCAGTATCTATTATATTAAAAATTTCTAGGTTAAAAAAATCAAATGGTCAAATCTTTAAATAAAGAAAAGTACAAAGCTATACCCGACGGAAGATGCAAGATGAATGAGTGACAAAATTCTGCAAACACTGATAGCTTTCATGGATGGCGAGCTGAAAAAAACAAAGGATGGCTGGCACTCACGTCAAATATTACTAAAAGAAAAAAAAAAAAAGGGAGACTCAGTTCATAAAGTTCATATGTTGAATATTCATTTAGATCTGTCAAAGTACTTATGCCATAAAGTTTTATTTCCTCATCTGTTAATTAATTATTAGAAACCTTCTTATATCCAAAGCGAATACAAAACAATACAGACATTGTTAAATATATGTTCAAATCCTTCAGCATCTTAATACTTAGAGAATGAGGATTGCAGCTCCTATAAATCTTGACCGACTGCAGATGTCCTAGACGTTTATTGCCAATTACAGACTTCATTCATTTCAACAGTAAATGTTATTGAAAAAAAATAATATGCATATACCGTAACGCGTAGACTAAGCTTTTAAAATTCAGGACAACACCAATTCCACCCTTGAAATCCTATTGATCCTTCTGCTGTTTTCAGTTTCGAATGTAAATGAGTTAACAGAAGAACGTCTTTAATGAATTACTATTAGTATTTTATCATGATTTTGGTGGGATTTGATGTTCTTAAGAGACCTAAGTATTGTAGCATTTGTTGTGGTTACTGAAAGAACATAAAAAATATATGTTTATATATACATACATATATATATATATATATATATATATATATATATATATATATATATATATATATATATATATATATATATATATATATATATATATATATATGCGTGTATGTATAATTTCTCTCTCTCTCTCTCTCTCTCTCTCTCTCTCTCTCTCTCTCTCTCTCTCTCTCTCTCTCTCTCTCTCTCTCTCTCTCTCCTAGAGGAAAAAATATATATTTAACAGCAATGTCCTTCTTTCTTTCAGACATTTTACAGCTAAGACTACAGTAAATTTTTTATTAGTCTCCATCACCAGACAGAAAGGACTAACGGGAAATGTCATACAAAATTTACCTTCTTGTCAATATGGCTCAAATGCCTCTGTTAAAGTAGATAGAAAAACTGGAAGAATCTCTCTCTCTCTCTCTCTCTCTCTCTCTCTCTCTCTCTCTCTCTCTCTCTCTCTCTCTCTCTCTCTCTCTCTCAAATGAAGCTATAAAGCGATTCATGTGCTTTCCCATTTACAGGAGACATTTTTGGGGCCATGACATTCCTATAACTCCAAGGATATTTTATCACTTCTGATCCAGGTTTTTGTTTTCATTGATTATATACTGATTTGTGTAAATTACGCAGGTGTTAACCTTATCAGTTACGAAATTCAGTAGACTAAAGATCCAGAATGTCCTTTTGTACAATGCTGAACAGAAAGTGTAATTCCCAAGTACTCTCCCAGCTTTGGCGCAATATCGTGCAGTTGAGCAACCTTTCACATCTGAACCCCAATCTCATTGTATATCCACTTGAAGCTATTAGGTACGATACGGTCTTCCTATTCGACAGTTTGCACTAGAAATGCCAGCTGCAATCTACTTCCAATATTGTTCTTGCTTATCTCCCGTTTCCATTGGAAGCTTGGAATGGGCCAAAGGAAAACAGAAAGCAATCTGATCAAGGATATTTAGAAATATTTTCATCTGTTCAAGATAAATCTCGTTAAATGCATGGCGTAAAAAAATTAAATGAATCCTTGAATGTCCAGGAAAAGGAAAATTTGTTACCTCAGTTTAGAAACCAAAATGCGAGAGAGGAATAACACTAACAAACTACAAATCAACCGTAGTTGATGATCGTTACTTGACAAAGTTTGATTTACGGAAATTCTGCTGAAGATAGTCATTCAGTTTAGAGAAAACAGAAGGGAAAAATACGTTTGGTAGGTAAATGTCCCCTAAGTGAAGTCTGGTCACACAACGCATCAAATTGACTGTAAATACCTATCATTCACTTCAAGTCATTTATATGCTTCAATGTCATCTAACTTAAGTCAGTGACTAAAGCAGTGATGATGTCAGATAACTCCCAATCACGTCCTATCACTGAAGGACGAAACTCGAGGTAAATGAGCTTAATGAAAGCTATCAGTCCTCCCTCTTTTTCTTAACTGCTAACGTGCACTTGCAACAGCGTCGATCAAAAGCACAAAAGCTTTTCGTTGGCCCAGTTACCAATAAAGTGTTATATCTAATCCGTAGATTAATCTTTTCCTGTGATTATTCCCGGAGCTGAAGTTCATTGACTTTAATGTTAATTCTTATTATAACCCCAAAAACTAACTCTTTCTGAAAACAGTTGCCCAGATGCAACAAGACCCACGGATATCCTGATGTACGACTGATTTCGCCATGTGGCTGTTACTTTTTTAAATTCTATTTTTACTTCTTTTTCTGTGCCTTACTATCTCCTAGTTCACAATATACCTACAAGTGTTAATGAAGGAATATTCTCTTCTTATTAGATTTCAATGAAATTTTAGGGGTGGCGGCTAAGTTTAGGGTTGAGGGAGGGGTCGTATGTTGTATATGAGAGTTTTGTCCTTTCTCATATGTATGTGTGTGTATATATATATATATATATATATATATATATATATATATATATATATATATATATATATATATATATATATATGTTTGTGTGTGTGTGTTTGTGTAATTGCAATAGCCACAATGCCCTCTTAACTTTCTCGAATTCTTCGCGCTTTGTTGGGTACGCTGGTCGCTACAAAGCCTTAAGATCCAAGTGCAAGAAACATGAAGAAATTCAGAATTTCTTCATATTTCTTGCATTTGGATCTTAAGGCTTTGTAGTGACAAGCATATCCAAAGAAGAGCGAAGAATTTGAGAAAGTTAAGAGGGCTTTGTTGCTATTACAATTACATATGTATCTGGTAAAAAATGACCAGTAGATTCTACACACACACACACACACACACACACACACACACACATATATATATATATATATATATATATATATATATATATATATATACATATATATACAATATATGTATATGTATATATATATATAAGTATATATATATATTGTATATATACATATATATATGTACATATGTATGTCTATATATATATATATATATATATATATATATATATATATATATATATATATATATATATATATATATATACATATATATATATATATATATATGTATATATATATATATATATATATATATATATATATATATATATATATATATATATATATATATATATATATATTTCTTTAATACTAACTTATTCATATTTCTCCTGTTTTCAGTCTTTCATCAAAATTTTGGATAAGCACATGTAGTCATGGTGTGGTTTCCATTTATCTTAAATACTACAGTCCGTTTCGCCTGTGTCTCAGACTTTTTCAAGCAAGAATTTGTGAGGTCCAGAGCTGTTGCCGGGGCCCTCAGGCCATCCTCGCTTCAAAATAAAAATCTACATGGCGCACTTAGACTTTCAGGAAATACTAATCCAGCGCTCCTGGTTCAGAAGATACATTGTCCTTGTCAGAACTGTAATTACCAATGTATGTACAGTAAGGCATTATAAGCTTTCTAACCATATGTATTTGAAATCTCTTCCTAATTTGTATATAGAATTATTAACCATGCTTCAGGTATGAGAAAACACATCAGACTGTATATGGACGTCTTTATGTTTTCCTCTAATGTCAGACACTACTTTTCCGTTCGCAAGAGTTCTTGGAGTTCTTGACCTGTCAGGGATTTTATGCTAAAAAATTACACGAACCTGTATCTTGCTTGCTCCCTTGTTATACTGGTGACCCTAAAGATAACCGACACTGCCACCGCCAGCACCAGC
Organism: Macrobrachium rosenbergii; assembly: GCA_039081455.1. Taxonomy (NCBI): domain Eukaryota; kingdom Metazoa; phylum Arthropoda; class Malacostraca; order Decapoda; family Palaemonidae; genus Macrobrachium; species Macrobrachium rosenbergii. The sequence continues at coordinate 21,175,455 of JANJGK010000044.1, forward strand.
CCATCCAGCGACGATGCTGCATTAGCAAGCATCCACCTATGGCCCTTCACAACTCACAACCCAGGGTCCTGGTTCTTCAGAGTAGAGACCATCTTCAGGTCTAAGAAGATCTCCTCTTCATCCCATAAAGCCGAAGCTGTCCTCGAATTCCTACTGGATGATGTCTTCGAGCAGCCATCCCTAACACATCAACCGTGGACCTCAATGATTTCCTGAAGACAGTTGACACCGTCCACCTGATCTACAAATTGACAAAGCCTGAATAGCCACTCATAGCAGAAGCTGAACTACAGCCACAGCAGTAGACCAACACAGAGATGGACAGCAATCCAGAGGGCCTGCTACCCCCTTACACCGCTACTGGAGCTCCAGGTGGAAAAACAAACCCAAACACAAACCCAGAACAGAAGAACATCCCAAGGGCATTTGTTTCTACCACTGGGGGTTCGGGAGCGATGCCTGAAAATGTGAAAATGATTGCCGCATGTCAAAAAACACGAAAAAGGGTTGCAGCAACATCCCAACAAAATAAACGTCAGCGGTTGGCAGACCAGTTGCCTCGTACGAGAAATCGCACCTGCTTTCCATTGTCTTTCTTCCAAGTACAGGTAAAAAGACTCAACGTGTTTTTTCACCACAGACGAGAGATCAAATATAGAGTTCCTGGTTGACACTGGCACACTCAAATCATTCGTACCAGCCAACCTGCACAAGCACCTCAATCCAACCCCCGGTACCCTACAAGTGTCCACTGCCAGCGGAGCCCTGCTGAAAATATACGGGAAAAGGACCATGAAAGTGTCATTCAACAGGAAGCAGTATAACTGGATGTTCGTCACAGCAAACATAACAATTGCACTTTTATGAGCAGACTTCCTAAAAGCCCACAATATACTGGTAGACATAGCAAAAAAAGCAGCTGATCACACAGCCCATCCCCGTAGCCCCACTCACACTGACTCCGGCACCAGAGATAAATCACCTCCTACAGGAGTTCCCGGGAGTATTTAAGGATGACCTGCAGCACGACCTGGAACATGGTGACCCTGCTGTGACTACCAGAGACTCAACACCAAGACAGTATCTGACAGGTAACCACAACCGAACATCGCCAATGTAATCAACCAGATGGAGGGTGCCCAAATATTGCTGAAGGTTGACCTGTTGAAGGGATACTTCCAAGTCCCGGTTGCAAAGAAGGACATAGAAAAAATGGCCATTATCTCCCCCTTTGGCACATACATTTTCAACTACAGCTGCCTCAGCCTTCGGAACTCAGGTGTGACCTTCCAACATCTGATGGACGAAATCCTGGACAACCTACCCTTCTGCATCGTCAACATCGACAATATACTGATATTTAGCCCCAACATCATACAACACATGAGAGACGTCAGGCTGGTCCTGCAAATACTTAAAGAAAATGGAGTTATAGTCCAAAAAGACAAATGTGAAAGGACAAAACCAGTAGTGGAATTCCTAGGCCACCAATTAAGCCCCGGAAGTGTCAAGCCCCTCCCAGCGAAGGTCCAAGCAATCACCAACTTCCCAAAACCAACAGCAATCAAAGCAGTCCAAGAATTCACGGGAATGATTAACTATTACCACCACTTCATACCCAACCTTGCTGAAATAATGGCCCCAATATATGATTCTTTCAAAGGAAAACCTACAAAACTACATTGCTATAAAAAACAAAATAAAGCCTTCACACTACCTAACAAAGCAATCACCACTGTACTGCTGCCACACTAATCTTTCATTTGTCCCATAGGTCCCTCACTCTAACGATGGATGCGAGTAGCACAGCAATGGGTGTGGCACTCGAACAAGACACAGATGATCGCCATCGCCTGTTGGCATTCTTCAGCAAAATGTTTACATAGTATGTTATTACATGTTGTAACTACATTATTGGTTTTACATTCAATTTCTATGTCTTATACTCCTAATAAAATTATTGATTTCTTTGTTTGTAGTGTCTGTGTGTGGCTCCATATGACGGTGACCTTGACTGCGAATCCTGCTTCTTGGGTGTTTGGATGGCAGAGCCCTGTCCCCTTCTACCAGGATATTTAAACACAATTTGCTTGTTATTATACATACTGCTTCTGTTATTGTTACATCCCGATATGTAATGCATTTGCATTTTATTTTATTGTTGTTTACCAAGTCTTGTGACGATGGTTTCTTGTCGTGTTTGTCTGCGTACTGCTGGAAGATGGCTCCTGTATTTTTGTGAGCAAGTAATCTTCGTCTGAGAGTAGTAGACGTCCTGCCAATGTAGTTTTCTCTGGAAGGACTGCATTCCTCCTGGGGGCAAATCAATTTGTACACCACATTGGCAGTCATCTCCTCAAGGTCACTTTCAAATGGAGCCACGCCCAAACACTACAAATGAAGAAATCAGTAATTTTATTAGGAATATAAGATGTAGAAATAGAATGTAAAACCAATATAGTAATGTAGTTACACCATGTAATAACATATTATGTATACATTATTTAAATAACTAACCACCCCCTTGCAAATTAAACACTGCAAATAAAAGCTATAGCAACTCCCCTAATCCTATACTGTCGTCAGCTTAGAGGTATAAATAGAACAGAGGATGCTTGCTTGAAAAAGCTAAACGGACCGCAGCACTTAAAATAAATGGAAACCACACTGCGACTATGTGTACTTATCCAGAATTGTGATGAAAGACTGAAAACAGACGTAAAGAAATATGAAAAATTCAGCATCAAAGAAGTTAATGCCACAAAGGCAAAGCAGATTTCCTACAACAAAAACTGTGAAAGGGAAAAACTGCCCAAACACACACACACACACACACACACACACACACACACACACACATATATATATATATATATATATATATATATATATATATATATATATATATGTATATATATATATATATATATATATATATATATATATATATATATATATATATATATATATATATATATATATATATATAAATATATAAATATGAATGTCTTTTACTGCATCCCTTTATGTTGACATATTTTGTGTTTGAAGTGGGACGAAATCGGAGTTGTTGTGAGCTCCCGTAAGAAATCAGTTAATATTTTACTTTGTTGAAACTAGTTGTTTGAGTAATGTTGTTGATTTAGTTCATGTGTTCAGAATAAATTGCTATATTCAGTAATCTAGTCTCAACTGGCGACCTGATCCAATTATGTTAATTATGTCTTTTTTAGGTAACTTTCAGCCTTAATTGACAGGATTACGTGGGTCTTAGGTTAAGCAATGTAATATGAATAACAAAAAGTAATAATTAACTCATCAGCTGAATGGCCCACGTAATATATATATATATATATATATATATATATATATATATATATATATATATATATATATATATATATACATATATATATATATATATATATATATATATATATATATATATATTATATATATATATATATATATATATATATATATATATATATATATATGCGTGTATGTACGCATGCATGCATGTATGTATGTATGTATATATATGTATATGTGCGTGTGGGTTTGTTTGTGTATATATACTTTTGGGAGTAAGAGACTTATTGTTTTATGGATGAACAAAAACTAACTTGCATTCTCCGATATGAACTGAGATTAGGAATACGAAACGTATCTTAAATATGATTTTGACCAAGGTAATATGATAAATAAGGAAATAATAAAGAAATCACTTCACAAACCAATGGGAGAGATAAAGGTATAAACTAATTTGTTCTACGTCGGGATTAATTTGGAAGTAAACTTTAGATACCTTCAACATCAGTCCCTGCGGGGCAAAAACTTTTTGAATGCTACGCAGTGAGTATTTGGTGTCCATACGTGTAAAACTGAGATACATAACCATGTGAGCTTTTCCTTTTCGAAAGCCTGCTTTTCAAATAAACTGATATCGCCGTATTTTGTACTCTTTTGAAAACCATGTAATTTCCTATGACTATATATTTTTGGTTTACAGATGTGCAGAGAATTGTTTGTTATTATTATTATAATTATTATTATTATTATTATTATTATTATTATTATTATTATTATTATTATTATTATTATTATCATCTTCTGTAAAATGCTATTGGAAATTGTTTTAAACCCTTTCATTTGTTTTGGTCACTTTTTAAAGATTTATTACTAGTTTCTAAAGAATTATTCCATTGCATAATCTCTTTCATTCATGTCAATCCGCATCAAACCCTGCATTTCATAGAATTCCCCTTCCAGATAAAAGCTCTCTGATTTTTAGCGCAAAAAGCAAGAGTAAGAAAAGAAACCAAAGGGAAAATAATCTCTGCTTCAAAGAATTCATCTGGATTTGCCTCCAATTCGCGTGCTTGGAAGCATATCAAGCTGCCAGAGACGAGATGAAAAGATATCTCTTAATTTTCCGTCATGTAATGAAAACGGCCTCTCTTTCTCTCTCTCTCTCTCTCTCTTTCTTTCAGTCTTTTAATGAGAATTTCCATCTCCAATATGAGACGTAACTCATTCCAGGGACATGTATAACCAGATTGTCCATTCTTTCACAAGGAAATGGATCGCATAGTGGGTTTTCATACTTTCATATAATTTTCCTCCTCTTCTTGTATCTTATCAAGAGTTTTGAATAATGCGTATGCTTTTATTCATTTGGGTTTAACGTTAAGTGTGATGCACAGCCCAGAAAAGACAAGGAGGGGAGAGGACTTGAAATTTGCACCAGATATTGCCACGCCAATTCTCCATCTGCAAAATCGAAGGGGGAACCCTCATAAAAAAAAATAGAAATAGTTCCACAGCTGTTTCATACAACGCCAAAGTCTTATAAATACTACATCGATCCCTTGACATGTAATGTGCCCTTCATTAAAGTCTTATAAGACTTTAGCACTTCCCTTCCTTGGTCTCTGTTAAATAGTATTTCCCTGTATAATGCACAATTATCTTTTAGCTTCTTCTTCTCAGTAATAATGCCTTTGACATATTACACTGATCATGCACATTTTTTTATTATGAAGAAATCAAGCAAGAATTCTGACTTATGAAAATCATAGCAAAAATTCCTTTTGTAACTGCAAAGACCAGACTCTCACGTCTGCCCTCTGAAGGTTTTATTCAATTTTATCCAAACTTTTCAATCTTCAGCTTTTATGTGATTGGAAGTTCGGATACGTTCCTGGTTACTCTTTAGTTCGATGAAGAAAGTTGAAATGGTTGCCTAAACGAAAGATTCGTACACTGTTTGATCCGGTCATCAGTTACACTGTTTTCTCACGTGAGCCATATGCAAAACCTGAAGTCATTGCTGAGATTTTGGAAAAAGTCGAAGAACTATTTCAAATGTAAGACTTTTTCCAGAGGATTTTTTTACGGTAAAACGGTCCTATCAATTCCTTACTATTAAGAGTAGGTTGGGACCATGTTTAGTCTTAGCAAAGGTTTTAAGTCTATTAAGTGCTCCACTAGCCAGTTGGAAGATAGGAAAGTACGAAATTAGAAATATAAGGGCATGGTTAATAATACGAGGCAGTGGTAATGGGGCATGATACCTGAAACATACTATCTTATGCTATTCTGTTCGTGATTTTTAATCCTTCATTAATGTATGAAAGGCAGTCAAGCAAAAGATTTCAACGGTTCTGGATCAAGTAATGGCTTTGGGAAAAGACTATTAAATCTAGAAAATACCCTGTTTAATCTGTGGAATGTTTATATTTTCATATGTGAAAACCTCAACTTTCAGTAAGCACACGCAATTGTACTCGTCCCAATGAACTAGAAACTGATAACTGAATCTGTTGTGCTGAACCATAAAGATGTTTCCTCATTCAGAATGTGAAATAAAGATCTGGGATCTATGATTTCAAATTAACATTTCATGAAGGAAGCTACATGTAGATAAATTGTTGACAGAACTACACATGCGTCAGGTTTTGAAGGAAACTATGGCAAGGGTACAAGGCTAACCTAATATAGCATTGGTATTACAGACATCAGTATCCAGAGGATGAGCTTATGTAGCACAAAGTCGCCTTAGTATTATGAAAATAGCACGAACTACTAATAACGATTTCTAGAAAGATATGTCACCCAATAGAAATGGGGAAAGAATTCGGCTTCAGGATATTCAGAACTGTTTTAATTTCATGAAACTAGGCCTACTTGAATATGCAAATGATAACTATATATTTTACAGGAAATGGTTTTCCTTTTTCATCATAAAAAGAACAAATTTGGCTTTGATTAGAGACTAAAGTCCCTTTATTGCACCAAAATAAATGGCTGCAGAAAAGTCAGAGAATTTTCCCGTCCCAAAAACGTATAAATGTAATGGCTGGCCTAGGCAGAAATTACACTGTTCGCGAAATGAGTCTGTCAGACAAAGAAACCTTAATTAGTTAAAGCAAAAGGAAAATTTTATTCCAGCAACGGCGCCATGGCAGAGTTCAGGAAAGTATTGCCTGATTATGTTGGATTAAGCACTTTATCCACAGCTTTTTCCAGTCCATCCTCCGCCTGTCCGTGTACCTGTCTGTCGGTCTGTCACGCATTTATTCAAACTCCTTTTGTACAACGTTTCCCATCTCTCACCCCTTTATTATAACGTCATATTGCAAGCAATAGAAATAAATATTACTTTTTCAAAAAAGAATTGGTTTCTAAAGAAAAAGCAATAAAACAACTCTTCTTCTATGATTTGCTGACTGTCGAATCAGTCTGCAGTGACGCTTCCAAGTCCCCTTTTAGCCCTGGATTTTGCAATTTTCTATTTCGTCGTATTGGTATTAGAACACGATAAACAAACATTTTTTTCTTATTTCTAGGATGTCCTTTTATCCTCTCACTTTTTCCGAAATAGTAAAAGAAAAAATACTGAATCGACTAATTATTGGACATCGATACCGTTATGTTCAATGGACATATGTTATACCAGGCATAGGTTTTGGTTTTCAAGATAATCTTGGATAATAGGTGTGGAAACATTTTATTAAGGTTTGCCATAATAATCTTCATCATCAATATAAAATTCAAGTTAACATGTAAAAGGAAATCACAAATTATGAAATATTCAAAACGATACTTCAAGTTTTGAAAATTACTTAATGATGAACTAAATGACATTATTAGTAAGATATAACATGAATTCTGCTTTTTTTTAAACTTTGGTAATGTAACATATTTGAGGAAAAATATCTTCAAAACTCTTACATACTTTCAAATATAGGCTTCACATTTGTAGTTTTAAAAACAACATATGACTTTGCGTTGTGAAATCGCTCTACAACAATTGCACTAAATAGTACTTCCGACACATATTAAGACCAATTTAGGGTCAATGGAAATAAGTTATTTTCCTTTAAAGAGTTTCCTGCTGATGGTCATTAATAGAAAGCGGCACACTGGTAGATGCCATCTGAAAAGGATGCTACCTTGTGCGGTAAATGTATCTTTCATTTAATGTTATGAATACAAATGTTAGAGCAGAGGCAAAATTGAGTAGTGCGCAACTTACAGGGGTTAATGTACATCTGAGAACGTTTTTTTGGAAGTGCACAGTGGTAATGGGAAATATATATATATATATATATATATATATATATATATATATATATATATATATATATATATATATATATATATATATACATACAGTATATATATATATATATATATATATATATATATATATATATATATATATATATATACATACAGTATATATATATATATATATATATATATATATACATACAGTATATATATATATATATATATATATATATATATATATATATATATATATATATATATATATATATATATACATACACACACATATATGTATATATATATATATATATATATATATATATATATATATATATATATATATATATATATATATATATGTCTGTGTGTGTGTATTTACATATATCAACGCATATGGGCCCTGAGCTGGGTGTTTTCAAATTTACTGAGTCACAATTATGCAAGATGGGAAGGGTTACCGAAATGACTAAAGTTGTAAACGACAACAATCACCTAACATAACAAATACAAAGAATCTGGCATCTCAAATTCAAGGAAACGAATGATACTGGTTATCTATTATGTTCTTTAGAAATAGAAGCACTTAATAAGATATTACTACACTTTTTTTTTTTTAGCTCGATAAGGCTTTGATAAAAGTGGTTTGAGGTTCGCAATTCATCTGTTACCTTTTGCCTGGTATATAGGAAACAGTGTAAGCAAAATCTGATTAACACGGGCCAATAACGTCATAAAAACGCCGATATTACAGTTATATTCTTTGATGATAAGTATTGTGTCACCGTTGACACGTAGTAATGAAATATGCAGTTGGATTCATTTGCATGTGTATTTACGAATTGTTATTGAAATTACATTTACGCGATATATAAATGTTTGTCCTTTTTCCTTTAGAAATGCAGTATATGCTTTATTCTTATTTAGTTAGCAGGGTCGATTTGGTACCAACTACCCGATTTATATTATCTACTAGTTGTAGGCTACAGCGAGAAATGTAATGATCCTCACTATGTGAACAAAGGTAATAATTTTCCCTTTTTTATAAATAATACTAAGAACTTCTTGCTTTGTAAGTGAGTTGAAAAAATCTACATTGTAAAATAAGAATGTTGATAATTCAGATTTCTTACCTATATTAACAGGAAAATAATGATGTAATGAAAACTGTTTTCCTTGAAATGGATACTTTACTGAATGTATTTTCTCTTTAAGAGTTAAAAACAATTGCTGATAAGAATTTGAAAATATTCAGAAGCTTTATCATCTTTTCCCGGGGTTTCAAAAATTCTTGAATAAACTACATTTTTCATTGAGAACTTTTCTTCCATTCAGGATGACCGGACGAAAACATGTCCTTAATTAATCAGACATGAATGAAATATAAAAAGAAAGGAGAATAAAAAGGGGGGATAGAATATGGTGAGTCAGAGACTTCCAAAGGGCAGATCTATGTAGAATGAAGCAAGTTCACACACACACACACACACGCGGTTACGCTCAGAATATATAAGAGAAAGATCAGTGGGAGAAGAGTGCATTACACATTCTCTCCTTCAGTGTCCTGGTCAAAATATCAACTGCTGTGCAGTGCGTCTGCAGCTTCCCTGTGACATACTGCATCCAATTGTAAACCTCTTCTTTGCCTCCAGTCTCACTCTCTTGTTTCAGTCTTGCTTCCAACACCTCCAACTATTCCTTGTTAATATAACTACTGGATTATCTCGTGGCTTCACATTTCGATCTTTGTACTTCATCTCCTTTACTTTCTGGATCTCTTGATCTTCCAGTCCAACCACTCCAATTCCCTTTTCACACTCTTATACGCTTAATGACCACAAGCACGCTCAAGCGCTTGGACTGACAGACTAAAGTTCATGAAATAAAATCCAATCATATCGGAAGAAGAAAGATCTAAAGATTAGCAAGTGTGAGGTGATTAATCAGGCGTATTGGTTTTTACAGTCCAATTAAGATTGTTCACAAAGGACAAATATTTGTTTTTATAAAAAAAAAAAATATTCCAACCAGGGACAAACAAGACTAATGTAAAGTTTTCGTGGTTAGCAAAAAAAAAAAAAAAAAAAACTTACGACATTGAAACCATTACCCAAAATATTTACAGACTTCTTCAGTTTGCACCGACTTCTCTCCATGACTTGTGTTAAGAGTCATGAACAGCTAGATTTTTTATATATGTGAAAGACAGATCGCTATTTTCATCTGACGAAATCAATGAAGTGGTAGGGAGACTTAAATGAAAATTAGATAAACAGTAGCTTGTAGACACGAATCTTGGCCAGAGTATGGCATACCATGATAGATGTAAAAAGGGCAATCGCGACTGCGCACGTAAAAAAGGGCAATCGCGACTGCGCACGAACAACAAAATCATCGCCAAAAGCACAAGTAAAAAAAAAAAAATAACTACTTCGGAAGAGAGCTGCAGTTGCTCTGTCACCTCTGTTAGGAGGAAAGCTCTTTCTCACAGCTTAAGATGATCGAAAGTGCCACCGAAGTTACAGAAAAGGAAATGAACAAGAAATCAATATAATCAACATTCGTCGGCATAATGCTTATTTCAAACAAATGCCTGAAATAATAATGTGGCTATCTTTAATATGTATTTGAGATATTTCACAGAAGTCAATATCCTTTTTACCTCAAAACCACCCTTGCGTATTTTAGTAAATATCTGTAATTAAGAATGTTACACTTTACGACCCAAAATTCTATCAAAGGCACTTGGCAATTCCCCAGCATTGATTTTTTTAATTGTTGAGGAATAAAACGTTTCTAAATAATCTTACATTTTATGGACTTTCCGAAAAGAAAAATAATGAGATGAAAACAAAATTCACAAAGCCTTTTTGCCAATTTGTGAGGGCGTCACGTAATTTCGAGAGTTATGAATATTCCATGCGCCTGTTTTGAATGAAATTTGAATTTCATTTGAGTAATGTCGTCCGTTTTGTCATTCTTTCCTTTTCATGCCTTACGACTATCAAAGAGAACGCCAGCAATGTCAACAATTAGGGATTTTTCCCTCAATAGCTACACATTTTCGTCCCACCTTGTTTTCACTTTGCAAGTTTTTCCGCTGTTCCCTTTTTCCAAATTGGCTTTTCCGCTAACCAATCTCGACTTTCACGAAGTAAATTATTTGCTAGTTTTGTATGGAAATGTAGTTCATTCTTATGAATGTTCACAGAAATTATTTGCACGCCATTAAATTGGTAAATATTTGTATATTTGCTTTCTAACTAATTTTCATTACTTTTCGAAAAAATTCAATGGAACCTTTTGATTTTTTATCCTAAAACAAAACTGTTTCCTTCGTATCCTTACTGATCTGGCTATTTATGCTGGAGGAGAAAAATCGGTCAACATGTAAAAATAGGTCAACTTTATAATCAAGGATTTATTATATATGTATAATCCCGTAAAGGTTATCTGAATATAGATACCGAAAAACAATGAACGATGACAAAAATTAAATCAAACCATTATGCATGCATACGCATGTGCAATGCAAAAGTACTGTTAAGGGACTTGAATTGTTATAGCAACTTCTGCTCATATGAAGCTTTCATAATCAAGAGAGATTTATTTTTTATTGAACTAATTTCCTTATTTTACTTTCTTCACCAACTACAAGCCAATATCCCCTTAATATTGTTTTGACCAGTGCCAAATACTGTCATTTCATTTGTTTTGCCATAAACTGAATATGAATGTCAAGCACCCGTCTAACTCAGAAGGTAGCTTTTGTCAGCTGACAATTCTTGTTCTCCTCTGTTAATCGATAATTGACGATTGATCTGCCATGTGATCTACTTTACCCAGCACCCTTATCATCTTAGCTCACTCTACATTTTGTCTACCACCACCCACCGAGTCGATACTGTGAACGCTCGAGTCGTACCTAACTGGCTTATTACCCACACCTTGCCCAGAGCAAAAAAGACAGGTAGCTGCTGTTTTCAGACAGCCACAAGGTCGTGACAACGTGTCTTCTTATGTTCGTATCTCCAATGACCCCACGGTAAAGAGCGTCATTACCGAATTAAACTTACCCACGTTATGACCCTAATTCAGTAACCATAATAGACTGTCTCCAAAAGAGCCAGACCGCTTCTGAAGGCCTGGTGGTAGGTAAATCCAACCAGATTTACCTAACTTGAACAAAGCCTGAGAAAATCTTATAACTGATAATCTGAGCCATACTAATACTGGGTCTTACAATAGGGAAACGGTACTTAATGAGTCTCATAATTAATTAAATTATTTCAAAATAACTTCACAAATCAATGTTGGTAGAGAAGGTTTAATACCAAATTTAATTTAAAGGTAAAACTTATTTGATTCCTGATTTGTATTCCATGGTTGTTGTAATGACCCGGCTAATATAATGCTCGGTTATACAAAATGTCTGGTGTAGATTATAAAGCTTTTCAATTCTCTGGTCTAAGAAAAAATAAGCGGTAGAAGTCGTTTTAATCTGAAGTTAGACAGTCATACAGAGAGAGAGAGAGAGAGAGAGAGAGAGAGAGAGAGAGAGAGAGAGAGAGAGAGAGAGAGAGAGAGAGAGAAATCTAATACAGTCATTAGCTCTAGCAATGCAATCATGCTTTCAGTCCTAATGTTGATGGAGAAATAAAAACCGCTGGTTTTGTAATTAGTTCGCCCTCTCTGAGTTAATAGTCCAGCCATTATTCCAAGAATATGATTTCGTCTTATGATTCTCTTTTAATTACATATTTTGTTATTGCTTAAAATTCTCATGTCGTACTTATATCCATTACTTTCTACACAATTTTGACACGCCCAGGTTTGTTCAACAAATTAAACTATTTTCAATAAAAGGAGTGATAAAATGGAATGTAACTATTATCAGTTATTGTGTATAAATCTGATGGCAAAAGTGATCCATTCATGAAATGTGTAATTAAGAAGTTGTCTTCGTATACTAAATAGGCTACGATATTCATCTGAACATTGACTTGAACTATAATCAATGTAAATAATTGAACGCTTCAAAATGTGCAAGGGTGGCTTTTGCATAGTCCCGACAGTAAAATTAGAACGGACACTGATAACTACTTCCTAGTGTACTTGAACCAATAATTCAAAACTTTGAGAATTATGAAATTAGAAGTCATATAAGTCATAAGAACCAAATAGTAAAGACAGATTAGCGTGAATCCTCTCATAACATTTACTTTTCGCTTCAAGGATAGTGTCAGTAGTATCATTGTTGTAGAAACTTGGGAGGAACCGATTCTCATTCCATTTTTTTTAACTGCTAAATTGTCGTCTGGAGGACTCAATATGTTTATTATGTTTATTCTCACAAAAGGGTAAAGCAGAAAATAAGTAGGTAATGTTTAGCCAGTTCCAAAATATATAACGAGTGTAGATTTCTGACATTATCAACGAATATCATCCTTTAGAAATTCACAAATTTGCTGGAAAGTTGACCATTAAGCTCCTACGAAAGTGCATGGATAATAGACATGTAACCAAGTAGAAATTAAGTGGACCTTTTACTTACAGAGTTTCAGTAAAAGGCAGTCTTAACAACGGATAGGATTACAGACTCGTCCAAGTCGATTCCAGTTCTATATCTTACGTTCACATAAATGAAAAACGCACCTTATCTCCACCAGCTTCCCTAGAGACCATCAGTAGATAATCGTATATAACTGCTTTCACTTATCCCCCTGCATATCATGATTAATGTTTCACATGGTATGTTTTGAAGTCATCTTTGCTTTAAGCTTTATTAACTGCCTCGTTTAGTATTCAGTGCACTATACCTTGGGAATAACTGCTTAGAGCAGGGTGGTCAAAGTTACTATCTATCGTTGTTTCTAAACCAGGCCGTGGTTCGAATCTTAGCCGGCGCAGAAGCATTTATCAGCAATACTTCCCTAAGGGTTAAGTTGCTCCCATGATAAAGTGAATTACATATTACACGATATTTGTGGCTTATTATTTGTGAATAAATACAGATATTCATGTATATGTAAGTGTTTGAACCCTTATTGAATTTATGACTTCCTTCGAGTGAAATGAGGGGCCTATTAACATTAACAGGAACCAGTGTAAAGTAACTCACAATCTAATCCAATTAAACTTTCGATTAATCAGTGTTGTACCTCTTCAGATATTTATGAGATATTTATAAATGAATATGACCTTAGGGCCACGTTGTATATATATGTTTTTGGAATCATTATTGAATCATTTTGTTTTGTGGTTGTCGGAACCGTTTAAGGATTTTTACATTCTGTAAAAAAATTATCCGATCTTGAATTTCATAGTTTTTTTTTTTTTGGTAGCAAGGAGAATTTTTTTTTACCACAGGCGATCATTTGTTGTTTTTAATCTATGATCTTACTTCCAGGAGCTTCAGAATATTTTTTTCTTTTTATGTGCAGGAAAACAGACCTTTCCTATCCTGGGGTAAACAGGAAGTGGGAGCAAAAACAAGTGATGGTTAACCCTAAAAGGACGAGAAAGACCCGCCCCTCGGGAGACGAAAGGTTGTATGAAACAGAAAACGGACCAGGGAAAACAAAGATACTGTCACCAAACCGATTTCTGCAGAGTAGAATGTGGTAGGTGTTTTATCCTGATGGCTGTTGTGACGCCTCCTGAGAGAACGAGGGTCTCTCTAAACTTCAGGTGTACAGAATGAGGGCTCTGAGACCGAGAAAAGAGGGGAAATATCAATGCCAGTTTGTCGCAGGGAGAAAATGGCAGCAGTACGAGTATTTGCGTTCTGTATTGTCAGTTCTTTCTAGGGAGGTTGATGTTTTTATTTTTTTTGGCTCTTACCATTAGAATAAAGGTACACTAGTTTTGGTAATAATAATAATAATAATAATAATAATAATAATAATAATAATAATAATAATAATAATAAAGGTGAGAAAAAATATCTAACCTTATTAGTGTCAAGCTAATAATCTACACTGAATGCTGTTCAAGCATTATTTTCCTGTGAATATCATGTACTTTGTGTATATTAATCTTTTACCAACAGTGGGTTTGCAACTTTAGCATACAGAAGGAAAAATAAATTGAGTTTGTTTTTGATTCCTCTATTTCTCATAATAATAATAATAATAATAATAATAATAATAATAATAATAATAATAATAATAATAATAATAATAATAATAATAATAATAATAATAATAACTGACGGAAAATTGAAAAGATTTATCTTTCTCTCTCAAATGGAAATGATATATGATATACACAGAAAAAAAAATTACGTTGATTTCAATAATATCATTCTGAATAAAAACTCATGACCTTGGTAATCTTGTTTAATTTCCCGGACCTTAGAAAATGGTCAACTTTAAATGAAGATTCTCTCTCTCTCTCTCTCTATGGATCGGTGTAAGTGAAAAAACAACTCTTCTTACTATACTTTTGAAATTTTGAAAATATGCCTGTGAAGCAAAGTACTCCAAATAGAAGGGAGTTTCAAATCTCATGAGAGAGAGAGAGAGAGAGAGAGAGAGAGAGAGAGAGAGAGAGAGAGAGAGAGAGAGAGAGAGAGAAGTAGTTGGGAACGAAGGAAAGGAGAGGGAGAGAGTTGATCCCCTAATAATTACACCAAGCGCCGTTATTAAGGGCTTACGCATGACACTGAGGGTGGAATGAAAACTGTAGCTTTAGTGCTTCTTATCTTTAATGGTACAGTCTCTACGCCAGGAGGGATTACAGCTCATCCCGTACAGGAATTACACCCTTATTTAGTCATTATTGCTCCCGTGCCCATTCCTTACTTTCCTTCTTTTTCCTTCGTTCAATTTCGAAATGGGGTTCTGTACGATAATGAGACGAGCACATACACACCCACATATATACAAGCATATATACATACATACACATACACACACACACACACACACACACACACACACATATATATATATATATATATATATATATATATATACTATATATATATATATGTTACCGGCAATGTGTGAAAAGCAGGTATTCCATGGAATGCCTAGGCAATATATACAATGCCAGAAGTTTTTAGGCAAGGTATGAAATATCTGTATTGTTACATACTTTTCCTAGGCATTATAAAGAATAAGTACTAATCTGGCAAAGTGTAAAATGGGAAAGGTCTTTTCAAATAGTATGTCTGAAAATGAAACAACAATTAAAAATTAACGTTTCATAATGAAATAGGAAAGTACAATAATGGTTTCAAAATAAAAAAAAAATAAGAAATGAAGAGCAGGTCATTCTTACTGGGAGAACAAGAGAATCACAACAACAATTAAAAATTAATATGTTTCATAATAGAATAGGAAAGTACAATAATGCGTTTCAGAATAAACGAAAAACACGAAATGAAGGAATCCAGGTAAAAAAGTCACAGAAAAAATCACAATAATCTTTCCTAGATAGTGACTTCCAAGGATTTTAACCCGGTATGTATCCACCTTTGAGGCGTGTTTACACAAACGAAAGACCACCATAAATTAATGTAACTTTTTTTCCTCTGACTTTTTTTCTAGTCAAAATTGTGACTTTTTTTTCCTGTGACCGAACAAGAGAACCACACCAACAATTAAAAATTAATATGTTTCATAATGAAATAGGAAAGTACAAGAATGCGTTTCAAAATAAACGAAAAAAATACGAAATGAAGTACAGGATGTTCTTGCTGGGAGAATAAGAGAATCACAACTGTCATGACTGACCTGACTACCGGCCAGTCTGTAGCGGCAAACCCACTATTCTGCCGGTTTGCCTTTTGGCATTGTGTAGGATGCCTAGGAAATGTATGAAATATCAGGTATTTCATACTTTGACGGCAGATTTTCGGCTTATTTTATATTACCTAGGCATTCTATAGAATGCCGGTTTTCACACACGCACACACACAAACACACACACACACACACACGCACACACACACACATATATATATATATATATATATATATATATATATATATATATATATATATATATATATATATATTTATATATATATATATATATATATATATATATATATATATATATATATATATATATATATATATATATATATATATATATATATATATATATATATATATATATAGTTACTTGTCAGCTGTGGCCTTGTAATGGACTGCTACAAAATGGCTGACAGTAATACAAACAAGTAAAAAATGCTTCAAAATTTCTTCGGCGCAATCGAGTTTTCTGTACATCGTATATAGCAAAATCCACCACTCTTTGCAGCTAAGCCCTGCCCACTGATTACGCCACGACCATCCCTTGAAGGTGATTGGTTGGCAATAGTTTCGAAAAGTTGCTTAATCTGTTGTTCTTTTCATCTTCATTAATTTTGCAATGGTTGTTAACCAAAATAAAATACATTCTCGTGATTATCAAAAGGGAACCTTATATTATCCCCTGAAATAAAATCATAATACACATCTCCCTAAAGATGGTAAAAAAATAGGAAAATATGAATGAAGTCGGGAGTGGTCCGCTATCCAGCAATGTTGTTCGTGTGTGAGGTTCACCTGAATACTGAGGTGACACAGGGACTGTCTTGCGTTCGAATCGGTGCACTTGAATTACAGGACAACAGTAATTACCACCTGATATTATCAAGTGTGTTCGCCATTCTAAACTTAAACACAAAGACTTTCGCAGAGCTACGCAGATTGGTATTTCATAGTGATTTTAGGAAATT
>JANJGK010000044.1:21197762-21202762 GCA_039081455.1 Macrobrachium rosenbergii
TAGATACAGTAGATATTATATATATATATATATATATATATATATATATATATATATATATATATATATATATATATATATATATATATATATTATATATATATATATATATATATATATATATATATATATATATATATATATATATATATATATATATTTACCTGAAATATTTATGTGGTATACCGATATTGGAGCTATTGAAAACGATGGCTGTTCTGTGATGAAAAGGCTCAGTTCTTGACTGTTTGTAGTTCTCGCCAACTTGCACGTGTGTAAGGTGGGAGTATCCGCGGGAACGCTTGCTTGGGAATGGGTCTTAGCATTAATCCATCCTTGGCTTCTGATTTCCAGTGTCTTCCTGACAGATTCACATTAAGATCTTAGTTTGACGAATGATGGTGGATTCCAGAATATCTCCCTTGCAGATACTTTTGAAAAACAGCTCAGGCTCACTCCAATTTATGGCATGACCAGCATCCCTCATATGCACACAAATCCCCGAAATCCCTGAACCATATCTCCCTGATCGTTTAGGATCTTTTAATCTCTGCGAGATGGATCTACCTGTTTCCCCGACGTATGGAATTTTATAGATAATAGTATTTGTTAGGTTTTTATTCAAATATGCCTAAATGAGTGAAACAGCAATGATTTTGGATTATGAAAATGAATGAATTGTGAGCTTTGAAGTGCTTTGTTACTTTTTTTTGATGTTCTGAACGTAAGGAGCTTTATTTTATCATCCCATTAATAAAATACAAAAGACTTAAACGATAGAAAAAGATAAAAAATAAATAAATCTCAATCAAATATATCGTAACTCAGACCAAATCAGCTTAGCAATTATTCATTGCACTATAACTATGATTTAACAAGCACACAAATTGTAAGGCCAGAACGAATTCCTCACACAGTTTCGAGATCATTCTGCACTTTGTCTGAACAGAATAGCGTGGAAAATTGTGCCAGTACTCAATTGAGAGGAAAGTTTCTAATAAAGAAGAAAACATTCCACCTCCCCCGCAACCTCTGCCTCTGGAAAGGATATAAATCTTTGGCGCGTTTGACTATGCTTAGCCACAATTAATTCATGAAGGTTTAAAGAAAATTTTTGTACCAACGAAGGGAATATGGTCAAGGCCCAGATAATACGAGTATATTGGATAATATGATCAAGAATATCAACTATTCAGCATAAAATTATTTATATCCTATTTGCACCGACATTATATGCAGTATATAAGTAATTAATACTATTATCTGATTTCAGTTAGCTGCATAACCACCAATTAGTTAAAATGCACTTTTTCCTCATGGATTTGACATTAATAACACGAAGTATTAAGAATGTGCGGATATTCTTTGGTGTACAAGAAACAATAGTATGATTTAATAACATGATATGATTACAAGGAAAATTTTCCATTAAAAGATCGTTCTCACAGGCCGGAGGTCCATGGGCTGTATTCAAGAATGAAACATTCACTGTTATCTATATATATATATATATATATATATATATATATATATATATATATATATATATATATATATATATATATATATATACATACATACTTTTAGGGCATAGTTTTTCTCTAAGACAGTTTTCACTGAAAGCAATTGCTTTTGTGGCATCAATGAGTTTTTTGCCGGAATCTTCATGTCGTCGGAGTTTTTTCTGATTCTCAGGCGTCAGTCTTCGGTGAAGAACACACAGACTTCTTTGTTCCATTTATTGTTTTCTGCACGACAGCTGTTCTTCCACTCTGTGGCATTTTCAAGTGACTACTCCTTTACAATTTGGATTTATAATAATTTTGTCTCTACATGCGTATGGAAAAGTAGACCTGAGCTGTGATTGGTCCAGGGATTAAAGGGATGAACCACTTTTAGGGTCGAAAGGTTTAGGCATAACATAGAAAATATGAAATGGATATTCTGCTGCAGCTACAAAACAATACTTAATAGTTATGTATAAAAGGAAATTTTTTTATTTACAAAGTATGGTTATAATGCATATATTATATTTACAAAAATGAAAATATAAAATAAAAATAAAATCATATTTCGAACAACCATCCGCCCATATTCACGTCGACTGAAATACCAGATGGCCTGAGGCAACACCTGTCACAGAGCAAACTGAGAAAAGTTCTACAAAAGATCTAATCATCTGGGTTAGCCAACCCAGCGTCCCTCAGTACATCACCAGCGATAGCGGGGCTAATTTCCAGTCAGCCCTATGGAGCTCCCTCGCTGCCAGTCTCGGGACAAAGTTAAACCGTACGACAGCCTACAACCCACAAGCCAATGTTATGGTCAAGCGATCCCATCCTTAACTTAAAGCAGCGCCAGATGTTAAGACGGCAGTTGGAGGAAGGAGTTGCCATGGACATTATTAGGATTGACAACAGTCCCACAGGCAGCGCTCAACGCTTCACCCGCTGAGGCACACTATGGACAATCGTAGTTCCTCGTTGGACGGGTCGGCACCGTTCTCGGATAGCACTTTGCTGGCCCACGTTCGAGTCTCCGACCGGCCAATGAAGAATTAAAGGAATTTATTTCTGATGGTAGAAATTCATTTCTCGCTGTAATGTGGTTCGGATTCCACAATAAGCTGTAGATCCCATTGCTAGGTAACCAATTGGTTCTTAGCAACGTAAAATAAAATCTAATCCTTCGGGCCAGCCCTAGGAGAGCTGTTAATCAGCTCAGTGGTCTGGTTAAACTAAGGTATACTTTTTTTTATGGACAGTCGTTAGCAATACCCTCAAGACCCAAATGAACCCACCACCACCTCCGATGCCTGAAGAGCAGTAGAAAAAATGATGCCAGTAAGAAACCTTATGACGCTCCCACAGAACGCAAGCGTCCAAAATATGCGCTTGTCAGGATAGATTCACACAGATCCCCCGCTCTACCCAGCTTACTCAGGACCTCATCACATCCTGCAGCACAAACAGGTGCTACAAGATGTCGTTAGATGGAAGAATTACCTGGATCTCAGTAGAAAGACTAAAACCAGCATACATTCCGGAGGGTGAGTCATCTCCCCGAGCCCTTTTTTTTGTTGGGGGAGTACTGTAAGGCCCTCTGTCAGGCCCTCCTGGCGATCACCACCCACAACAAAACACGACCCCCGTTGAACGTCGGGTTTCCCCAGAAAACGCAAATCGATGACTGATGGCTGAATCAGCGGTTTTTATGTATTTTCAGGAACTACAATATTTTATTTGTAAAACAAAAAAAATAACCACGAATGTAAAACGTGTCAAGCTTTCAAGTCATATGTATTAGAGAACTATTCTCATGTGCGACAAAGAATTATTAGGTATTTTTCAGGTGTGAGAAAACACAACTGATCATAAAATTATGCCCTTCTTATTCTCATGTCCTACACTGCTTTTCCGCTCACGGAAACCAGAGTCTTGTCAGAGTTCTGTGATAATGATTCTGTTAGTAGATGACCATGTCTCTGTCTACACTCACATCCTAAACTCCAGTAAACTACTTCTCTGTGTACCCTGCTAAAAGCCTTTTCTAGGTCAACAAAACACCAGTACAGTTTCCTGCCACCCTCCAAAAATTTTTCCTGCACCTGTCTTCCAATAAAAACGGTATCTATTGTGCTTTTCCTAGCCAGAAATCCAAACTGCATTTCGTGGTTGTTAACAATTTTGCGCAGTTTGCTCTCGATCACTCTTTCCAATATTTTAAGAGAGTATTTCAAAAGCTTTATTCCTCTATATTTTCATATTACCTAATATTACCTTTCTGTTTACAGGTGCACATCGTTTCACTCTCCTCCATGTCAAAAGGCTTTCTTTCTGTATTTTTTTTTATCCAAAGCTCTTATCATTTCACTGACTACTCTACTCCTGGTGACTCACTGCTTTATTGTTCTTCATGTTCTGAATGGCACCCTTCACATCTGTTCCGCTGAGTTCTTCTAATGGCCCGATGATGGGGATAGCTTACTCCTACACATTCAGAGGTTCTTCAAAGTATCCTTTCCACCTTACTACATCCTCATCCTCTATCAGTATCTAGTATATTACCAATTATTATCCTTTATATATATATATATATATACATATCATACGAATTATGCATCTTCCCACTTCCTCAGATATTAAAACATTACAATAAATGTTTGTCAGCCCTAAGAAAAAGACAAATATACAGATAGATAGACAGATAGATAAAGAGAGAGAGAGAGAGAGAGAGAGAGAGAGAGAGAGAGAGAGAGAGAGAGAGAGAGAGAGAATTTATCCTTTTAATAACTGGCTCACGCCCTATCATTAAGAGGTTCCCCACGACACTGATGATGAAATTAAAGCTTTAAGCTCAGGGCGCACTCGGCACTCCTTGGCACTGATGTAACTATTCCCATGCAAAGAACAGATTCTCTGCCTTCATAACAACTACAGATTTTAAACTCTTTTTCCCTTTTCTCCCCACAGCAGAGACTTTTTCAAAGTAAAATAATTTATTTTTTTTAATATTGAATGAGAACGGTGATAAGGCAATCTATCGTGTCAAATGTTTATCACATGGTAAAAGATATAACTTAAAGCATAGGTGTGAAATTAGCTGTTCATGCATTATGTGTATGTATGTACGTATGTACACAAACACACACACACACACACACATATATATATATATATATATATATATATATATATATATGAAGTTTTTATCACATCACCGTGATTCATATACAAGCATTAAGCTACAAACGTCCTTTAATATCCAATTCGCTCTTATTATCAACTAAAAAATTCCCCTTCGGTAACATATATGAAAATATATTATTTCCGAGGTAGAGCGAATTGGATATTAAAGGACGTCTGTAGCTTAATGCTTATATATATATATATATATATATATATATATATATATATATATATATATATATATATAGATTGAGGGTACATAAAGTCTGTTTACACTGCCCTCAATCTTGATATATCTGACTGATTTGCTGT
>JANJGK010000044.1:21205262-21232762 GCA_039081455.1 Macrobrachium rosenbergii
CAAAACGACTTCGAAAGCATAAGTATTTAGCCCTCAAAAATTCGACGGCTGCAACACCTTGATTGAGTTGTCACTTTCTTTCTTTAGATAGTCGCCTGAGGCCTGATGTGACCCTGTGGAATCTTTAAAATCAATAGAAATGTCAGTTTCAACAATAAAGGTGAGGCTTATAATTGGCTTAAAGATAAATGTAGCCGGTAAAAATCCATGACAAAGTTATTCCTCTGCAAATCAATTCTCATTCGGAATGTTAGCGATTTCTCTCAAAATGCATCAGTGATCTTTCAGTACGACTCTGCACCGTCTTTGTGCTTAAAGTTAATTCATGTTTACGGTGAGTTTTTGTATTTATTCATTTAATGTTTTCGTGTTTGTTAGTCACTGCGTCAACATTAGCGTCCCGAATCTTTCCCTTTTAATCAGAGTCTGATAAACTACGATCTTATGCCAATTAGTATTTTGATTGACTTATACATTTAAAACTGATTCTTTACTTCTTTAGACTTATCTAAGCAAGAAAACTCATAATCATTGCAAAGTAGGGTAAGCTGATAAGTTCGTCATTGTTCTCCTTTAAATAATTACCAATTGATGTTCAAAAGTAGAAGATTTAGCATCTGTATTTTAATAATGATTTATTTTCCTTCAAAAAAGCGGATGACTTGATCATTGCATTTCTTCACTTATAAGAATCAACTTCATGAGACCAACAGTTCCTTGAGTTACTGCAGCTGCGACCAAAAATTAAGATCAAGGACTTTCCACACTTGTTAACTGGAGCTCTTTTCATAATGTAAGTAAGTTTCCTTCAGTACCATAGCAACATAACGCGATTACATATGATTTTACAAATTTTCCGTTGAATGAAATATAAGCTTTCTTCTTATAACCAGCTTTCAGGTTGTCATTATGATGAGACACTTTATCTTCCCGAAGCTTTGGAGCCAGCAGTTGTGTAAATTCTTCTTACCAAAGAAAGATGAAAGCTTACAAAATCCAATTACACTCTCATTAGAGCATTAGCGGCACTAATTTCCATTTCGAATTCCCTGTTCCATAGGCTAATTGTAACTTAATTACCGGATAATTAGCAATTTAGGCTTTTATTACTAGGGAAAGCTGCACGACAAGTACAGCACACCATTTATGATAGCTATATGTAAGAGCCTCAAAGCGTGACAGGCGATTTCAGTAAGACGGCTGCATAAACCGGTATTGTTATTTAGAAAAAAGAAACAGCTCCGACAATGTAATCAAATAACGAATAATATGCTGCCTATTCCAGTTAACGCCAAGTAGCATTTTTACACTGATTATATTACCGCAATATCGCTCGACCTATTATTACTGAGTACCTAACAACAATAGTTCCTCGCTGGGTGAGCGGCTTCCGTTCTCAACTACCACTCTGTTGGTCGTGAGTTCGAATCTCCGACCAGCCAGTGAAGAACAAGAGGAATTTGTTTCTGGTGATAGAAATTAATTTCTCGCTATAATGTGGTTCGGATTCCACAATAAGCTGTAGGTCCCGTTGCTAGGTAACCAATTGGTTCTTAGCCACGTAAAAATAAATCTAATCCTTCGGGCCAGCCCTAGGAGAGCTGTTAATCAGCTCAGTGGTCTGGTTAAACTAAGATATACTTAACCTAACAACAATAACCTGTCAGTAACGACACAGTTGCCTACGATGTTGTAGTGACCACGAGCGCACGCACATACACGCACACATATATATATGTATATATATTAATATATATGTATATATATAAATGTATATATATGTGTGTGTGTGTGGAATCCTTTCTCTTTAACACTTTCGCTATTTCACTGGACTCTCTTATCTTTCATACAATGCAATTGCAACTACTTTCATTAATAACGCTACTGAGACAGGCTTTGCCGCAAAGACAGATTTCTCTCAGACCCCTACAGAAGTTGAGTGATATGTGTTTTTTTAATACTGCAATAACCTCCTACAAAATTCCAAAAGAAACTTAATAGTTTTTAAACCTCTTCAGTATCAGTCATTCTTATCTCTGTCGTCAAAATGTTATAAAATATAATAAACAAGTAAAACATGCGCCGGAGTTTCTTCGGCGCAACCGAGTTTTCTGTACAATGCTGTATGAAACTCCCAGCCACGGCCCATGAAGCTCTCAGCCACGGACCATGAAACTTTCAGCCACGGCCCAGTGGTGGCCTGTGTTGTTGGCACCTGTAGCATTGCCAGACGCACGATCAAGGCTAACTTTATCCTTAAATAAAATACAAACTACTGATGCTAGAGAGCTGCAATTTGGTATGTTTGATGATTGGAGGATGGATGATCAACATACCAATTTACAGCCCTCTAACCTCAGTAGGTTTTAAGATCGGAGGGTGGACAGAAAAAGTGCGGACGGACAGACAAATAGCCATCTCAATAGCTTTCTTTCCTTCTGTCCTCTAACTCAGTACTTTTTTCATTCGATAAATGGATTAAATGTTTTCCACTGCAAATGTAAAAACCTCCACAAAAGTAAAGAATGGTCAACTGACATTTCAAAGGAAAAACTTCTGTAGGCCTTTGGAAGAATCTCATTACTGCAAACACTATGTCAATATTGTTATTAATGAAAGTAGTTGGAACTGCATTGTATGAAAGAAGATAAGAAAGTTCAGTGACGCAGCAAAGGTGTTAAAGCGAAAGGATTCATTACCTGAATAATACTTAAACTGGTGATGACATACCTTTGAACGGCGGAGTAAATATACAGTCGGGCCTTAACTTCCCGCGTAGTTGCTTAATTTGGCTTGAAAGTTAATTTATCCGTGGATTCCTTAATCATTTTCCATTTCAGTTAAGAAAATAAAGATGACATTTCGCCTGTAAAAAGTGTGTTTTAACTTTGCTCATTCTTATACTGACGTTATTTAGAATAAAAAAAAATCATCACCTGTTATCTCAATAGAAATAGCAGATTCCCAGAAGCAAACTTTCCTGTGAATCAGTTTGGTTTCATAACTAGTAGAACAGAAGAACGTGAATAAGTTCAGTTTCAAAATTAGTGAAGCATGAAGATATAAAGGAATTTCAGAGGCTGCCTTTATTAAATGTTAATGATCGCGATTTCTTATTAAGTCAAGAATTTTTTTATGTTCATTTTTTTAGGGTGATATTTTCTGGTTTTCGGTTCACGCGTTCATCAGTGTGCTCAATTACTAGAGTATTTGGAAATTGTAGAAATATAGCAACTTATTCTCGACATACGAGTAAGCTTACAAAACACGGCTTTCTTATCAACAGTCTCCGATTATCACTGATAAATAGTGAGAGAGAAGTGCCCAGGGGGGGATTTTATCGCATTTCTCAGAAACGGGTTTGAATATCTAGCGATACAATCGAAATGCCAAAAATATTTTGTGCCTTTACGCATTACTTTGCTGAGTTCGGATTGTTTCAAGATCTCCGTCGCATTTCGGCTGTTGATTAGATTCACCCCATTTCTGTGGCGAACTTGAGCCATTTGTTATTAATAAATGATGAGGTACTTATAAGCGCCCTTTCAACAAGCTAAGCATATTCATTTTCTTATTGTTTTCTCAATTCTTTTCGATTTTCCATCCATTTTTGGAGAAATGCTAGTCGTTTCTCTCTCTCTCTCTCTCTCTCTCTCTCTCTCTCTCTCTCTCTCTCTCTCTCTCTCTCTCTCTCCTGTTTCTGTCCTCCTCCTCGTCATCTAAAGTTGTGGAATAATCAGAAAAGGAGAACTGAGAAGTGGTTCGTAATAAAGTCAATTCATGATTCACCAAAGTTTGATTATCATCATCATCACCAGCCAAATAGAGTAGCGATTAAATCAGTTTTTTCAATTGTTTACGGAGCAGCCTATCATATAAAGGAGATCTCATTATTTCAAAATGAAACATAACTCACTTTACATGATTAATTCGCCCTTGACCTGTTTAGTGTACATGGATAATGACATGCATGTCATTATCCATATTAATTCTATGTATACATAAATACAGTCTGCTGATTCAATGCCGCTCTCTCTCTCTCTCTCTCTCTCTCTCTCTCTCTCTCTCTCTCTTTTGCAATAAGCCTTTTGCTCTCTGGATGGGTGGCGTCAAGCGGAGACAGGTTTCCAGCTATTTCTCAGCAAGCTTGTAAGGAAAGCATTGCTATCTCCAAGACCTCTCTCCCCGATACCAGCTGACACTGGAACTCATTTACACCAGGACAGACTTGTGAGTGGCAGGCCGTGAGAAATTCACTGACCAGGCAAGCAAAATCAACCTGTGCACCATTTACCAATATCTCCCAGTTTTGTTGGTTGCACTTTCCAATGATACAATCGAACGCACACACACACACACACACACATGCTCACATATATGTATATACACAGGCACACAGACACACTATATATTTTCACGTATTTTCAATTCTCGCTCTTAACCAGCCAGATAATGTATCGAATTTCTGAACAAAAGCGATTCTCAGTTAACTTGTAGGCTAGATTTACTAGCGAGAAAGAAGGTTAACGCCCTGTTTTGATCCCATGCAGAGGAAACCCCCACATCACCTGACCTGGGGTAGGACAATAGCACCCCCTTTGCCCCCTAATCACGTGTTCAGTAGCTGATACCCGTCCGTTAGTGTATAGGTCCGAATCCAGGCTGTAGGTAGACTAGGAGCTTAACCTGTAAGTACCTAACCATAAGACCTATTTTCCTACACCCTTTTTGCTGGCGGTGTGACTAATTTGCAGGATGACTGACCTCCGCAACGGAAGCAAACTACCCGGGAAGCGTCTTGCCTCTGGAAAACAATGCTGCTACTCGGAACCCAGCCAGCGACATGTGAAGTCGTACTCCTCTTCAGCCCTTTTTTCTCCTGAAGAGGCTAAGAAGTATCGGACGGCAAGTTCTGCTTCTGCTTGTTGAGCGCGAACATCCACAGGTCTAAAGGGTCCTCGCTACTATCCTGCTCAGTCGACCCAGCCTTATGAACTCAAATCATCTTAAAAGTACTGCCATTTCCAATAAACGCAAGAATTCCCTGGTCCGCAGTCCGGGACACTAATCTGTTCCCCCTTTTCGTTGCACACAAGAGAGCCGGATCATTCAAGACGAATTTACCTCGACATATGCAGAGATTTTCTACGCATTGCCAAGGTGCGGTTATCCTCACTTAGCATTAGTAAGACACTGACTTCGTTGTCATATTCATCGACATTTGTATATAGGAGAACTTACAACCAACATTTTCTCTCTCTCTCTCTCTCTCTCTCTCTCTCTCTCTCTCTCTCTCTCTCTCTCTCTCTCTCTCTATATATATATATATATATATATATATATATATATATAATAGGAATTTTTTCTTTTTTTATTATATTTTAGAGTGTGCAGACATATTTAAGTGCAAGTGATTATTCAAGTATAAATGATTTTTCAATTTTAGTTTTCGTCTTTTTTTATGTCTATTTTTAATTATAGACTACATTATGTTGTAAATGTTATATTCTTAGATGTCTTGAAGATGTCACCATAAGCAAGAAACGTTGACGGTAATATACTGTATGTATATTACGGAATCTGATCTGTGAGTGTTCCTGCGCAGTTCCCCTGCCAACTCTGGTGTCTTTAGATGTGTGGATCATATATATATATATATATATATATATATATATATATATATATATATATATATATATATATATATATATATATATGTATATATATATACACATACACACACACACACACATATATATATATATATATATATATATATATATATATATATATATATATATATATATATATATATATAGCCATGGATTGTGTGGAAAAGAATTTTATCAATGTCATTAAACCAGAGAATTTTTTCTTTAATTGATGGGCATGCGTCCATCTCGTACTTTACAGCTTCTCGTTCGTTATAAGTAATGAATGCTCTTTTTTTTTAGGAGGGAATTTATTGTCTTTCCAAATGAAACTAAAACTCACGACGACATGAACGATAAGTACAAAATTTATTTAATTGGAAATTGTCCGTATTATTCTCCGAATTCTTCATGAGCGACCAGTATATCAAAATAGTAATTTAACGGGCATGATTATTCTTATCGGACTACTGACTCATTCTAAAATATTACTCATTCTGTCTAAATAAGTTTGGCTCTTAAAACAAGCAAGAATAATTTCCTTCCGTCACCTTTTCATCTACAATTCTAAAATAAAAAGTCAATGGCAAACGAACTTTCGTAATCTTCACACAATTTCCTGTAAAAAGTTTCATACCTACAAAAACGGATCTTTTCTTTATTTTACAAGAAATATGAGAATCTTCATTACGCTCAGAATTCTGAGATTTCTTTACAGGGAGCGAATATCTTGGTTAATGAGGCAAAATCTCTGAAGAAAATGAAAGGAAAATATGATGTCTTAGGACTAATGAGAGAGAGAGAGAGAGAGAGAGAGAGAGAGAGAGAGAGAGAGAGAGAGAGAGAGAGAGAGAGAGAGAGAGAGAGAGAGAGAGAAATCCTATCCAGGGATATTTTTGTTATTGATACCTCATCTAAAAACTAAATCACGGCATATATATATATATATATATATATATATATATATATATATATATATATATATATATATATATATATATATATATATATATATATATATATATATATATATATATATATATATATATGCACATATGTGCATATATGGTATCCATAAAGTCTCTTTACAACTGAAAAAAAATATATTACAAAGCAAATGAAAAGACAAACATATGGAAATTATTACAAAATGAGGAATAGATATTGAACTTTTTTGCGTCACTTGATGCACCTCTGTCTGGGCACCATTAGTTGCACGAAGCACATCAAGACAGTACTCAGTTTCTTGCCATGTTTGCTGCAGCATAGCCTCATCAATGATGGCAATGGCATTAGTGATCTTTTGCTTGAGATCAGTGACATCCCATATCTTTGTTCGATACACGATATCTTTAACATAACCCCGTAGAAAGACGTACAGGGGAGTGATATCTGGTGAATGAAGTGGCCAGGGAATTGGGCCATCCCTTCCAATCCACCCTTCTGGAAATGTTTGATTTAGGAACACACGAACACGCAGGCCCCAATGTGATGGTGCACCATCTTGCTGGCAAATGGTGGTTGGTTGAAGGTCATCTACAATAGTTGTGGTGCCACATATTCAGTCAAAAGTTCAAGTAAACATCTGCAGTAATGTGTCGTTGAAGAAAAATGGACCAGTGATCCGATTACACATGATCCCGCACTACACATTCACCTTTGGACTATCTCAGTGAAGCTCCCTAGACACATGGGGATGTTCTGATCCCCAGATTCTCACAATATGTGCGTTCAGTTGAAACATGAAAGGTTGCCTCATCACAAGGACAAATTCGGCTGATAAACTCTTTTCGTCTTGATTTATCATTTGGCTTAAGTGCCTGTGTGAGTTGCACTTTTTAAGCATACAATCACAACTTCTTGTGTAGGACTTTGTGCACTATGGAACGTGGTAGCTGTAAGTGTCTGGAAGCAGTACAGATGGACTTTGTAGGAGAACGATTAAAGGCTTGTCTTACACGATCGGTGTTTTTCTCAGTTGTTCTTGGTCGTCCTCTCCTCCGTTTATCCAACAATGTCCCTGTCTCCATAAATTTCTTGTGCCATGCACGAGTTGACGGACATGACAGTGGATCCCTTCCGTACTTAGTTCTGTAGTTCCACTGAGTCTGTGTATCCGATTTTGTTCAATAAACCATGACACATGTGCCTTTTCCTGAGGAGTAGCCAATTTTTAGGGGTTCATTTAACAGTACCTGTTTCATCAACAGGGTGCTTGAAGTACACAAATGCAATATGATTAAAAGACTTTGATAACTGCTGAGTACATACAACAAATTTGATGAAAATATTTTATTAATGGCCTTTGTAATATACTTTTAAAATTGTAAGAGATTTTATGGTCACCCTGTATATGTATGTATATATATATATATATATATATATATATATATATATATATATATATATATATATATATATATATATATATATATACACATACATATATATATACATACACACACACACATATATATATATATATATATATATATATATATATATATATATGTGTGTGTATATGTATATATATATATATATATATATATATATATATATATATATATATATATATATATATATATAGAGAGAGAGAGAGAGAGAGAGAGAGAGAGAGAGAGAGAGAGAGAGTACCATACACCTGCCATCTTTCCGTGATGACATAAGGCACTTTTACTGCTAGATAGAATGTTATATCCGTTAAGTTTATCTGTGCTCCAAAGCAGCAATATATTCATTATTTGAGTAAGCCAACGCTGATACGTCTAAGCTTCAGCATTTACGATACCTCTCTAAAATATCGTGTACCGTCGCCTTCTCCTATTGCACTTATATTTTTTCTTTTAGTCTATGCGTACATTGTCACAATATAAACATTCTGTTCTTATAAGTATTCTTTTTGTAAGATAATGGCGATCTACTATCAACATAATACGCGAGCTGGGTCACAATTTAAATGGTAACGAGAATTCCTTACATTGCAATTTCGTTCGTTTGGCCAGATTTGTGTCCAGCTGCCACATCTATCTTTTTTCTTCTATGTATATCATCCCTATGCTAGCTGGTTTTCAATGGTGAAAAGAAATTCGACTACTATGTGGGAACACGACTTTCATTCTAATGAATCACTAGCTACGGGAGAAGTACAAATAAATGAATTGTAAAGAAGGTGAAACGTTATCGTCAGCAACATGATAGTGAAAAAGATTCTCTGATCGCCCGTCAACAATCGTTTGAAATTTCTTATCATACTCACACGAAAAACTTGATAAGATTACAAGGCTCCCGTGTGGCGTCAGTTTTCTTTTCGTCATTTCTCTGCTCAGCTTTGAGGTGGTTACTGGTGCTGTGAAAATCAAGGAATCTATTCTTACATATAAGTGTGTCTTTCGATAGCCCCGAGGGCTTCTGGAGTAAGTGGAAACACATTTGCAGAGAGGCAATTCAGCAATATTATCATGGTAAGAGTTAAACATTCGTCATTATCTTTTAGCAAGAGACTGCACTATATTCAAACTTGAATTGTCACTAAATACAACGATGCAACCAGATTAAGAATCACTATACTGCTTTTATTTTGCTGTTTTGTTTATACGGTCCCCTTGTGGCTACTGGCCCATTAAAGAATGATCTAAAATGCTCTGCCACTTGTAATCACGGCGAGGTATTCTGTCGAATTAAACAGAAGGTCGAGAATTGGACTAATTTCTATTTGGATAAAAATTCAAAGACTTATCTTATTGTCTTTCATATCTCGAGATTCTTATTCCAAGTTTTTCTTGATATTTCGCTGCAGAAATTCGTTAATGAACTGAACACTTGGAAATAATTCATCATGCTGTCAAGAACATCCCAGTTTACTAGAAATTAACATATCCTCTTGAAGGAGGAAAAAAATATTACAATAATAACTGGTCAAAGTGGAAAAAAAAAATAATGTAGGTTAGAGTTTCTAATAAGAATAACGAAGAGTTGTAAACTTATGAAATTATTCCCTTTTATCAAGCATAAATGGGCATATCTTTTTTTTTTTTTTATTCTTGAAGTAGTTTTTCTTACCATAGGTTTTCAGTCGCAATCAATTTGAACCTGCCCAGAAACGTTAATAGCCAAAAATAATCACACAGTTTAACATATTTTCACCTCTTGCTCAAAACGATTTTATCTGTTATTGAACCTAATCTAAGAGTTTAGTCTTTTCATTTAACTCTTCAAGGTCACTTTTACAACGTATATGAAGGAAAAAGGTTTGCAGAAGACAGAGATAACAAAGGAAAATAGAATACCGCATATAAGGATATCACTGACATTATCGTATTAATAAGAAAAATAGTTAGTGTGTACTTACATTTAGAAATTTCATAAAGCACGCCTACTGATCACAAATCTATCAGAAATCAATGCTACGTATGGTTGTGTGTAAATTTTCTAGTCTTTATTTGATCAAGGTTATTTTTAGAAGATTTTCTGACTGTTTTATGTATTTCGTAGGACGCTAATGCTCTGGAATGCGGAGTATGTAACGAACTCTATGATGAAGGACAGTTTCGTCCGAGAATTCTCCCCTGTTCCCATACGCACTGTTCGAGCTGCATACAGAAACTCATTTCCTCAAGACGCATGTCTTGCCCAGTCTGCCGGAAGCAATTCCTCGCTTTTTCCGTTAACAATCTCATGATAAACAGAAGCCTTATAGATGTTGTGCGTCAGTTTGCTGGCAAGGGTGACAGTTTCGAGGATTCGAGGGGCAGGGGTACTTCTCGTGCAGAGTGGGTGGATTTCCCGAAGGAGTTCTGCAAGAGGAGGCTTGCCGAGTGTGAAAAAGAAAGGGCTGAAATTCTGAATTTCATTGAAAGTTCCGAAATGTTGAAAGGGGAAGCGTTGACTTTGAGCAAAGAGTTTGATGGCAGCTTCATCAAAATTTTACAAGACTCAAAGAACGAAAGTGAATGTATAACTCAGAAGGTTGGAGACAAAAAGAAGCTTTTGCAATCCAAGTTAGAAGCATTATTGAAAGAGGAAGACAACATTAAACTACTGTTGCAGCAACAGAACCTCTCCAACAATTCTGAATTGTTAAGAGAGGTTAATACTTCTGTTAATAAACTCCTGGAAAATATCGAAGGTGAACGTTTGGTAGCTGACACAGAAATCAGATTGATGAAACAGGTTAGTATCAATGTGGTGAACACTGTCTGTCAATCTACATCACGTGCACTCTGCTTTTGTAGTGTGTGTATGTGTACATATGTGTGTATATATATACACATATATATACACACATATATATACATGTATATACAGTATATATATATATATATATATATATATATATATATATATATATATATTTATATATATATATATATATATATATATATATATATATATATATATATATATATATATATATATATATATACATGATTTTTTTTTTATTACATCACCATGACAAAAATTAGGGTAGAAATGTCGCTTGATATCCAACTCGCTCTACCTTGGAAATAGCACTGAATGGGAATTATAACTGATAAGTGATTCGTCACCTGGGAGATTCGAACTCACGACATGGAGAACCTCCGACTTCAGTGATGAGTATCTCTACCACTGGACTGTCACTTACCACTTAAAATGCTCCTTCAGTGTATTTCCAAGGTAGAGCAAATTGAGTGTTAAACATCATTTGTAGCTTAATGTTTGTGAATATATATATATATATATATATATATATATATATATATATATATATATATATATATATATATATATATATATAATGCATGTGTGTGTGCATGTGCGTGCGCGTGTGTGTCTGTCTGTGTATGTGTGTGTGCGTGCGTACACCTTCAAACTGACCTTTAAATCCTAGGTGAACCTCATTTGAAGAAAATTTCCAAAGCATAAATAACCTTATACAAAAAACGAACTATCGGTGTTTTGACCTCCCTTTCAAGTACTCTAGCTATTTACACCTATCTTGCAGCTCTTCAAGAGCTTTTCTCCCCCACTTCCTCGAAAAAGGTTTTCTCCAAACTATTGTCGTTCATCTTTCCTCATGACTGAACCATCCCAAGACATTCTGATCAATCCTTTCACCTTTGCTAACTATCCACGGACACCAATTCTCTACCAAACTTATTTTTTTTTTTTGTACATCCTTCATAGTTTCTTGCTCCAAATATTCTTTGATTCGCCTGCTCTCTCATTGGACCATCGTTCATCACATTACTGCTTAATAACTAAATGAATCAATTGCTTCCATTATTAACATAAAAGTTTGCTGCTCTATTTTTCTGCTTTCCTTTTAAAAGCACTTTCATATACCTTTCACGTGTTGATGTAGTTCTTCTCCGCAATACCTACCTAACCATTACTGTATGCTCTGCAATTAACCAGCCTTTTAAATTCCGCTCACATCTCAGTTTCTCTTCTTAGAACTGCAGCTACAAATATTGACATTTATCTAACACCTTCCATGCCTAAAGATATTTCATTTCTATTGAACCACTTTTAAACCAAACTGGCACTCTTGCCTAATAAAAACCCACAGTGTACCTCTGTTATGAACACCTTTATTTGCTCTAGAGAAAATATCTTGAAAAATATACATCCTCAACACCCTTCACACTGAAAACCTTTCAGTTCTTCACTTGAACTTCTCAAGTAAATGTTGCTTGACAAAGGCATAATCCAAACACCTCTTCCTTGTTTAAACCTACACAGTACTCACCTACCAATTTTTCTGCCATCTGCTTTGCCTGCATAGTCTTTCAGTCTTTCTGAAACAAGTTATGCAGCACTAAACCTCAATTGCAATTCCACCAATTCCTGGTGCCTCCAGTCTCTTACTTTCCCTTCTTGCGTCCATAGCAGGTACTTACACAATCATTCATAGCCATGAAATGCATTGACTCTATTTATACACCAAATCAGACAGTCTCCTACATTCAGTCTCTAATGTTTAACTTCTATTATAAATACATTTAAATCGGCCTGAGGAATTTATTATTTATGTCCAATATTCTCAGTACTCCAGTTATTGGGACCTCTAGGCGCATGAGCCCATACTGACATAATTCCAGGTTAACCAAAGGCAACAACTTAGTGTCCATACAGTGGCTCTTAGAGGGTTTTATCATAAGCTGTATCTATGGCTTTATGAGCAACTTGCAGGCTTTCCCCTATAATTTCAAATTTTTCACAGAATGATTTTTAGAACATATTCTTCCTCTATCAAAGTTCTACCAAACACTTCTTGTATACTCATTAGCATTATGCTTCATCAACTTTCAGGCTTCTTTCTCACCTTTACCCACATATAAAGCTATAATTATTCCTCTCAGCCATTCCTTCAGAGCCTTTTCCTAGTCCAGAAATCCTTTGCAATCCCTGGTCAACCACTCATTCACACTTTCAGCACCATCCCACCAATGCTGGTATCTTTAAATTCTCCAAACTTTCAGTTGTTCTCATTTTCTAAACAGTAACTTCTACAAGAAATCTCAAACTTACACTCATTTTTGAAGCATTTAGCTCGTCCTCTAATCTACTTTGTACATCCAACCCAAGACTGCAACTTCTCCATTCAATCCCTTTGTAATTGCATCTTTTATTCTGAGAATTATTTCTCTCTGCATTCACATCCTTGAAGATCAATATTATCCACATCCTTATTCCTATTTTTTTTTTATGCCAGGCCTCCTTTTCTCTTTCACCTGCTTTTTCAAGTTGTCCATCATCTTGTGTTTCTGTGTTGAATCTTCCCTTCTGTTTACTAGTAAACCTTACATACACTTTTCTTTCTCTCTCTCATCTCTTCATCCCTTCATTCACTGCTTTCACTCTTTCTTTGAACACTCGAAACTACTAACCTATACTGCTGCTCTAGTAGCCCATCTTGGAATTTTACACACTCCTCTTGTGTGGGGTGTTGCTTCTCGGATAATATGGTTTCCATTTGTCACTCAGTAAAACATACTTAACATTTATACATACCTTATAGGCCCTAATTATACTCCTGCACATTCTGTCTTTATTTGCTGTCCATGTTTTTTCCACTTCATCCTTGTACATTTACCTTATTACTTCTTTAGCAAAGCCAATCGTCTTAATTACCTTTTCAGCTACATTTTCACCACTTGCCCTCAACCTCTAACTTTCATCTATCTTAACGTCATTCAACCAAATAATGATCAAATATTCCTCCAACTCTCAACATTAAAAACCTAACTTACTTTTCTGCCTAACATGCAGTAATGGGTAAACTATCAAAGTATTCTTATCAGTATTATCTCCTCAGTTTCAACGGTCAAGGTCCTTACAAAAACATTACCACATTACTCTCTCCATCCATAATACTCCAGGAACTCCCCATCAGGCAATGACGTTTTCGTAATTACCTCTGTCACCTACCTTTGCATCTGTATCATCAATCACAGCCACACTTTTATGATCCCCATACCCCGAAGGGGACAGAAACGCACTCTGACACGCTAATGGCAATTTGTCTCCCAACAAACTAAGTCTTACCCACATACCCCATGAATCAACACATTTGCATTTGTCCCAAGAGTTCCTTGATTCTTCAAGTGCTACGCTGTTAAACTACCCCAGAAACATTCACCCTTTGTTACTTCTATTCCTGCAAACACTGCCTGTTTATCTCTGTCTTATTCAGTGACAAAACCTCCCGCCCTCCCCGCTTAAGAAAACTAGTTATCATGGATACTTGACCTTCTGCACCACATCCACGTATATATATATATATATATATATATATATATATATATATATATATATATATATATATATATATATATATATATATATATGAAATTTTTTTATCACACCGTGATTTATATACAATCATGAAGCTACAAATGTCGT
The DNA here is from genome assembly GCA_039081455.1 of Macrobrachium rosenbergii. Taxonomy (NCBI): domain Eukaryota; kingdom Metazoa; phylum Arthropoda; class Malacostraca; order Decapoda; family Palaemonidae; genus Macrobrachium; species Macrobrachium rosenbergii. Next base: position 21,219,800 of record JANJGK010000044.1, read on the forward strand.
TTAATATGAAATTCACGCTACCTCGAGAGTATCTCCGATGGATAATTATCACCGAAGGGGAATTTATATAAGTGATAAATGAACAGGTACCACTGGGACGCGAACCCTTGACATGGACCCATTCAACGACTCCAGTAGACGTTACCACCGCGCCATTCGGCCGAATGGTTAGTGTGTCACTGTAGTCCTGATTCCTCGTCCGTCGCTGGTTCGACCCCACGGGACGGTGGACTTATTATCAATTAAAAATTCCCCTTCGGTAACATATATGAAAATATATTACTTCCGAGGTAGAGTGAATTGGATATTAAAGGACGTTTGTAGCTTTCTGATTATATATATATATATATATATATATATATATATATATATATATATATATATATATATATATTATATATATATATATATATATATATATACATATATATATATATATATATATATATATATATATATATATATATATATGTATATATATATTATATGTGTGTATTTTTTTATATGGAACCACAATTAAACAAGCATATTTGCTATTATACTTTTCTCAATGTCCTGACAGTCTTTTGCTTCTATATTTGCTTATTACACCGCTAAGGTCACACATTACAAATACCTTGAAATGTTTCCATTTATATTTTGATTTTTTGTGACTAGCTTATTTTATGGTTTCAGAAATTTTTCCAATTGCAAAGAAGACTGAGCGTTATTCAATGGGCTATGGCTGAGGAAGGGCGCGATGGAGACTATATAACAGTAATAGACATTTATTTTTTCTTTACTTTAACTGAAATTATGTGAAAACTTCAATCCATAACGGTATTCATAAATTTACTTCTATATAAACTTTTTATTGTTAACTATAACTTTGTGTTATTTTGTAGATAAGACAGCTTCTCTTACAATTTTCTGATTAGGTTGAAAATCTTCGAAATATGAGCAGTTCTCTCAGAGAAATCATAGAAGCGGGAAAACTGTTGGCGATTCAAGACCATCAAGGAATCAGGAGGTATGCTTCCGTCAAGTTGGATTCCAGAAACAGGATTTGTTTGTTTCAGCTACAGGAACTGCAACATATCCCGAGTGATGCATTCCTTATCAAGGTAATTTATCAAGATACTTCGTAAGTATTACTGAAACAATTTACTATGTGAGTACTTAAGGTATCAGATTGAAAGGAAGTGGTGAATTTGCAAGAAAGTCTCCCGACTAATTCATTTTGTGATTTTTTGATAATGAGTTAAAATAAATTACTATATTACAATCTCCCAGCATATTACAACGAGGGATATTAAATGAAAGAAGAATGTTCTTTTCTTGTTTGGAAAAGTTTCTTTTATATGTCTTCTCATAAGAATTTCATTTGTTAAAGTCACACATCCATTTACCTGAAAGAAGTTTCTGCTTTTATAGGAGAGAAAACTTTTGAGCGTTCTTGTTGAACTTTTTGTTTTCGTCCTTGTTGTTGTTGTTGTTGCTGCTGCTGCTGTTGCCAAGTGACTGACATTTGTTTATCTTCCGGGTGGGGAAAGAAATTCATTTTGAGCAATCATCCAAATGAATATCAACAGTGTTCTTACGTAGGGTTGTTGGGGTGGGTAAAGGAAGGAAAAGGTAAAAAAAAAAAAAAGTAAAAGAAATAAATGATAAAATAGGGGAAGGTGAAATAAATGGTTCAGAGAAGGATGGGGTACAACAGTATGCCCTACCCGAAAAGAATTCGCATGACTTATAGAAAATGGGATGGGGGGAGGGCGGGGGGTCAAATGTCATTTAGTGAAATCATCATTCCGTGGACTGTAGACCTGCACACAGCGAATGTGGAATATGGACACTTGACAGAAAGGGGGCTCCTTCGTTACCTCTATGGATGACGGTCTAAACCAGTATTTCCTTAGAAGATGTGCAAAGAGGATATAGGGAATATTTAAGGAAAGAGCCGTTGACTGGACGACATGCCTACTTTGAATACTGGATGGGAGAGTAAGCAGTTAAACAGGGAATAGTTATATCTTAGGAATTGTATTTAATTTATATAATTAAGTAAAAACTACCTATGGCTTCAGGATTAAGAGAGATGGAGGGCTAACTCATTTAAAAAGAAATGAATCTGGAAAATAGCTAAGATATAGGTCTCTGATAAGGAGGACAAAGTATGTAGGCAAGAGAAGAGCAAATTACAAAGCACCATTAGAAATAGGACCACCTGTAACAACAGTAACACCAACATATATAACGCTGTTGAATTAAAAGAAAGAAATTAGTCCAGAGAACAACAGTGAAGTCAAACTTATGATGATGACTTACCAGAGGTTCATTTGAGTCTTTAATACGCCTTAGAGTTCTCAGGAGCAAAGAGAAAACAAATATCCTCCAGGGTCATGAAAACAATGACCAAATCCCAACAGATATTGCCATCCAGAGAATGCACTGGCTATTCAAAGGAAAATAGTACAATTTTTCAGAATTTACTGTAACCAGTGGAGATACACATGATGCCTTGATCTTTTCTGATTAGCCCTTTCCGATCTTGGGGCTTCTGGGAGAAGCCATCCGTCTCTCTCGCACTACAGTAGGTATCGAGGGCTTCTCACAGAAGCCCACCCCAAAATCGTCCATAACTTTGTAATAACTCGATATAGCGTCCCCAAAATTTATCCTATCCATTGCCTGTTTTCTCTACTCGAGCTCTATAAATTGAAGAAATCCTTTATACCCCCAATCAATCCATAATCTACCCCCGAAAATAATATTCAAAACTACGCGAAAAATTCGGCTTCTCTCTGGCGAGACTAGCTCATTTCGCCCGCGTGTTTCCCAGGTGAAAGTCGCCTGTCGCTAGTTGCTGGCTTTCTTTCCAATCACGTGTTCGTAACGCTGTCACCAAGTCGCCCTACATCCCCAAAATTTAATTAAGAAGTAATTGGTACTCTTCCATCAGATCCCATATCTCATTTTTCTGACTGAGAAAATAAATTTTCACTGTAATCCACATCTGTAAAAAAAAAAAAAGTCAGGACCGTACGATAAACTAGCAGTGTTCAATCACATGTTGAAATCGAGAACGTCTCCCCGAGCCGTAATTCATAATGATGCCAGTTAGTAAACAGCTAATGAATTATTTCTAATTTAACAAGAATAAATCCTTTATCAAGGATCATACTTACAGTAATGTTGTTCAATGTAAAACAAAATTGTATAAAAATACAAAATTACTTAGAAAACCATCAAATATAAATTTGAAATATTCTTCAAGATATGTCAATATTATCGTACAGGGGAATTATATTGTGGTCCAGGTACATTTGCAACCGGTGCGCGAATCCATATACCCACCCTGCATACCCCACTGACCAACTTTGATAGTAAATGTAATATATATATATATATATATATATATATATATATATATATATATATATATATATATATATATATATATATATATATATATATATATATATATATATTATATATACATATATATACATATATATATATAAATCACATTTACTATCAAAGTTGGTTAAATAAATCTCTGACTCACATCAGGATCGAACCCAGGTCTTTCAATTGAAAGCCAGTTGCTCTCAGGTTCCAACTTCTTTTAGACTTGCATGGCCTAGTGGGCAGCGCCCTTGCCTTTCAATTGAAAGACCTGGGTTCGATCCTGATGTGAGTCAGATTTATTTCTGTTCCACACGTGATTGTGTTGATTATTTACACACACACACACACACACACACACATATATATATATATATATATATATATATATATATATATATATATATATATATATATATATATATATATATATATATATATATATATGGTTAATGATCTCCGTTGAACATACTGAAATGGAGAAACATGCAAATAATAGTTCACAATAGTTCACGGGTTATGGACTATAATTATAGGGTGTAGAGGACTCGAGACCGCGAGGAAAATGACAGCAGTTGTCCAAGGAATAGTGACCCAGACTAGGAATGGGGAAATCCTTGTGGCCAAAATCAACCTTCATAATCCCGTCTGGAACTTAGGTGTGCCGTTCCGCTGGACCTTTAGTTTACAAGTGAAAAGGTGCTTTCACACTTGCACACTCACTACAATATCTCACAGCCAGCGCTTCATATTTTTTTGCAGCTCATAATCCTTTCTATAATCCTAGGCAATTCACGCACACAAACACACACATGTATAAATATATAGTATATATATGTATGTATTTGTGTGCGCAAACCATGTAGGAAAAAAGTTTAGGTACAGAACAGCTTCTAACACTGATTTATATTATTTGCTAATCATTCCTGTTATCCTAGGCAGTTCACGCACACAAACACACACACATGCATAAATTTTATACATATATATATATATATATATATATATATATATATATATATATATATATATATATATATATATATATATATATATATAATATATATATATATATATATATATATATATATATATATATATATATATATATATATATATATATATATATATATATATATATATATATATATATATATATATATATATATGTTTGTGTGTGTGGTGTGTTGCTGCGAACCGTACAGGATAAAACAGAATTTTAGGTACAGAACAACTCCTAACAGTGATTGATATTATTTGAAGCTCATACTCATTTCTATGAGATTTAAAAGGTAAATCAAAAGAGCCACTTACAGTTGGATCAATTTGATTCCAGACATACAGGTACTGTATAGTATTATACCTGGTTCATTAGTTTTACATGCAATTAGAGGAATGAAGTGCTGCCTGGGAGGTGTAGTGAGTGGGCAAGTGTGAAAGCACCTTTTCACTTGTAAACTAAAGGTCCAGCGGATCGGCACACCCAAATTCCAGGTGGCATTATAAATGTTTTTGAAAACAAGGAGTTCCCCATTCCTAATCTGGGTCACTATTCCCTGGAGACCTGCTTTCATTTTCCTCGTGGTCTTCAGTCCTCTACTCTACATGGCTATCGATAATTATAGTTCATTTCGATATGTTCAACACATTAGTAACCATTATGTGTACAGTATATATGTGTGAGCAGTCTCATGGGTATATGGGCGAAATGGATTGCAGGCCGCAGTAGATTTAAAAAACGTCCAGCTTTTCACTGTCATGAGTCAATAACAAAGTACAGCAGTATTTATTTCCAGACCATTGTGCGACGTTTTACGCTGTATACGGAAGGTCAAGGTCACTCCCTTAATAGATCACCAACCAAATACGTCAGAAGAAATCAATAGATTTATTAGACCCATAAGAATAAGAAAATGTAAAACTAATGTATTAATGTAGTTATCCAATGTAATTATATTATGTAAATATACTGTACATAATTAGCTACCCCCTAAGTAACTAAACATTGTAAATATACATAATAAGCCCAAATCCCTCCCCAGTCACATTCCCATCATACGCGACACACATTTCCTTGCCTTTGTAATATGGTTACATACTAAACGGCCTTCTGTAAATTCACTTCTACGAACTCTTATATGGCTCCTGCATTCACTTACGCGAAATTTTGAATAGTTTATCCTTCACTTGGTTATAAGGTGGCCTGTAATAAAGTCAGAGGAAAAAAAGTCACAGAAAAAAAAGTCGTAATTTTGGCCAGGATAAAAACTTAAAGGAAAAAAAAGTCACAATTTGTGGTGACCGGTAATAAAGTCAAAGGGAAAAATTCACAATTTTGGCTGGGAAAGATGTCAGGTAATCAAACAAAAACAATCACGTCAGTCATAATTTAAGTCAACCAATCAAAGTAAAAGAAATTTTAAATCAGTTATTAACTGGCAATACATGGCTTTTACATGTTGACATCATTGTATATACATTATGGCATTACATGTGAAAATATTTAACCGGACTAGCCCATTTGGGACTGACTGACTTGTTCTGGAATTTTCAATATTTTGTTTTTTTTGCCCCATGGGAAGGTCTTTCGCTGACTCCGTTATATATACATGTGTATTTTGAACTTCAAAACATTCTTAATAATAATAATAATGATTATCTTAACATCATAGCTAAGGAAAGTGGGGTATATCTTGGACATTGACAAACACTTGACAAGTGTCTCCCATATAACCATGTTTCAATACAAAGCTGAACCTATTCCAGTAGAAATACTTGACTCTTTTTCCGCCTTCGTGTAAACAACTATCTCTATTTTTACAATATTGACTAGACATTTACATATAGGTAATGGTGTGAAATTCCTGGAAGGACTGAAGTACACACGAATCTATGTTCAGCCTAAAGGCAGGGTTATGCGGATCTATCTGTCGTCAATTATAGTTTATAAATTCAGCAACGAACAGCAGTTAGGGTTTTTATTTACAGCGAGCAAATTCCCCTATACACAAAATAAGTAGTTCACAAAAACAGTGATCTCATAAGCCTATAATTGCTGTCCATACTCGTCCATCTGGATACGCTAATCCCCTCTGCTGCCTAGGTCAAGTAAGGAACACTAAGTAACTGTAGCTTACTTTTGCTGTGTACATACATCCCTGAAATAATGAAAATGAAGACAATCACATGACTATGCTTTACTGATACTTATAGTATATGTGGCTTTATTCCAGACGTACTTAAAAGGTTCCATCCATAAAAGTAAATGTTTCCTATTTTATTATCATTGGTTTTGGCGCATCGCAAGTAAACAGCTTTCATTTGTAGTAATTATCAAGTATATCATTGAAATTTTTTGCTTATTTCATGGATATTATTTATCTAGGATGTAAACCCATGATTTTACTCGATTCTTTGTGTTTGTCTCTTACACATCAGAACATTTACAGAAAAAATAATATACAAAAAGTTCACCTAATATATGTTCCGCTGATTTTACCATAAAACTGAACTTTTTGGCCCTAAAATTATGACTTTTTTTTTACTTTATTCCTGTGATTTTATTACCGTCCACCATAACTTAAAAACTGTTCACTGAAGGGGTGGGTAGAGCTCTCGGCTAGCACGCCGTTGGCCCAGCGTTCGACTCTCCGACAGGCCAATGAAGAATTAGGGGAATTTATTTCTGGTGATATAAATTCATTTCTCGTTATAACGTGGTTCGGATTCCACAACAAGCTGTACGTCACGATGCTAGATAACCAGTTGGTTTAGCCACGTAAATTAAGTCTAATCCTTCGGGCCAGCCCTAGGAGAGCTGTTAATCAGCTCAATGGTCTGGTTAAATTAAGATACACTCAACTTCTAAAAATAAGTTAACTTCAACCATAACTTAATATGTTCAACCATAACAATGTGACTTTTTCGGGTGCATTTTGACAATAGTCAACATTTCTGCGACTACTCATTTTATCGTTTGGGGGACAAAATATTTATATCCTACAAATTAGCACCAGTCATTTGGGCAAATCAAGAGTAAGGAAAAAGAGGCATAAGTGTTTTAGGACATTTTCACGTGGTGAAGATTCTGTAATCGGTTGGCGGATAACTCAGTAGTTAGCTGGTTAATAACTGACAGTTGTCAGCATTAGTTATTCATTACCCGGCCACGGAAGGAAATACCTCTGAAACAGACGAAAAAGGTGCTTTATATTTTCTGGCTTTTCTTTTTGTATACACAACACTGAAGAACGCTGTTTCGTGGCGGTGCACAAAAACCAAATATAAGACCAGAATTAGGCGACTACCCTTACCTATCTAAGTTTGCGGATTGTAGCCAGGATAAAAGGACGGATTTTCTTATGTTTTTGTCCTAGCGCTCGCAGTTCTAAAGTGAACCCAGTTTACTCGCAACTCTAAAACTAAGTATTACCAAGAGACTGGCAAAACTAAGGACCAGAAGCACAACCCCCATCTTCACGAAATCCTTTGAGCAATTTAACACTCAAACTTTAGAGCCAGAGACAAGGCCACCAACTAATTAAACATTGCATTATGCAAAAATCCTGCATTTCTATCGCCTCACTTACCCGAGACATACAAGTCCAACGATAAAGCCTGTGTTGTAGTAACCATCGACAGTCACAGTAACTTCAGCAATTTATAGGCATGAGCAATAACCGCTCACGGGACAAATACCACTACTGCAAAATTGCTGCCTGCTTGTTTTACAAACTAATTACAACCTCTACATAACAATCTGGACTCAATTCAACCCCCCGTAAGATCCTTAAAATATTTTGACTATTTCATGTCAAAGTGAATTTTCGCTTCCAACTATTATCGTCAAGTCACCTTTACAAGTTTTCTCAGCCGAATGCGATCTCCAGATCATGAGTCTGGCTCTGAGCATTGATTAGGCCTACTCCTGTCATCAGTGGTGTCAAAATAAAATACCACTTTCCTGAATTGGGGAATTTAAATCTGCATAGACTATTGCAAGTAAACACCAAACTTCGAGGTTAATAAACTAGAATATCCTCAGATTTAAAAACCATTATCTCAATTACTTCATTTCTCATATCAATTTCCCTTTCTCATATCAATTTCCCCATCTTCTGTTAACCAACCAATCAGACTTCGTACCATTCCTTTGATTTCATAGGACATGTTTTGCCTTTCAAGTAGTATTAAAGTCTACCCAACACAACATCATGGGGTTAAAGAAATGGAATAAAGGTTTGTTGGTCTTTATACACTAAATACTATAACATATCAAGAGTAGTCAGTTTATTAAAAAATTAAATAGTTCTAGTTGTCTGGGTAACCAAATTTAACACGCTTCAAACAGTCACAGGATATGCGTGGCGTCTAGGTTATAAGTTGAGTTCTAGTTGTTTGGGTAACCGAATTCAGAGCGCTTCGAATCCTCACATGATATTCAGTCTTACGAAAAGTGTTGCTTTCCATTAGCATTATTGTCAATATTATGGTCTGCTGCAGCTACACCAAGAACCTGTGCATAAGAAAAGTAGTTTTGTTTTAGAATATAATAAAAGTTTCCATGACATAACATACCCTCTTAAAAGTGAAAATAGCCTATTCAGTTAGCGGCTTATAATTAATACTATATCGTATAAGTAAACTTTCCCATTAACAATCCCATGTATTAGTATTATTGTTCCTTCAAACTCCCATAAAGATAACAGGATAGAGTGCCATCCTTTAAGATATATTTAATAGGGCACCAATCTTAAACAGCACCTAACTTTAATACTAAGTAATTATGAAACGTGCCATGCAATGCAAACACTGCTATCTGGCAACTTTCGTCCTTTAGTATCAGTTTTGAGGGAACTGAAACTGCACAACCCCAAGGGGCAAAAAATTAAGTTGGGGAATTCAGAATAAAAGGGTTCCCGAAGCAAGCCTGGCGCTGGAGGAAAGGTGGATGAAAGTAGGAATCAATGAAAATATGCAATGCAATCTGAACTGTCGATTTCCTGACATGAAAGCTTTGCTTGAAGAGTAAGAGGGGAAGGTGGGGGTGTTCAGCGTGTTTATGGAACGTTAACAAGGCTGCCCAAATTTGAATTACAATTTCCACTATTAACCAGCCTATTAGAATACCTGACAAGTCCATGGCATCGATGTCAAAAAATTCTTTGAAATACAAAGACCTAGGTCTCGTAGAAAATCGTTAAGATCAACCAACCACCTGTCTAGTTCCTATTTACATGTGGCAATGAAATTCTAAGTTATAAAAGTATGTCAGTTACCCTACCCTATTCTCTGCTGCACTAATACATTCAAACTTACGTCTCACAATCAAACATAGGGCTTAAGTACTTAATACCTAACTATCACTGTCAAATGTCTCCCCAGGTCTAACTATGGCGTGTTTTACCCCAGTCTATTCCCAGCATCCTCAAGAGACTAGCGTTTATTACATTCGTCCTACCCTTGCATCTAAAAAAAATTAGCACTGTCTTTACCCTAATCTAAACTACCCTATATTTCAAGTTCCATATCTAACTTCCCATTAAGTCCTAGCTACACGAAAACTATCAACCTTGCAGTTCTAACTTGTTATAAGTTTGTTGGTTTGAAATTCCTGTTGAGCATGGTGACCAAGTCACCATGCTTGTTTTTGAACTCCCTATTGTGCATGGTGACCAAGTCACCATGCACAACTAGCAAGTCCACCTTTGCCTGGCAGGTGGCACGGCCACCCCGGCAAAGGTGGACTTGGGAAGCGGGCTAAAAAACTTAATTTATAGGCAAAACTTAATTTATAGGCAAAACTTAATTTATAGGCAAAACTTAATTTATAGGCAAAACTTAATTTATAGGCAAAACTTAATTTATAGGCAAAACTTAATTTATAGGCAAAACTTAATTTATAGGCAAAACTTAATTTATAGGCAAAACTTAATTTATAGGCAAAACTTAATTTATAGGCAAAACTTAATTTATAGGCAAAACTTAATTTATAGGCAAAACTTAATTTATAGGCAAAACTTAATTTATAGGCAAAACTTAATTTATAGGCAAAACTTAATTTATAGGCAAAACTTAATTTATAGGCAAAACTTAATTTATAGGCAAAACTTAATTTATAGGCAAAACTTACCTTTTGAAGCCGAAATAATTACTCGAGCTTTAAAAATTGTTACTATTCAAAAACAACAAAATTCCAAAATAGACTTCAGTAGCAAACTTTAAAAGCCTAAAAAACAAAACTAGCCGAAATTACAAGATCAAACCACGTAAGGCAAAAAAGTTGAAGTACATTCAAGCAAGTTGAAAAAAGCAGGTTTAAATCGACTAATCTAAAAAAAATACTAGATTTACTCTACAAACTTTCAAAAATTACTTGTCACACACACAAACAACTTACCTTTTGAAGCCGAAATAATTACTCGAGCTTTAAAAATTGTTACTATTCAAAAACAACAAAATTCCAAAATAGACTTTAGTAGCAAACTTTAAAAGCCTAAAAAACAAAACTAGCCGAAATTACAAGATCAAACCACGTACGGCAAAAAAGTTGAAGTACATTCAAGCAAGTTGAAAAAAGCAGGTTTAAATCGACTAATCTAAAAAAAATACTAGATTTACTCTACAAACTTTCAAAAATTACTTGTCACACACACAAACTTCCACACACAAACTTCCACACACAAACTTCCACACACAAACTTCCACACACAAACTTCCACACACAAACTTCCACACACAAACTTCCACACACAAACTTCCACACACAAACTTCCACACAGTTTCGCTGCTAACATAACCAAACACTCAAAAATAAAAATTAAATGCTTGAAAGCAAAAACTTCTGAAGCTGAAACAAATACTAAAATTTCTTGAAATGTTCAAAGCTGGAAAATTTAAATTTTAACCCTTGCAATTTTTAATATAAAAACAAAACTTTAAAATCTCAAAAGCAGTTTTTAAACAAAACGCATTAAAACAAATCCTAAACTTAAAATGAAAACTTAATTTTGACTCAAAAACTTAGCTAAAAAATGCTCGGGGGTTGCTCAAGTCACTCGATTAAGAGAAAAACAAAAAATACGTACTCACCCATTAATCCTGTTTAGTTATAAGGTATCGGTACATCTATGACAATTCAATAACATTGTGGCAAGCTTATTTAACACACCCCCACCTGAAATAAGAAAATATATTGTGGCACGCTTATTTAACACACCCTGATCTGAAATACATAAAATCCCAAAATGTTCTAGGAAGTGGAGAGAACCAATGGCTGACTGTTACAATCCGCTGGGCCATCTGATTTTTAAAGTACTAAGGCAAGTTGCAGCAAGCAAGGCATTATAAATACTGATAAGCGTTAAGCGTTATTACTACTTGCCACTGAAGCCTACAATAATTAAAATTTAAGTAATTTTAATATACCTCATTAGGAAGGTTATGGTAGTCGAGTTACGCCTCTAACCCTAAAGAGACTTAAAACCCTATAGCATCGCAAGACTAGCTCTACTGCAGCAGAAAGTTAAAATTAAAAACATCCGTAGCACTGCATAAGATAACTAATATAAAACCAAAGAGAACAGAATTACCACTCAAAGCAATCTAGTTCAGCTTAGTACTAAATAGACTTCGAAACTAAGTCTTAAATACCATGTTAAAGGGCAGGAATTTACTGTAAGTCAAAAACTCCAATATTTGAAGATTCAAAACCCGCAGACGGAAAACTTTCATACGACAATTAAGTAGCTCAAGTTCCAGTCCAAATATTTAAAAGCAAAACTGGCAACATTATCCACTCGTCAACCCAACAACCCTTGAAGCACGCCTTCACGCCTAAAATCCTCAAAGTCTATTCACAATACGACAAACCTGAGAAACTGCTGAAGCTTCTTTAGACCCCAAATTAATATTGTAAACCCACACGCAAGTGAAGCATATAGGCTATTTGAACCTTGAGAGCATTTGTACACTGCGCACCAAGACTATACAACAAAATACTGCTTAAAGTGAAAATCATAAAAAAAGCAAGTTTAAAAAAACTAAGACTCTATTCTGCAGGAGATACGATACTGACGAGAAAACACAATCATAAAATATAAGAAGCACCTTACTGTGAAAACGTACAAGAGCCCGTCGGAGAGGGAATCATCCCTGTGAAGGACTGCACATAAAACCAAACAAAGTGCAACAAAGTGAAACCAACCATCGTCCAGTACAGCACGGCCAAGATCCCCAACGCAAATGAACGAGAAAGTAGAGTTAGTATCAAGGAAACCTGTCTTACCAAGCCGGAGACTCTACAATACTGAAACAAGCTGTTCTTGAGGATAACAGCCAACGACCGCTGCAACTGCCTGTTTGTGGGACGTCGCTTTATTGCCCTTTCGCCACCGAAGAAGTTAAGGCGATGATCAGAAAATCGACAGAAATAATAATAATAATAATAATAATAATAATAATAATAATAATAATAATAATAATAAAAATAATAATAATAATATTATTATTATTATTATTATTATTATTATTATTATTATTATTATTATTATTATTATTATTACTGAGCGTTGCCGG
>JANJGK010000044.1:21241439-21246439 GCA_039081455.1 Macrobrachium rosenbergii
CTGATAAAAGCTACAACGAATTATTTTTTGTTGTATTCTAAATGAAATTGCGCACATTTTGATGTATAACACTTCATGTAACGCCTAATATAAAACGGCGCAAAAATTACGACAAGGTGACTCAAGAATGCTAGGATTTTCAGCGGAGTTACCGCGCGCGGAGGGAAGGAAAAAGTTTTTTTTTTAAATTCACCATAAATCGAAATATTGTGCTAGAGACTTCCCGTTTGTTGCAAAATGAAGGTACTTGATTGAATGTTACTAGAATGTAAGAGGTTTGACTTATAATTAGGTTTTTGACCATTTCGGGCGAGTCAAATTTGACCGAAGGTTCAAATTTTGTCACTTATCGTGATTTATATGAAAATATTTCAAAACTGATAAAAGCTACAACCATGAGTTATTTTTTTGTTGTATTCTAAATGAAATTGCGCACATTTTGATGTATAACAATTTATGTAACGCCTAATAGTAAACGGCGCGAAAATTACGACAAGGTGACTCAACAAATGCTAGGATTTTCAGCGGAGTTACGCGCGCGGAGGAAGGGAAAGTTTTTTTCAAAAATTCACCATAAATCGGAATATTGTGCTAGAGACTTCCCGTTTGTTGACAAATGAAGATAAATGATTGAATGTTACTAGAATGAAAGAGTTTTGGCTTACAATTGCGTTTTTTGACCATTTCGGTCGAGTCAAAGTTGACCGAAGGTTCAAATTTTGTCACTTATCGTGATTTATATGAAAATATTTCAAAACTGATAAAAGCTACACCCATTAATTATTTTTTGTTGTATTCTAAATGAAATTGCGCACATTTTGATGTATAACAATTTGCGTAACGCCTAATAGAAAACGGCGCGAAAATTGCGACAAGTTGACTCAAGAAATGCTATGATTTTCAGCGGAGTTCCCGTGCACAGAGGGAAGGAAAAGTTTTTTTCAAAAATTCACCATAAATCGGAATATTGTGCTAGAGACTTCCCGTTTGTTGCAAAATGAAGGTAAATGATTGAATATCACTAGAACGTTAGATTTTTTGCTTACCAAAAAAGACCCCCCCAAAAAAAAAAAAAAAAAATATATATATATATATATATATATATATATATATATATATATATATATATATATATATATATATATATATATATATATATATATATATATATACATTCATACATACACATATATATAATATTATATTTTTTTTACTTTGGTACGAATACATAACTAAAAGGAATGCAGGCGAAAAACTTTTTTTTTGCATAAAACGAAATAATATACAAAACAACAATAAATACAGATATATAAAAACTTGTAATAAATATAAAACTAAATATAAAATCAATGCACAATACTCACTCGTAATCCTGACGCCTCGCTCTGTTCTTCTTTTCTCCCTCCTCCATTGAAGAGTCTTGCATTTTTTTCCTCTCGACATGACGAGGCACAGGTGGAGGAGGGAGACGCACGCCCTTACTCCGGATGGGCCGCCCTTCAGCGGTCCGCTGCGCATTCCGGTGTCCCTCGGGTAGGCACACTCTAATATATGACCGCAGTGTGGTACTTACGGTCACACTCCCCGAACCTGCAAAGTGCTACCTTGCAGGTGTGACAGACATCCCAGGTGTCTCTTCTTCTGCCATTCATATGGCACACCCGGCACCGTTTCTGCTTGCGCCCTTCTAGGAGCTCCAGTGTGTGATCCCCTGCCTGCAGCCGACACACAGGGTCCACTACCCGACGAGACATTGGAATGTGAGGGAGGGCGGCAGCAGGGGCGGCAGCATCATCAAGGGCGGCGGCAGCAGGGGCGGCGTCGGCAGGAGCAGGAAGACCGAGGTTGGCCCTCCTCGCGACATCCGCCCTATCCTCTTGGGGTAGATCTGGAGCTTGGGGCAGAGGGGGGGGGGGGGCGGTGTTGGAAGGCCACTTCTCTGGATTAAAGTTTATGAGGGCATTACCAGCCACCTCGAGAAACTGGATGTGGGACAACCTCCGGGCGTCCGAATTGTACCCACAGTAGAGGATGTAGGCATTCTGGAGGGCCAACTGAAGGAGGTATTTGAGGAGCTTCTGTGTCCACCTCCTGGTTCTCCTGGCAAAGGGATAATACTGGATGAGTTGATCAAAGAGATCAACTCCTCCCATGTGCCTGTTGTAGTGCCCGATGACAGTAGGCCGTTGGACACGAAACTCCTCATACGTAACTCGGCCCTGCCGACGTGTCTTCTTCCGCTGAATGATCTCTTCTTGGATGGACTCATGACTCGTCGTAATCATGGACACGAGTCGGACCCGCTTCCAACAGATGATGAAGACGTCTCCCTTCCGTCGCCACTCTGTCTCTCCTCTTGCCAGATGTTGCGGCTGGCTAGCGAACCTCTTGAGGACATTCGGGGCCCCACGCACTAACCGAAGGGTACCACTGACGTGCACACCTGTTTCATGCAGTTCCTGGGCCAGGGATGCCGAGTTATAATAATTATCCATAAACAGGTGGTATCCCTGGTTACGGAAACGATCCACAAGACCGAAAACAGTGTCACGCAGCGTGGAGAAGACCCCAGAATACACCAAGAAGTCAACGACGTATCCAGTGTTGGATTCCGTAATAAAAAATAACTTCACACCATATTTCTTTGGCTTCTTAGGGTTGTACACTTTTATACTTAGACGCCCTTTGTATGGCATCATCCCCTCATCCATCCAAAGAAAGGTTCTTGG
This sequence comes from Macrobrachium rosenbergii, assembly GCA_039081455.1. Taxonomy (NCBI): domain Eukaryota; kingdom Metazoa; phylum Arthropoda; class Malacostraca; order Decapoda; family Palaemonidae; genus Macrobrachium; species Macrobrachium rosenbergii. Next base: position 21,244,169 of record JANJGK010000044.1, read on the forward strand.
AAGGAAGCACGAGCAACTGGCACCGTTCACGAATGTAGTCCAACACTGGGCGGACTAAGATGAGGCGGTCGGGGTTATTCCGGGGTATGGCCCTTCGGTTGAAGGCGTTGAAATACCTGTCCAACACCAGGAAACTATCACGGGACATAATGCCGGGCACATTGGGCGTACTTAAAAAAAAATTCCCCCTCCAATATTGCCTGACGTTGGCAGCAGGCATCATTCCAAAAAAAATGAGGAGCCCAAAAAATGCGCCATGTCCGTGAGGTTGCAGCCCCGCCAGTGATACGACAACGTCGTCTGCAGTTCCTCACGGCAGTACCGAGCGTAATCCGCCGTCTCTGCAACCAAGTATTCCTGCAATTCCCGTGTCAGGAAGAGCTGAATGAACCCCAGTGCAGTGAGAGGCACAGGGACGGTCAGTCCAGGTGCTGCCGTGAATGGGTGCATGTTAGGTGGGGTGGGGTCCTCCAACCACCCCTCATCACTTTCGGACGAACGGCCTTCACCCAAGCTGCCGCGACGTTGTGACCTTCTATGGGCCCGTGCACGTGCGCGAACACGACTTCGCACTCCCACCTTCCCCACTGACCCATCTCCCTCATTTTCACCATCACTTTCTGTCTCGTCCCCACCAGCCACAATCGGGGCCTCCTCCTCCTCCTCAGACTCTCCCTCATACGCACTGAAACCACTAAATTCAAGTTCACTTTCCTCCTGTGGCTCCCGCACGGACATTAGGGGCAAGTACTCGTCATTGCTAACATCAGGCGTGATGTCCTCATCACTAGATGACCAACTGCCATCGAAATGAGGACTTTCCACCTGCTCTCGATCGAGCTCCAACAAGTACTCGTCAATGTCCTTTTGTTGGAGGCCTCCCAAATGCTTACGGATGCCCCTCAGGACACCCCCATGCTTCCTATGGGTCGTAAAAGGCACGGGATGTGGTCCTTGGTCCCTCTCCAGCATCCCAGTCTAAAACTCACCTCACACTCTCACTACCGACAGGCAATATGTGCCTTTCACGTCCTGACGACGTTGGGACATCTCTGCAAACGTCCTGTTGCGTCACAAATATGCTAACACTCGCAAAAGTTCTGCAAAGCACGGATGCGTCAAGAAATCGCTCTCCGAAGATGCGCCGCTGATGCTTTCTAGTGCGAGAAGGAAGAAATTGGCGCATACGCAGCTAGGTGACGCTTCTAAACAAAACAACAGTGTGATCCGTGAACTCCCAGCATCCCTCAAGGCACGTGATTTAAAACCTTTTGCAAACTAGGCCTATAATTATTTTTCCATGAATATTTAAAAAACATTTTGTAGTTGACGTACTGTACGTCCACTCGGCACCCAACAGACAATTTTAGTCGACGTATGGTACGTCCAGTCGGCGTTTGAGGGTTAAATACTAAGTTAATATCAATAGTTTTTAAAATGGGCACTGCAGGAATGAAATTAGGATGAAATGGTAAACAGAGAATATTCTTATGTTCTCTGTTAACACTGGTTGGATTGTAATATGTCTTTTTTTGCTTTGTTTTAACAAGGTTCTAAAAAATATGGAGGGTAACATAATGAGTCTCCTATTTTATCAATAATTTTAAACTCCCCTTCCAAAAATTCAGGACTACAAATTCTAAGAGCTCTAAGATATATACTGGAAAATGTTGACACTTTAATTTGTTTAGCATGGTTAGAGTAAAAATTAACATATGACAAATTATTCGTGGGTTTCCTATATACTTTAAAACAAAAATTGGTGTTATTTCTTATAACTGAGAAATCTAAAAATGGTATACTATTATTTTCTTCACATTTAGCAAATTTTATGGATGGTACATGATTATTAATTGCTTGCAAGAAATCAGGAATATTTACATTTTCTTTTATAATGCAAAAACAATAGTCTAAATATCTAACCCAAAACACCTTAGGGAATAGATTTCTTGGAATAAGTCTAGACTCAAAGGATTCCATGGAAATATTAGACAAAAGTGGCGAAAGAGGGTTCCTCATAGCCATACCAAATATTTGCTCATAAACATTACCATTGAAAGTGAATTTACAATTTTTAATACAAAGGGATATCAAATTAATAACAACACTGGTAGGTAATTCTGGATTATACAAGTCCAAATATTGTGATAAATACTGAAGTAAGTTATCAACAGGAACTTTAGTAAATAAAGATGTCACATCAAAACTGGTTAATTTGTCAGTAATGGATAATTCAATATGGGAAAGTCTAACAGAGAAATCAACAGAGCT
>JANJGK010000044.1:21248939-21298939 GCA_039081455.1 Macrobrachium rosenbergii
TTATACATATGATGTGAGGGATTCGAGAGCAAAGAATAATAAATGTAATATTAAAGCCAACACTTTTCGTCCCATTTTGTTTTCCATAGCAGCAAAAAAGGCGGGAAGGGTTGCAAATAAGATGTAATTCTGATAACTAAACGCTTTGTTTGCATCTTTATAAGAGACAGGCAGCGCAAGAATAATCAGATTGACGACAATAAGTAGCCTTTCCCGGTTTCTATTGGTCTGTAATGAAGGCATCTGAGCTCTACAAGAAAAGCTTATTCATTATTAGTTGTGAAAAACTATTGTGTCATCTGCCACTTTAAGCCTAAAGGATAGTCATGCTGCTGCTTTTGAGAACGTTTCCAATCAAAAATCTAGGATTAGATGTAGCATTATCCACGTACTCAATTATCCAGTAGAAATATATAGGAAATTTAATAAGATCTTGAGAGTTCACAAAGCTCCACAGAATAAGCAACAGCCTTAAGCATCAAGTGATGAGAATTAGCGTTGCTTGACCCAGAAATATATTATGACCATCGTAGCCCAAAATTATGTATAACAATAAAATTACTGAGTTCATCTTCTATTCTTCTTCTTGTAGGCTAATGTCTCATATAGCTTTCAGTTTTCCTACCTTTACTTTTACCTCGTCCTCCCGTGTTCGTCTCATTCGTTTTTTATCTAGCTTTGCATTCCTCTTTTGATCCCTATCTACATTCCCGAACCCATCAGATATATTAACCCGCAATTTTGAATCTGTTTTACAAGAAATAACCTTCATGCCACAACGCACTGTTGGAGAAAAAGTATACCTTAGTTTAACCAAACCACTGAGCTGATTTACAGCTCTCCTAGGGCTGGCCCGAAGGATTAGATTTATTTTACGTGGCTAAGAACCACTTGCTTTCCTAGCAACGGGACCTACAGCTTATTGTGGAATCCGAACCACATTATAGCGAGAAATGAATTTCTATCACCAGAAATAAATTCCTCTCATTCTTCATTGGTCGGTCGGAGATTCGAACTGGCGGCCAGCAGAGTGCTAGCTGAGAAAGGAACCCACTCTTCCAACGAGGAACTTGCACTCTTGGAGAAGAACACCTAGAGAGGGACAGACAGATTAAACGAAAGTTACTGAAAAGGAGAAGCCTCAACATCCAGGAAGCGAGAGAGTGCGTGCAAGATAGAGGCAGGTGACATAGTTTGTTTGTGCAGGACGTTTTAACGCGCTGTTAATGAATGAATTTTTGGTGCATAAGGTGACCAGTTTTGTGGAAATTTTTTACTTGTGAATTTCATCCACAATTCATCAGTCTAATCTAAGTACGTCATTATCTGCGAACACGACCATATTCGTAGATAATGGCAGACGCACTGGTTGGACGGATCGACTGGCAGTAAAGAAGTCTATCGTAACGGAGCTGCCATTCTGACATAAATGGCAGCAAAAATTTGCTGCAATGAAATAGAAGTCGCATTGAACTAAAACATCCCAATAAAAAAATATAGGTTTTTGTTTAAAAAAAACGGAATATCTGAACAAACGAGGATTATGCAGATGGGGACGAATGAAAGAGTAATTTTGCAGCCTTATTGTTTTAAATTGCAACGTCAGACACTGTGCAGTTAATGCAATTTGCTGGGAGACGCTAAATGGCCTACCGTGAATTCATTTTCCGGATGTTTGTTACCTGTAATGAGTTCCGGAGTCTCTCCGACGACAAGTTTTCACAAAGGCATTTCTATGCAAATTCAGAAGGGACGCAGGTAAGAAGAACCTTCATTCATTCTAGCAGTCCTTGAGATACGATGTTGCTGCTGTTGCAGAATCAGGCGTCGCGTAATTGTTTTCGTTGCACTAGACCATCTTCTCTTTTCACTAGATGAATCATCGTAGAGTGTACTTTATGGGAAATGATTTTATTACTATAGATTATCATATTATTACTATAGATTATCGTACTTTGGTATTTGTGTCTGATATCAATTCATATGCAACTCATGCATCCCACCAAAATACTATAACCTGTAAATGAGATACTATAGAATAATCTCCCATCCTCTATTTTTAAACGATATTATTCTCATTCTTACTCAACATAAAGATGCATTCACCGTTCCATATTTTCAGAACAAAAGTAACGAAAAACTGCTGGTCCTAGCCAGCGGGACAATGCAACACCTTGACAAAAGTGAATGCTTATGGTTTAAAAAGCACATAACATGCATTAATTCTTCATGCACAGACACTGAAGGAGGCAACAGAACTATAAAAACATAAGAAAGTGAAATGGCTGAACAAGTTACTTCCGACGACGATCGGAAACAAAACAACCTAAAGAAGATCATCATGTAATGTTCGAAGGATAAAGAACCCTTGCAGATGCTGATACCTCGATGAAAGAACGCCATTTTAATGAGGATACGTTAATCCCGACAGGCAATACCTGGATTACAGCTCTACTACATTATACTTACATTGTTGTGAAAAAAGAAAGTCTGAGGTCAAAATTACCAGTATTTCAGAATCATTAAGTAAATTCTCTCGTATACATAGGATATCTTGTAACTAGAGGACGACAAAAATGGCAAAGTAATCAAACTTAAAATCTGTTAAAATTTACTCTCAAATCACGCTGACTACTTCATAAGCGTATTTTCCACATTCCAGTTAAGGACTGCATAATATTCGGTTCATATTTTCAGGGAGCAAGTAACTACACTAGGAGTTGCATCGCAATTACAGTTCCATCGTATTTTTCTCATTCAAAAATCAATTCACCCGGCACAAAGTTAAGTATACCTTAGTTTTACCAGACCACTGAGCTGATTAACAGCTCTCCTAGGGCTGGCCCGAAGGATTAGACTTATTTTACGTGGCTAAGAACCAATTGGTTACTTAGCAACGGGACCTACAGCTTATAGTGGAATCCGAACCACATTATAGCGAGAAATGAATTTCTATTACCAGAAATAAATTCCTCTAACTCTTCATCAGCCGGTCGGTGGGATTGAACTCCGGCCCATCGAGCGACGGTCTGAAGCTCAACCGACTCAGCCAAGGGAGAGATTCCACCCGGCACAACCACAAAACAAAAGAAATGTCAGTGGACAAGATAGATTTAGGGTCACTAAATCACTAATAACGACACCTCTATTACTATTTACATAAAGGGAAATTGAATCGTCTATATAGCCTTGACGCTAGTTAAAAAGTTTATTTATAGAAACCCTAATGCTAACTGAGGCAAAAGCAACACAAACCTCAGATTAAACAAGGCTGAACTCGTATATTGCCGTGGGTGTTCTTGAATATAGCTTAACAGACTTTTAAAGGGCATCAACTGTATCTGATTGTTACCTGGCTGTTAGGAACGTAGTTCTGAGACTGTATGTACTTTACAAGGGTAAAAGGATCTCGCTTCCAGTAGCCTTAAACACCACTGGAAGGATGAACTCCATAACCTTTCATCCCCACAGTTGCTGGTGGGCATATTATTTTTGCAATTAGCAGTCTTTCAAACGTAACTGACAAGGTGTTGTTTTCTATTTCAAGCATCTGATATGATCCTGAAAGTAAAGTTAAGAGTTTTCAGAAAAAAGATCTACTCATTGTTAATGGTCCTCGAATGAATAAGTTAACTTGGAGAAGAGTGGCCCAACATGACAGTCATAAGGGAAAGATGTTTCACGGGTAATTTAAACTTTTGTGGCGTTTGTTTGTTAGAGTATCCCACCGTTAGCTAATAAAGGAGCGATAGTGAATTACCAGATTTAAAAATCAGCTTTCCTTGCAAGGATAAGACACACATACGTACATACACACACACAAATATATATAGTGTATATTGCTAGATGTGAATGCGGGGCCTTGAGTTCATTGGCACAATGGGGTGGGGGAAGGTCACGTCTGACCATGCTTCCACACATAGCAATATCATTCAATCAATCAATTATACAGATAATTATAAGAGAAAACCTCAAGTTAATGACAAGAATGAATTGAAAATTAATTCAAAGTTGTGGAGGGCCGCTTGGGTCCTGGTACGTCAAAGCAATGGGTGATACTTAAGAAAACACTTGATAACAATTACTTCAAAAGGGAGCAAAACACAAGCAGAACATGAGCCTGCACTACTGAAGGGGTGATTGACGGGATATGTGAATTACTTCTATGGGTGAGAGGGCCTTCTTGCCACTTGATGCAGGAAGATTCTACAAGAACACGCCCCTCTTAGTGGGTGCGATGGGAGCATACAATTGGGGCAGAGTCAATTCACAGTATCAGATTTGATCTGCAATGATACAGTCAAGAGGTTACCTGATGAATGGATTTTGGCACCTGAGGAGGTTCTGCTGGAGGCAGTGGATTCCTCTCTCATAAATATCCACAAACACAATAATAACACTTCATCAATGCAAAATAATAATCAACAAACAGGTAACTTATATCACTCCAGGTATGGAAAGGAAGATATGATGAAAATTAGTAACAGAAGAAGGAAAGGTGACCTGCAATCTCAACATCTGACACTACCTTGTCCTGAAGGGCGTCTCCGTGGGCTATTGACAACGGACTATGGCACTTGGGGGGTGGGAAGCAAAGCTATGACTGACGGACACTAGGTCAAGAGGTAAAGGGGGCAGAGGAGTGAAGCTGTGGCGCCTCTCATCTGGTTCTCTCGGAATCTCAAGTCTGTCTCTCTTGGGAACCGGTCAGCAGCTCCCTTTTATAGGGTCTGACCCATGGGTCACAGATGCATGATGGGAGTTGGGGCCATGAAGTTCCCACAGTCACAGATGCTTGATGGGAGTTTGGGCCATGCGGTTCCCACGTCCTGGCGCCAATCCTTGGAAGGTAGGGTCTGTCCTCGCACCAACTTTCTCCTCGCTAATGGTGTCCTCTGGCTATGCCAGTGGCTGTTAAACCACTAATCCCATCACCAGGGTCCTGTGAGAGAGGAAGAAGGAGCAAGAATCACTGTTTCCAAGAAAGGAGTATTAAAATGGGGGTGGTGGGGGGGCTTAGACGAGGAATAGGGAAACTCCAGATCTGGGGGATCTAGTTGACCTGACAAACAAGTTCTTTGTGCTCTTTGGTTCTTCGTTTATTCTAATTTGAGGCTTTGTATGAGATATACAGATGTAATCATGCCATCTGGATAATCTTGTAGCATAGCTTCCCCCACAAGTAGATGTTGCGCCTTTATTTGGGTGAGCATGTCTGCCTCAGTAAGGCACTTGCATCAAATTGCTCCTCATCTTACTCTATTTCTCTCGGATGTCTTATTTAATCAAATCAAGTTTACAACTTCTGCGCTGACATTAATGATAACAGAATTGCGTTAAACACAGAAGGCATCAGTTGCAAAGTATTTAGTGCTAACATCTTTATGAATTTACACTTTACGTTAAATACCATTGGTCATGGCTAGATAAATCATCAAATACTCAATCATGTTATGAGACTTAAACATACAGTCCAAACTAAGGTTGGTTGGTTAACAAAATTTATTAATTATTTTGTTGGTTCAGTTACATCAAGGTTGCAAATTCATGCTGTTAGTTTTGCCTTGAGGAGGCATCAGATCGAGAGTACTGCATGGGCTTACATTAGGGGGTGCCACAGTACTCAATGCGGCTGACACTGTGCCATGTGGCACAAATGCTGGGGGGTGAAGGCTCAATATGTTTGCGAGTGCGATTTTGTCAGGTATCAAAGAAAAATTAGCATCAAGGAGGGATGTAATCTCAGGGGTTACGTTCAGCAATGAGAGGCCTGGGCACTGTTCTCTGAAAGTAGGCCAGGCTATTCTGTGGCTCTGGGGTTGTGACTTAGTGTCTGGATAGAACACTGGCAATCTTATTGCTGGTGCCCTTGGTATGCTCTATTTTCCAGTTACAGTCCTGCTAATCTATGCACCAGCTCATTAAGCACTCACTCTGATTCCTGAATGTAGTGCGACACTTGAGGGGGTTATGGTCTGTGAGGATGGTCAAGGGAAATTTATTATCTGCAGGGTAAGATTCAAAGTGCTTCACAGCAAGGATCATGCCAAGGAGCGCTTTCTCGATTGTGCTGTATCTGGTCTGGGCTGAGTTGAGCTTTTTGGAATAATAGGAGATTGGGAACCAAATGCCATTGTCTTCCTGGACCATAACAGCACTAATTCCTACTTTGCTAATGTCAACTGCCAGGTTGAATGGTTGCTTGTGGTTTGGGGATGTGAAGAACAGGTTGACTGGTGAGTGCAGCTTTTAGGTGGTCATATACCTTCTGGGACTTGGGCGTGCATCGGAAGGTTTGGTTCCCTTGAAGAGGTTTGTGATGGGTGCAGCCACATCAGCGAAATTTGGGATGAACCTCCAAAAGTATTACACCTTTCCCAAAAATCGCAGCACATCCCTTTTTGTCTTTGGATAAGGCATTTTTTGGATGGCTCTGACATTGGCATCCTTTAGCATCAGTTTGCCACTGCTGATCCGATGACCAAGGTAGGTAATCTAAACTACGGCAAACTGGCACTTCTCCAGGTTTATTACTTACTTCAATTGTAGTAGGGTGGGTAACACTTCCTTAACCCTTTCGCAGCGGAGTTTATTTTGACTCTCATTCCCAGCTAAGTGCACATTTGAAAATGCTTCCAGCTTAAAAAAAGAAAAATGTACTACATCTTTAAGCCCTATATTTTCAGGAATGAACTTCATTTTAGCTTGCAATTAATACATCATGCGTCAATAAATTATTACAAATTGGAAAAAGTACAAAAAAAAAAAAAAAAATTCATTGACTCTAGGCCTTCGTTAGTGGCACAAGTAATCCTTTTAGTACACTATCGGTGTATGATATATTCATGTTCCACATTTGCAACACTTCTTGTACTGTACATTCTGTGTAAATGCTATACTTCAAAATATATACAAAATAATATAGATGTTTTTCTCTGCGCCATCAAACTGATATCTGTCCCTTGCAAGTACTGCTCTGAAACCAGGTGCAACTAACATGAAGGTGTTTTAACTCAGATAACTTTCAATGGTAAGTTTGTGAACTAACCCCATTTCTATTGAAACATAAACATACCATGATCTTTTAGGCAAAGTTTGCTTCTTGGCTATCATAAAATAGAAATATTTAATTCTTTTGTTACGTTACCATCTATTTCCTATGGAAATAATTTAGCAAAGAATTCATAGGAATCAAATCTAATTATCTTATGAGTCTGTGTAAATTATTGTATTATCCACCTCTTTGGGATTATTATCATTTAATTCAACTTCAGCCCGTGTGTATGGCACAGCAACATCAACACATCATCACCATCAATAACATCATCATCATCCTCACTTTCCACCAGATCCGAATCATCTATATCATAATCAGATTCTGAATCAGAAGCTAATAATTTTTCGTCCATTTCTTAGAGTGAAATATAATATAATATATATATATATATATATATATATATATATATATATATATATATATTCATATTTATAATATATATGTATATATACATACATTCATACATACATACATATATATATATATATATATATATATATATATATATATATATACTCGTGTGTGTATATATATATATATATATATATATATATATATATATATATATATATATATATATATATTCATATTTATAATATATATGTATATATGTATATATACATACATTCATACATACATATATATATATATATATATATATATATATATATATATATATATATATATAGAATATATATACATATATACATATACACGTCCCAAACTTTTTTACGCAATCACTGAGAGAGAGAGAGAGAGAGAGAGAGAGAGAGAGAGAGAGAGAGAGAGAGAGAGAGAGAGAGTGAAACGTTTGGTACAATAGTGGGTCTGAGACAGGTGTGTGGTGTGTACATGTTTGAAAATAAGTTGGCCTTATTCCGGCACGGGATCTTGCTCCTAGAGCAGCCAGTAAGAGTCATTCTGATGGTATATAAGTGATGAAGATGGTCGGGATTAAGAGTTATGTTTAATGATGTGAAATCCATAACGACGAGTCTCCAAGGTTATTTGATATTTTTTTACGGATTTGGTGATGCATAAATTGGGAAAATTTTTAGATTTTTCTAGAGAAAATTTGTGAAATTCTGAACAACAAAGAAAGAAAAACGTGAGAGGGAGGTGAATATAAGCTGAAGAGTGGGTTCTGTCGTTACAGACTCCGAAATGGATCTACAACTTCTTTTGCCTTGCCTCCGCCTAGTAGCAGTTTTTGGTGTGCTGTTGTGCAGTGGAACCTCAGCGGAGTCCGGCAAAATGGATCCAGGTCTGGAAGCCGCCTCTGGAATCAAGAATTGCTTCTGGTTGCTGTTTTTGGATTGGCTAGCGCTGTAACAGGCAACATACTGGTTAACATTACGAAGCAGAAAATCGGAGATGATGATTACAATGGAAAACTGAAGCACTGCAGGGAGAAGTTCGTCTCGAAAGAGAAGAGAGGAAGAATCTGACGCTGGAGAATGTCAACTTAACCAAAAGAGTTCATGATCTGAAAAATGCTCTTCAAGAAAATAAAACGGAAAAAGAAAAGGAGGAGATGCACAGAAAGGAACTGGAAAAAGAAAAGGATAAGCAGTCGTACACAGGACGGTTTAACACGCAGAAGAGGGAACAGCAGAATCTTGGAGGACAAGATCCTTTTGCTTGAGAACGAAAGGCAGCTGACGCAGAAGGAGATGCCGGCTCAGGAAAATGTGCATGAAAGCAGAAAATAAGCGACTGACTCAGAACGGTGCCGCTGTCCAGTAGCTAAGTGATATCCGAACAACAAAGTAATGAGCTTGACTGCTCAGTTGGCAAAGCTTAATTGCCAACTTCGTCAACAAGAGGAAGTACCAAGTCAGCTGGACACGCAACTGCGTGAGATGGGAGAGAGAGAGGATGCAGATGACTGAAGGAATCAGAGGACTAGGAAGCGAACTCAATCACTGTAAGACTGAGAAGGAAAACCTCCGGTTAAACGTTCGAGAAATGCAAGAGCAAGTTGGAAAGCTGTCGAAAGAAAATGGCTTCCTCCAATGTCAGCGACATGAGAAAAATGAAGCTTAGTCAGCAGGATAAGTTACTGCAAGCGAAAGACCACCGCGGCTGGAAGAGATGGCGAGGCTGGCCAGCAGCATGGACGAGAGGAATCTTCTTTTGGAAGATGAGCTGCGAAATCTGCAGGCAAAGAACGAAACGTTACTCCGCGACTTCAAGAACCTCGAGATGAGGACGGAACACTTGGAAAAAGCAAACAAAAGACTACAGAAAAGACTTGCAGTTCTTACGAGCTGGCACGAGGCAGTACGAGCCAGCCTTAATCTGACGGACAGGAAATTAGAGTGAATCTCCGATAATGTAGGGCAGGAAGACTCACTTATGTTTGCCGGAGGAACAATGATGTTATTTACACGAAGGAATCCATGTACTGCTTGTGTTTAGTTTCATATGTAAATATCCATTCTGTACAGTTAATATTTTTCACTGTACGTTCAAGGATAAGGATATAACAAAATGTAAAAACAACTTCCCTCTGTTCATTCCCCATCAAAAAGCTAAGTTCATTAAAGTCAAGAAATGCAATAATGACTTGGTATATAACAGACAAAAAGTGATACATATATATATATATATATATATATATATATATATATATATATATATATATATATATATATATACATATATATATATATATATATATATATATATATATATATATATATATATATATATATTATATATTTATATACATGCATGTGTATATATACAGTATATATTTGAATAGATATAGATATATTTATATATATATATATAAATATATATTATACATATGTATGAATATATATACATATTTATATATATGTAGTACAGTACTCTCCAATTACGTTAATCCTACAAGAAATATTGCTGTATATTGCTACAAATCTATCTTGCTATCATAAATCATGATTATATATCATGAATCCAACTTTACATAATATCATGAAAACCCCAGTAACCTATCAAATTCTGCAAGTGATGTGGAAGACGTTTCCGGTAAGTACTGTAGGCCTGTATTTCTTAAAATCTCCAACAGATGGCAATAGCCGTTCATCGCAGTGAAAGGGTTAAGAATCTGACCTTGTTCATGAGGCATTGAAAACAGCTTGGGGCATTCTTAAGGCCAAATGGCATAACCTTACACTGGTGCATGCCACTGGGCATGGTGAATGCTGTCAGAGGGCACGACTCCTCTGACAGTGGCACCTGCCAGTATTCCTTCTCTAAATCAATCTTGCTGAGAAATGGGGATGGAGATCAATTGTGCATCGATTTTCATAAACTGAATGAGAATGCCAAATCAGAGCCATACCCTCTGCGGCGGATTGAAGTATGCTTGGACAGCTTAGGCAGTCACTCACGATAAAAGCATCCCTCTGGGAGAGAGAGGTGTCAAATTACCTAGGACTGGCGAGAACTGAAGTCCTTATACCATGCAACTGAAATAATAAGGCTTTACTAATTAACAAGGAGCCCATGAATGGCACAGCCAATCAGAAGTCACTTATATCACACTGTTCACAAATTGGAATTAACTACCATGCAAATGAACGGTGGCCATGGCTGAGAAAAAGCTGGACTAGGGATCAAAAGGAGGGTTTACAGAAATGAATGGAGAGAGAGAAATGCATGTGGAGGAGCACGAGATTTACTTGGAGGGGTTCGTTAAAGGTCCAGAAATAATTCAGTAGAAGGGAAAACATGCCCCCAAAATACTTGAGTTGTCTTAGTCTTACAGTAAGAGTCCAAAGAAATGATCCAATATATGGGTATCCTGAGCTAAGGCCCATCACACACGGGGCATGGTTTGGTGGACCTGTAAAATGGGTGAGCGAGAACAATGGGCATTGACTCACTATCTGAGCCAAAACACAATGAGAACAAATCTAGGCACGCCTGACTCACGGCAAAGCCCCAGGGTCCAATATGACTGCCGCTTCAGTTAGGGCTTCCAATCTTTGTAGCGGCTCTCCTGTGGCAACCTAGAAACACAAGACATTTTGCGGAAGAGGAGGAATAATACAGGAAAGAAAAAACGAGACGAGTATACTACATGGGCAGGCATTTGCACTTCGTCTGCATAGGGGCAGTCATTTTATGAGCAAGGGTTAACTTTGCACATAATGGGGGGCAGTCATTTTATGAGCAAGGGTTAACCTTGCACATAAAAGTACATACATATATATATATTCTTCTGTATTTTCAAAAATTCATCTCTTAGTCGTCAGCCTGTGTGGGAAATGAGTGGCGGGAAAGGAGACGCCATGACACATTTGAATAGAGGTAGGCCTACGCACCCCCCCACTGCCTGCTTTGTGGGGAACAATGCCGCTCCTTAGTCACCCCCCAACACGTGATTTGGGGCTAGGGAAGTCGTTAAACTCACAAGGGCGAATGCCTTTTCAAGGGGGCTACTATTTTGAACCTTAGGGACTTAACTATAAGGCCTCTTGCTGTATGAGGATGACCCTCTGGCAGACCTTAATGTTACACCTTCTCTGGTCGACCAGGAACTGTCCGGCCGGAACACAGATGCTGGTTCTACCCTTACAACGGTTGTTGCAGCAGCAGAAGTAGGGAACCAGCCCGTAGCTACTGGGGCTACCCCTGATCCTGCTCCTGACGGCACTTCTGGCCTTTCCCCAGAGTCGGTGCCCTCGTCACCTCCTAGGAATGGTGTAGCCAGACCTTGGAGGCCCTCAAAGAAGAAGAAGAAGAAGGGGCGGAGAAGATACACTTAACAAATCAGAGCCACAAGCTCTCCTTGGCACTTGTGACCCATTGGCACAGTGCCGTTTCCATCTCAGAGTGACCCTGGCACCTACCCAGAGAAGGTAGCCTGCGTGATCTCTGCCCAAGTAGACTAACATCTAACACCCTAGGCATTTTGTGATACTAACCCTGTTCATAACCTAATCCAAAGCTATCCAATACTCAAGCTGGTACACCCCCTGGCCACTTACCATAACTAACCCTTCAGGTTGCTCATGTCCAAGTTTATTACGTGTATTATTCCGTAAAGCATTGCGTAACCTACAGTTAAATGCATTTAGTTAGGTCTGTGCCATTTAATTTAGTGCCAGAGCCATAGGATAGTAGGCTATGTCAAAAGTCCCATTTACAATGTATCTGTTGCCTAGGAGTAAAGGTCCCCTGTCATCAGAAACAGCCAGTAGAAGTCTGTAGATACAGTTGTATAGGTTAGGCTCTGCTGTAGTAAGTTAGCAAAACTAGTACCCCTCTTAGCAGTTAGGAAGGTCCATTTAGTTATTGCAGTGCAAAAGCCCAACTCATTTAGGGAAGCTAACTGCCTAGTCAAGACAAACAACTTGCTTAGACAAGGCCTTCACACTTGAAAGAGAGTGAATGCCTTTTTAAAGGGGGGAGCTCTTCCGTATTTTCAAAAATTTGTCTCTTAGTCGTCAGCCTGAGTGGGAAATGAGAGGAGGGAAAAGAGACACCATGACACATTTAAACAGAGGTAGGCCTACGCACCCCTCCCTCGCCTGCTTTGTGGGGAACAATGCCACTCCTTAGTCACCCCCCATCACGTGATTTGGGGCTAGGGGAGTCGTTAAACTCACAAGGGCAAATGCCTTTTCAAGGGGGCTGCTATTTTGAACCTTAGGGACTTAGCTATAAGGCCTCTTACTGTATGAACCTATTACTGGCTGGGAATTGCTTTCAGATTCGACCTATGCCTTTGTGTTTGCCTCAAAAATACCCCAAGACGCCAAGCAGTTCTGGGCAAGCCGAACGCCGCCAGACACACCGCAACCATACGAGGAAGCACACTCAATGCGCCTCATCTTTCTCTCTGCATACTGGCCTGATTGTAATTGCCAGAGTACCCAGGTCAAATTGCAAGAGCTCTGCATAGAACAGGTTAAGGTATGTCTGGGAACACAATCCCTTGCCAGTTACTATCCCTTCTCGTGAACTTCTCTCAATGTTTTCATTATTTCCAAATTTCCACTCTTCTAAACAAGGCCCCCTATGTTAAAGCAAACCTACCAACAAAGCAGCCCATGATTCGCCCCTAAGCTCCAATCAAATTAACTCAGTGATCAGAATTAGATTACTCCCTCCATAGCGTTACCAAGGGCTAATTAAATTTAGTTGATCATTTCCTCCATGGTGTCTAGTTAATTTAGTGTGAGAGAACCTCCTTGTTTTGAATGCTATCCTGGAATTCCCTTCCAGAAATCCTGCTACTCTGCTCCCAAGTGGTCGATCCCAGCCTTGTGAATCAATTCCACTTAGAAGTACTGTCATTTCTGATAAGCAAGAATTGCCTGAACCGCAGTCCCCATTGCGCACAAGAGAGCCTGAGCATTCCAGCCGTGGTCACCCTTTGTATAATCAGGAATTTGCTACGCCTGGCCTAATTCTATTTCACATTATATGTACTCGCTTGCTGTATCAGCAGCCTTTTCAGATTAATTTCTTGATTGCTCATCTGCAAATAAATTCAGTTTAACGTAACTTGATACTCATTTTCCATGGCGACCTTCCACTCCCTGATTAATTACTAATGATATTAAGGTAAGTCATCTTTTTCCCAACCATTTATTACATTCTGGGTGCTATCTGTTGTCCCCATAAGGCAGTTAAAGGATAAAAATAATCCCTGTACATTCCTCCAACAGACCCCAGAACGTAAATATAATATATATATATATATATATATATATATATATATATATATATATATATATATATATATATATATATATATATATATATATATATCCCTGGGTTTGTAGTATTTTACAGGCTGGCAACGGGAACTTTATTTAATTGGCCTTGGAGTTCTGACTTGCGTAAAGGGAAATCGTAAAAAAAATAAGAAAAAGGGGAGCATTCAGGAGCTGAAGGCTCTACTTCATAAGGAAATGTTATGTAAACACTTGGGATAAATTAAAGAATTATATTTACAAAAGCAAGCATTTGAAGGGAAAATGGATAAGTAACTTGATAAAGGGCTTGCAACGCCTGAAGATCCTTCTACTGGAGTCTTGATTAAAGGCAAGGCACAGCCCAAGATGAGTCCACTGCGAATAGGTCCCTCTGCAAGAGAGATTTACACATTACACGCCAGTAAAGGAACAATATAACACCGAATATGACTCGAGTTTGCACTGAGGGTGCCAAAGACTCGAGGAATGAATGACCACTTTACACTCGAACACAGGACATTGGAAATGACACT
Source organism: Macrobrachium rosenbergii (assembly GCA_039081455.1). Lineage (NCBI taxonomy): Eukaryota > Metazoa > Arthropoda > Malacostraca > Decapoda > Palaemonidae > Macrobrachium > Macrobrachium rosenbergii. The sequence continues at coordinate 21,263,231 of JANJGK010000044.1, forward strand.
GGATAAACTGGCACAATGATAGAAGTGAAATGCTGGTACTCCAAGCTTTCTAAAGGGCAAATTGTCGTGACTGAAAGTCTTCACTTGCACTTTACCTTAGGGGAAGCGGGTCTCTGGCGAAGAAGGACGAGGGGCGATCACCAACGATGCAGGCTGTCCCTCAAGGATGACTGGAGTCTGGAGTCGGACGGGGGAAAAACAATGGTCTCTCAGCAAACTGCACACCTGCGTGTATGGCTGTCCCCCTACGGCTGCTACTGCATGGCTCCTACTCACGTTACTAACTAACTGCCTCTACTGCTGTCTTTTCCTTATAAGGGCTCCGGCTGCGTCGGGCCGTGGTGTGTCATCCGCCAGGTGTTCAGCCTCTTCCCAGGTTTCCTGCAGAGGTAAGACAATTCAGGCAGCTTAATTTGCCTTTAGAAAGTCCATTTAAGAAGCTTAGTTGGGCTAAGCTTATTAAGGGAGTGGCATTAAGTCTCCTCCTGGCCCCTTTTATCTGTGTCATCTCAATATCTGTTCCAGGTAAAAATAGGACAGATTGGAATGTTGATAACCGGGCTCTGATTTCTAGGTCAAATACGATCGGCCATGCGGTTCTCAATAAACAAAGGGTAAATTAGGTAGGGGGGGGGGGAGGCGCGCTGTGCACGACTTCTGGTTGATTATAATAATATATATATATATATATATAATAAATATATATGTGTGTGTGTTTGTGTGTGTGTGTCTGAATCTGTGTGTATATGTGTGTGAGTGTATCTAGTTGTGATATTTTTTCTCGAAACTCAGAAAAAGGATAATAGATCAAGAGAGACGGTATAAATTGCCTCTTACGTTTCACGTTTTCGCATCACCAAACATTATGAGGCATTGATATTACCCAAATACTCATTCGTGCATACTCAAGTTATAAAACTCTTATCACTTCAGCTATTCAATAATGATACTTACTGAAAGTGACTATAAGGAGGTTTAAATGGGAAATGCCGCAAAGGCCAAACATTTAAAAGAGGAACTTATAAGGAAAGGATGAAATATCATCATCACATTATGGTCTATGAAAATTTATATGCGATGAAATGGGAGGAATGAAGCCCTCATGAAGAGAGGCGTAAGTGTGTGTTGAAAGCTTCAGTGACTCAATAAAATCATAGGAAAGGAATTGATTGATAAAATGATGAAACCATAATCATGAATTCATATTCATAGCTTTCATTATTGCATGAGTTCCATTGTTCCTTTGAACATAATATTTAGTTAATAGTTATCGTTGTCAAAACATTATCCATATCAACAAAAGTTAATTGAATTTGTATTGGATACAAATACAGTAGTACACTCAACGTCAGTGTTTTGCTTGAATTACTATCCAGTCACATAATTCGCCCCTTTGCTTGAGTTATTACTGTATTTTCTTAGCTTACATGGACAATCCTAATAATGATTAAATTGTCATCAAATTTACCGTAAAATTTGGTTAATTTTTTTTTTAGTTCAACGTATGGTTATTTTTTCTCGTGTATTCTTCGTTCCTTCTTTCAAATGCCTTTGAAATTGTTCTCATTTTTGAGGATCAGCCACGTATGAATCTGGAATATCTTAACCGAATAGACGTGTTTGTGACCATTTTCATAATAAGCTACTAAAATATGTTGCATCTAAAAAAATTTTCTTAAGTAAATAAATAAATATACTGCATGAAAAAACAAATAAACACTGGTACTCTAAAGTACACTGCTGAATAACTCTTACGGTATCATCATCGAAGTTTGCAATTTTAGCGCTTCTGCAAATCTAATCAGGCCTTAAGTCTGTTACAGGTGTTGCGTTTTCGTACGCAGTCTTTACCAAACCCTAAAGATTGAAATTCGTTTCTTGTTTTAATCATTTTTACAAGAAACCTAACTGTTTACCTGCTTCCTAAAATATTTATCATGTTTTATCAAAAAATAACTTTCAAATGTCCCTTTAGTTAGCTTTGTACTTCAATATTTGAATCAATTTCAGGCAAGGTAATGTTAGTCAGGAGAAATAGTTTCTGAAACAACCTTTTACTTAGGTAAATGATTCATAATTAATCATAAAATGCTGAAAATAGGAACTATTGCCTCAGCTTGGAGCTACTTTCAAAAGCCTTCATTGTGTGTGTGCGTGTATATAGCCTATATGTATGTGTTTGTGTATATATATATACATATATATATATATATATATATATATATATATATATATATATATATATATATATATATATATATATATATATATATAATTATGAAAAGGAGTGTAATTCACTTTCTCAAAGTCCGAGTATATCTAGCCTGTTAGAGTATGAATAAGGTATTAAAATATTGTGTTCCTGTTATATAAGATTTTTATTACAGTATCTTTTATGGAGCTGTAATATCCTAAATTTCCTAAATTTCTACTTTTCTTTAAATTTTGTTTGTGTTCCATTTTGCGTTTTAGTACTGTGCTTAAGTAATGTAAAGTTCAAGAGCTACCGGCGTCGTGGAAACTTAAGCTGTGTAGAAGTGCATGAGATATATTTATCCCGAGAACTCAAACATTACCCTCCGGATCATATATATATATATATATATATATATATATATATATATATATATATATATATATATATATATATATATATATATATAATATATATATATATATATATATATATATATATACATATATATATATATATATATATATATATATATATATATATATATATATAATATATATATATATATATATACATATATATATATATATATATATATATATATATATATATATATATATATATATATATATATATATATATATATATATATATATATATATAGCTACTGTGAAAATAGAGAAATTCTAAAAGCCAGATACAGCACAGAATATGTCGAATGGAAAGGGTAATAGTTCAAGATGAACAGATCTCCAGAGTTTATTTGGTATATTGTATCTTGTCGAAGTTACAACGGCTGCCTGGAAAGATGAAAATTTTTTTTTTTGTGTTTTTCCAAACAGATGTCTAATGGTACCTTCGCAGGGGAGCAGTAAAAGTGCAGTACGCTATAAAGATTATCAGTAGAAAGAACTGCTATTTATTAAGTATTGTTTATCGAGGAAAGAACCGCAGACACACGTCAAATATGAGAGAAATATTTCAACGTTGAGCTCTTCAGGAAACTGCTAAACATCTAAAATATGTATATATATTTTTTTTTTTTCAGGAATATAAATAAACCTGTGTACAAGCGTACGTTTTTATAGTATATTGTTCAAGTATCTAAATATTAACTTTAAGAAAAGCGTAGAGTGGCTACACCGTTATCACAAAGTAATCATTTTTCATAGAAGAAAAATATTATTCCATTTTTTTTCATCGCCTGAAAGAAAACTAGATTAGTTGGCTGTTGAGTTCATAATTTATGCTAATAGACGAGTTTCAAAGCTGTGATTTGGCATTCGGAGTATTGGTATAATTAGCACACAAGCTTTAATTCTCATTAAGAGTCTTCAAGCTTAAAACATGACTTAGTAAAATGCAAGGTTCTTGGAATGGCGATGGCACACATGGGCTCGGAAAAAAACGAAAAAATCCTGTATGATGTCAATTCAATTTGATTACATATCTATGCATAAATACATGAGCATAACCACTCAAACACACACACATATGTATATAAATATATATATATATATATATATATATATATATATATATATATATATATATATGGTGTGTGTATATGTATAATTTACTTAGATACATCTATATATCTACCTTAGTGGGGCTGATGAGTTCTTTTTAAGATAAATTATAACATCGTAGCATAACTAATTTTCATCTAATTAGCATATAATATAATGAAAGCTAGTTTGTCTTTATATCTGTCACTTTAGTATTTTTCGAAAACAATAAAATCTCTAAAACAATACAGTATTAGAAACCGAAAGCTGTACGCGCCCAAATATACCAGATATTTTTATTGTATCGGATAGAATTCACATTCCTCTAATTTGGGCACCTCGTTCACAATATATATATATATATATATATATATATATATATATATATATATATATATATATATATATTATATATATATATATATATATATATATATATATATATATATATATATATATATATATATGTATATATATATATATATAGTATATATATAGTTTCTTGTGACATTTACAGGAGTGCATAGGGTCTCGATGAACTCACACCACCACATTCTGTCCTGGGCTAGCTCCTCAAGATCAACCCAACACTCGCCTCCTGCTTCCCGCCTCATTGTCCTCAACCACGACTCCTTTGGCCTACCTCTACCTCTTCTACCAAGGGCAACCCACCCCGGTGTATCTCGTACTATTCCCTATCTTCTATACACATGGCCTAGCCACTTCCAGCATAACCTAATATACTCATCGACTGGCTGCACCCTCGTTAACTCTCTAATTCTGTTATTTGATATCCTATCCCTCCAATTAATTCCTAATATTATTCTGAGCACCTTATTTCAAATGCTAAGAATTTATTATCTGAAGTCACTACTGTACCATGACTCATGCCCATAAATTAAAATATTCCTAACCATTACTTTATAAATTTTGGTTTTTGTATGCACATAAAAATTGCTATCATTCCAAATATTGCTAAGTATCCCCATTGCCTGATGAGCCTTTTTTAATCTTTCCATAAATTCTGTGCTCAGAGAACCATCCTTATCTAAATAAGTACTTAAATATTTAAACTTATCCACTTGCTTTACAACCAAGCCTTCATGATTTCAGTTGTTCCACTATTAACAACCAAACCAACCTTTCGACCTTCACTAACTAGACAATCAACACTGCATCTTTTCTGGTCTCTCGCAGATGAAAACCATATCATCAGCATAATCCAAGTCAAGAAGTCTCACATTTTCTCCCCAGAGTATACCTGCATCCGTTTCTCTTTTAACCTTCTCATAACATAATCTACAACCAATACAAACAACAGAGGAGACAAAATGCCACCCTGAACCACATCGGACTTACGTTCAAATGGATCACTCAAACACCCATCAACCATCACTTTACCAGATGTGCCCTCATGCATGTTCATGATAACCGTCACAAACTTTTCCAGTATTCCATAATGCCTCAAAATTTTTCCCATAGTCCATCTCGAAATACTATCTAAGGCCTTTTCAAAATCAACAGAACAAAGACTTAACGGAGTTTTCATTTCATTAGCTTGCTGCATTAAATGCTTACTATGAAGATCTGATCACAGCAACCCCGCCCCTTTCTAAAAGCGGCCTGTTCATCCGTCAGAATACCACCAACCACTGGCTCCAACCTGTTCAACAACACTCTACTGACAATTTTCAAGGCTACAAGTGACAAAGTGATTCCCCTCCAATTACCACACCTACAAAGATCCCTTTTCTTTGAAACTTTAATGATCACACCATTCTTCCAACCTAATGGTATTATCCCCGTCACCTATATCTCATTGAATAATATCTTCAAGACCAATCTATCCTCCTCCACTTTAAACATTTCCGGGAATAAACCATCCTCTCCTGGTGCCTTATAATTCTTTAACTGTTTTATTGCCTTAACTACTTTCTGTGGCCTGATCTCACCTTCATCAATATTTAAATCTTCCTGAGCAGGCGGTATGGCCTCTTCCGGTGGGACTGGTCTATTAAGAACTGTCTCGAGGTGCTCTTTCTATCTATTTCTGATTTCAATATTTTTGGTCAATAAATGACCTTCCATAGCCTAACTGGTATATCCTTAAGCTTACCAGCATTGCCAATCAGCTCTCCAATTGCTTTATATGCTATCCTTTGACTCTGACCATCATTTTTATTAATTAATTTTTCAATTTCCGAATCCTTTTCATTAACAGATCTTTTATTCCTCTTAGTTAGTCTTTAAACTTCTGAATCAAAACTCAAGTACTTGGTTCTTGCTAATTCAAAATCTTCATTGCTAAAAAAATGCTTCTCAATCCTCAATTTTGACTCACCTCTCTTTTCGATCATATCCATGCTTCCTCAGACATCCACATCTTTTTCCTCCTTTTCCTCTCCTTCCCCTCTAAGCATATCAGTATCGTACCTATCAACAATGGGTTTTCCCTACTTCTGACTTTTTAGCTCAAGTCTTACTTTTGCAACGCTGAAATGATGATCACTACCAATATCTGCTCCCCCGATTAACACGAACATCTAGCAAAGAACTTTTATGCCTTTTACTAAAAGCAATATGATCAATCTGATTTTTATATTTTCCACACGGTGACACCCATGTCGTCTTGTGTATATTGTGATGTTGAAAAAGTGTGTCCCCAATGACTAAGTCATTTGCTAGACAGAAACTCCCAAACCTTACTCCATTTTCACTCATCCTACCGCCGATACCTATCTTACCCATACAAGACTCAAATCCCTCATTCGAGCAACCCATTATTACACTGGAGTCTCTACTACACACCAAAACATCATGTCTAGCAACTCTTCCTATTCCTTCCTGCAGCTTTACATAAAATGCATCTTTCCTTTCATCAGGTGCATCACTAGTGGGTGCATAACACACAGACTGATGTTACCATGATTTTACTTGAACTGTGCGTACAACAATCGCTCGTCTATGGGACCCCATTCACATAGAACCTTCTTTGCCTTGCATCCCAATAGCAATCCTACTCCCTGATAATGCATTCCATCCCGTCAGCCAGACGTTAACAAACATAAATTATTCTCCAAAGCCAATTTATCGACTCCAGTTAGTCTTGTCTCTGTTACAGCACAAATGTCTAATTTATAACTTTGAAAAACTGCCACTAACTCTTCGGTTTTGCTATCCTAATTTAGCGTTCTTACATTTCAGTTGCAAATTTTGGTAGTATTTTAAGCATGAATAAAAAAACTAGAGACCATGAGATTCTTAGCACCCCTTGTTCATTTAAGGCTGCACGGGACTGGGGGACATTCTCCTTCTGTCAGAGCCCATAAAGGTTTCTTTGGCTAATTACACGAACACTTAGCCACAGTATTGTAATCGCAGTAGGCGGCTAACTTGCCTGCATGCCCACACTCAAAATGTTCAGCTATGCTGAGGCCAATAGTATGTCGGCGTGCTTCCCAGTCATTTCCCTCTCAAGGAGTTTATCTGCCTGAGAAGCAAACATTTCCCTGCTCCCAGGGGCATTAATTTACGTGGGTAGAGGATGATCACTCTCTCACTAGCTATATACAAAGTATAAAGCCACTCTCACCATATATATACATATACATATACATATATATACATATATATATATATATATATATATATATATATATATATATATATATATATATATATATATATATATATATATATATATATATATATATATATATAAAATAATCAACACATCAGCATGTGTTTTACAAAAAATAAATTTCTGACCCACATAGCTATCAAATCCCCATCTCTCAAATGAAAGGCCAAGGTGCTACCAATTCACTGACATAGATCATAAAAGAAGTTGGAGCTGCGGTTGCTAAGTACCTGAGGTTTTTCCTGGGCAGGCTGCTGCCTAATATACCAGCCTGGTCAGGAAATGTGTCAGGTACATAAGTACTTAGGTTCCAACTTTTTTTGTGACCTGTGTGGGTCACATGGTAGCACCCAGGCTTTTCATTTGAGAGACTATAGTTTGATCACTATGTGAGTCAGAAATTTATTTCCATCATATTCACTTTGAAGATGTAATCTGGAAGGAGTGCCACAAATTGACTCGCTGGTGGGTCAGTAAGTTTGGTAAAATCCACTGGTATGTTAGGCAGCAGCCTGCTCAAAAAAAAAAAAAAAAAAAAAAAAAAAACTCAGGTACGTGGGTATCTAAGTTTCAACTTCTTTTACGACTTGTGTGATTCAATTGTTAGCTCCCTGGCCTTTTATTTGAGAGACTGTGGTTCGACCCCAATGAGAGTGGGAAATTTACACACACACACACACACACACACACACATATATATATATATATATATATATATATATATATATATATATATATATATATATATATATATATATATATATAAACTCTTATGCTTGAAGGTGGGGGGAAAGAAAACTTACCAAAAGGATCTTGTTAATCTGACAGTATCACCTCCAAGAGTAAAAACAATAAGAAAGAACAGGGGCTGAAGGCCCTTCTTTAGAGGGATTCTGGAGATAAACTTTCAGGATAACTAAATTACATGTATTTACAATACAAAATCAGAAGACAAGGAGGGATAAGGCAGGCCACCGGGGTCCTATCACAGCACATAAAATGAATAATAGACGTTAACTCGGTGCTGGGGATTACACTTCACTAGCACTGCTTATAAGGTTACAGAGGGGTCCACAGCAGCAAGCACTCCTTTCTGCAATAGAGAAAGGCATATGATTAATTAATTAGTGGAAAAAGCAATGATAAGAGGTTAGCGCTGAGGGCGACAGAAGTCCTTCTTACATAAAACACTAATGAATACACTGAATAAACTTGTGACATGAGTTTAATTTGACAGGTTAGGTCTGTGTAAGAAGGAGAAGAAAAAGGTAAGTGACTGGATAACCTTAATTCCTTACTGTACCTTTAATTCTGAAGAGATGGCTCCTGTAGTCGTACCAATGGAGGGACTGGAGGGGGCAGGGGGGGGCGACTTGCACTGAGTTTAAGATACTAGACTGAGTCATTCAGCCACAGAGGGATGTTAGCTATGAAGGAGCAGGCAGTCAAGAGAAGTAACTTGCTTCATGGCATTCTGGTCTCTCTCCCAATTCCTGCAATTGGAGGCTATTTAGTAGCTCCTAGGATTACCAGCTTTTTGATTCCAGATGCATTCTGGGTACAAGCAACTTTCTCTTTGGGCAAAGGGTGGGTGGTTAATGTGTCCAACTTTCTCTTTTGGCAAAGGTGGCCGGTTAATCTGTGCCTCAAGTCATACAGAAGGTGCGGACGCCTAAATCAGTGCCTGGGGTCATTCAGGCGGCTAGGCATCTTCTCCAAGTTTGGGCCAGTATCTGGAATAAGAGGCTTATCGCAGTCACAGAGCTCAAAAGAGGATTAAAAGCAACAAGGGAAACCAGAATGAAATTGGAGGGGCAAATTTTCCACAACCGACCATCAGGATCGGGGCAAACGAACTTAGATAACGGAAGGTTATTAAGTTTGTTTATTATGAACTTTTACTTTACTCCTGAAAGGAGAGGTGCCTTGAGAGAGTAAACTCTCTTAGCAGCTCCCCAAACAAGTAGACATATGACACCCTTAATTGGGTGGTAATGTCTGCAGTCAAGGCAAATTGACTTTTAAGGATTACTTCTCCTCAGCTAGCCCTTCCTCCTTACAGCTGGAAATATAGCAAATCGAATGATATTCTGATTGGCCTTCAATAGATTTCTGCACAGCAACAATCCGTTTTTTAAAGATGAGGATAAAATTTGACCCCTCTATTATATATTTTAAGCCTACAAACCTACGGTGCAGGCTTTCAGGGACGGAACCTGTCCTGAAAAACTTTTAATCCCACCGATGATCTTACGATTTTCTAGGTTTCGGTAAACTTAGTCCCATAACTGTGATTTTAATTGTGTTTTGGTGCGGATGGTAGGAAAATGTACGACGGTAAATATTAATAATGAGACTAAGCAGAATGCTCAGCCATTTATTTAGTTAATATAAGCCAAAGAACAAGCACAGTGAATTGTGTGAGCACATGAGTCTAGGCTGTGAGAATGGGGTAGGCTGTATCTCTTAATTTCTTGAAAACGGTGGAGTACTTTAATAAAGGAAAAAAAATGTTAAACGTAAATGCTCAGGGTTTCCACATTAACTAAATAGTTGTATTTATGATTACTGTTCGTGTAAAGAGGGAAACTGAAAAATTCTGAAGGATTCAGAATCTCGTAGGCTGTTTTCGAGAAGAAGGGAGGGTAAATTACTTGAGTAAACTTTATATTTCTATGTCGTTGGCAGGGAAAGTTGGTCTAATTGCTAAGCCTGGAGTGAAAGACATTTGCTAGGTTTATGTCAGTGTATCCACACCAAGTCCTTGTCGTAGGAGGTTCACAGATTCCAAACAAAATAAATTATATGTTTCTTGAGAGATATTTCATATCTAAAATATATATATAGTCGCGTTGATGAGACATACGAGTCGAAGAAATCAACTAAACAAAACAGACACATCAAAAACACAAAGTTTTCACGAACATTTTAAGGCTACATCTCCACTTTGAGTAACAGCACTCATTCTCAAATATACAGATCATACTCAGCAAAAGTTTACATAGAAATAAGATTCACCCCTGTAAATTCTGTAAATGTGGTATATATCGATTTGTATATAAATATATATCGATTTGTGTACATGTTATATGACTAATTTCCAAAAACAGGGAGAGAGAGAGAGTCACCAAAATTAAATGTTTGTTTCTTGTAACTGGATATAACGTTTTTTTACCGTGTCTTTTTTCGTGTAGGTTGCTAAAAAGTTAGTCCCATAAAGGGAAAGACCGTGAAATTGAGAGTCTGATCAGAGAAAATCAAGAAAACTTTCAGTTCTTCAGTTTTAATAGACTTACAAAACATAGGTTAGTCCAGCATCCGGCTTCTTTTCTCCACTTGCTATAGAAAGAAAACTGTTATTTTATATCTCTGCTTCATTGCCTCAAAGCCGGTCATCAGACTTTCTCTGTTGAATGAGTTTGTTCTCCTGACTTTGTCCAAGATGAAGACATTGTGTTCTGTATTGGAATCCACCAAAGGGGGTGATTTCATGTTTTTTGGTAGATCTGATATTGATACGTGTTAATTTATCGAGAATCTAGTATTGGAAGCTAAAGGCATCTCAGTGGCCTAAGAATGAAATGTGAGCTTACAATGTAAAGCTTAACGATTAAAACATGTTAGTTATTCATTAAAGAGAATGAAATGGCAAGCGAAAATCTGTAGGATCTAGAAAACATGAACACGAGTTTTCTTTATTGTCCTATGGCTCTTTAATACAGAGCTTGTTTGGTTTTTGAAATGTAGAAAAAAAGTCTTCCTAGAAAAAAAACAAAGAAACATAAAAAATAAAGGTAAATAAGTCTTCCTGGCAGTTTTTTTTAGCTATACACTTAATTTAGGAAATGTCTGGGGCAAAAGTATTTTATGAATATCTAACATTCATTTAATGATGTCACTAATGAAAAGAATTGTTTTGTTGTCTGAATTTCATAGCACATCAGTAAGTCAGAGTCTTTTATCATTTAGTATCATGAAAATATTCTTGTACATTTAGTCAACATACACTTCCTAATGAACATAACACATGATGATTACCCCTGCGGTGGGGGGAGGGGGGGCGGTCATAACATCGGTGCACTTCACGCAGTACACAATAGGCATTAATAAAGGTTCTTTGCAGCGTCCCTTCGGCCCCTTGCTGCAACTCTTTTCATCCCATTTACTGTACCCCATTCATATTCTCTTCCTTAAATCTTTTATCAGTTGTTTCATAGTGCAACTGCGAGATTTTTCTCCTGTTGCACCTTTAAAGCCTTTTTATTCGCAATTGTTCTTATGATCCAGTTTAAACCTAAACAAGTCATCCTGATAGAAGCTTTCGCGGTATCGCTACTTTAAAGTTGTACACACTCACAAGGTCACCTTTTTACAATATGCCTTAACCTGCCTTCAGAATAATACGGTCATGTGTTTCTCACTGAATATTTCACCATTTCTGAAATATTATGTAACTTCTTAAGCTCTGGGATGTGATCTCACTAGAATCGCTGGCTCCAGCTGTTTCTCAGATGAGAGGCTGTTTTACATGAATGGTCCACATTCGTATGACATTCATCTTCTCTATTGCACAATCATATAGAAAATGTAACAGCAGACTTCCCGATACTTTAGATTTGCATAGTCATGAGAAAAAGTTTAATGCTAAGCAACATTTTATTCAGTGAAGGAAACACACGTTTGAGAATAATGCATAATTCACAGACATTTCGCGGCATCACTCCTCAAAGTCGTTCCAAGAGTTTTTCTCCCAGTCTGTTGTAAACGGGATTAACGTCTGAAATGAATAACGCAATAATTATAACATATTTGTTATTTATGTAAAACTACATTTCTTAAAAGAAAAAAAAAAAACCAGGTCCAGCAGCTTAGACGATTATTTGTTGACTGCCGGTGTATTTTATGTAGGTAAAATCTCGCGTTTCTTCTGTATATGAAAGAATGTATGACGACATTTGTTTGCTGCATGGATTACATTCAGACGTCTTTCGTGGGCATTTCATGAGGGACAATATTTGACAGACTGAAATAAAAAATATAATACCCCCAAAAAGTCACACAGGGGAAGAGGTGTTTAAAAGAATTATACTTTGAGAGTTTAAGTACACTTAGTACATAAATGAATAGCCAGGCACGGATTCCTCTGCACTAAGTTAAGTATACATTAGTTTAACCAGACCACTGAGCTGATTAACAGCTCTCTTAGGGCTGGCCCGAAGAATTAGATTTATTTTACGTGGCTAAGAACCCGCACTGATTTCTATAGTAAGCACAAATGCCATTTGCAGACTCTTGATATAAAAAGGCAAATTTACCAAAACTGAAAGTATCAAGAACAGAATTTTGAGACGAATGTTTTAAGGGGACATTTTTATGTGATCTTCGTATATTTGCAAATGAGCCTCACCTGTTGTGTTTCATTCAAAATTCATTGCAGGTTTTCATTTCAGTCATTATCACCATTCATTAGTTTTCCTTCTTTTTTACTTGATAATTACTATGATAATACTGCTACTACTAATACTACTAACAAAATCAGTGCCGATTTTGTATACAAGTTTGAAAATATCATTAAACTACACCAGAATTGGTGCAGCCATTGTATACAAACATAAAGGCTATCATTAAACTACTATCAGAATTATTTTTTATCATTATTTTTTCCTTCCTGTTTTAAGAAGCCGAACCGGTTATGCCACTCTCAAGATTATTTCCCTCAAATCGCCCGAAAAAGGTTTCAAAACGTTTACGAAACTTTTAAAGATGTTAAAATAATTTATACCTTCTGTTATTCACATACTGAATAGCAAAAAACTGATCATGAGAAATACCTATTGAAACTTGTAGGTCTAGATCCAAGTGAGTAGTTGACATTTTTGTAAAGATAAGTTAAAGGCAATTGCATAATTATGAAAAAAAACAGTACTTATGTGCCCCTGTAGGGACAGTAAGTGAAGAATTGAATAAGAATAATTAAGTTAGTAAAGCATTTCTTATCTCACTTCACCGATGAACAACTAGAATATAATGAAAAAAAAGACAAAATTAACCTGAACATTTTTGCGAATGCAAAACCCACAAAGATAAATGGATATGTAAGCTTAAGTGAAGCATTTAATTTTGCGTCTGGGCTAAGATTGTCTTCAGCGATGGAAGAACACTGCTGTTTTCTTTAAATTTTTTTTATGAGAACTATCTCTACGTTGCAGTCATCCCCAAGGATGAGACCCTTAATGCATAATATTAAATGTCTGAATTATTGTACGCTACGTTTATTGTTTGAAGACGTGAATTTTAGTTTTCTGAAATAGAAAACTATTGTGCCGTCTTTGTCTGTCCGTCCGCACTTTTTCTGTTCGCATTCAGATCTTAAAAATTACTGAGGCTAGAGGGCTGCAAATTTTTATGTTGATCATCGACCCTCCAATCTTCAACCATAGCAATTGCAGTCCTCTAGCCTCAGTGGTATTTATTTCATTTAAGGTTAAAGTTAGTCATAATCGTGCTTCTGGCAACAATATAGGAAAGGCCACCACCAGACGGTGGTTAAAGTTTCATGTGCCGCGCCTGATACAGCATTATTACGAGACCACCGAAAGATAGATCTATTTTCGTTGGCCATGATTATACGTTATAGCGGCTGTACAGAAACTTCGGCGCATTTATTGCTTGTTTGATATGCTATGCATTCATATTTATCTGTCTGTTTACGTACTCATTAGGCATTCACCTACAAAGACGTTTTTATTACGTCAAATACGTCCCTTAGCGTCTGTGCCCGACACATTCCGAAATCAGATACAGAAAATCGACGGAATTTGAAAGGCTGATAATAATATAAATAGAATAATTGGCATTTGATTTCGGCTCACGATTAATCTTGGTGCCGTCAACGAAGTTGCCATCAGCAACAGTTACTCCGGAAATACGACCAGAAATAGAGACTATTAAACTGAATTTCTACCTTTGGCAAACATATATTCTTGGGAGTGAAATTGCCCTTAGAAATCGGGCTGGATAATTTCCGTCGATTAGCCTTCTGGCGGGAGAGGGTCACTATTCAGTCACAAAAATAAGCAGAGCTCTGCTCAAATTTCATATAACTGAATTCCAGCAAATGCATTCCGGTCGAGACGTTCTGTACCATCTGGGAATTATTGCCTGGATCAGGTTATGTCGCTTGAGAAAGAGAACTGAGGCAGGATCTAAAATATATATATATATATATATATATATATATATATATATATATATATATATATATATACATATATATATATATATATATATATATATATATATATATATATATATATATATATATATATATATTATTACAATTCTTGATGATCCATTTTTTTATTACCGCGGTCGCTGTTATTGTTCTTACTACTGACATAAGAGGCCCTGTTAATATAAACCTTCCACGCTTTTTATATTTTGTGGATTTCCGGGAAGATGAGTTTGTGGATTGCTTTACAGACCCTCCGAGGTAAATGATGACCGTTTATGTGCGAAAGAAGAACTTCACAAATTAATTTCTCCAGCCACTTTTTTTTTTTTTTGGACACACTATTAGGGGATAGAGAGGGAAAAATATCTTTTGGAAAATCATAACTTGTACTACTAGTGACTCTGAACTCATTCATTATAATTTCTTTCAGGAACTTTTCGAACTAATACCTTTTGAATTTCCCAATTGCACCTATAAACTTAAATCTATAAATCAGTACTCTAGAATAACAGGAAAAAGCCTCATTACCCCGTGAACACCACCGTTGTAAGAAATATGGTTTTCTCAAGTATCATTACAGCACAGTACTAGATATTATTAAGCGCCTTACGGAGCGTCGATAAATCTTCTTGAGAATCATTCGAACAGTCATTCTTCTGAGTTCTAGAATATAAAGTCTGTAAGGAAATGAGCATGAAATAAACAAAATGCCTTTGGGTTTCACAAATTCCGTAGGTAGCACCAAGCCGACAGTTTTAAGCTAAAAAAATTTCACTGAATATGATTTGCGAGAAACCCACATTTGTGCTCGTGACACAGGCATACTCATGGAATACTTCGTAATCATTATCAAAGCATATACTAATTCGATCAAATGAATGGGAAAGTTAGCCTTTTCACACGTCAATGTGTATTCTGAAGCGTAAAATTTGCTTTGCATTCCTAGTTTTCTAAGAAACTCCCTTAATCATCTACATAGTTATATCAAGGACAACTTTGCCTATGGGTTGGAGTCCAAACGTTTTTAGATTTATCGATTTTAGGGATGCCATGCATTCCGCTATAATATGTATCTTATAAACAAACTTGATATCTTTGTTTAAATGCATACTGAAAGAAAGGGTCAAGAAAGATCCCCTTGGCTCAGCGCTCAGCGAATTATTCCTTGGATCCCCGACATTCTCCCCAACCCGCATTGTAGGTGCCATTTTCTTCCATTTGCAGAAAAAAATAAATGTCTGTGGTTGAAAGAAAACGGTGACTCTTCACACACATATATATATATATATATATATATATATATATATATATATATATATATATATATGTAAATAAATAAATAAATATATATATATATATATATATATATATATATATATATATATATTATATATATATATAAATATATTTATATATATATATATAAATATATACACATACACACACACACACACACACATATATATATATATATATATATATATATATATATATATATATATATATATATATATATATATATATAATATTGTGTGTGTGTACAAGAGAATAGATGTTTGAACTGGTTTCTCTCTCAACAAAGAAACTGAGAGGATATTGTCTGGTGAAATGATACTACACGGGAAACATATGTATCACTGGAATCAATATGATAAGAATGGGTTTAGGGGAAAGTTTCCATTCATGTATAATACATTTATTCCGTATATCAGCGTCATGAAATATGTCGCAGTTACGTCATCACTGACAACTGGGAAGCGATCCTGATACATTTGCGGGAAATGTTTTGACATCCCTCCTATATATCTGAATTCTGTCAGTCATAGGCGCGCAATAAATTAGCTCGATGTTTTCCTTCAGTGGCAGTGGCTCGACTGGGTTCAGAAATTCTTCAACCTCTCCCAATAAATCTGCCAGCGAAGGATGAAACTGATGATATATTGTAGATTTCTATTTCCAGATTGAGATCGATGGGACTTCAGGGCAGGAAAGTTGTTGTAATGAAACATTCATTATTCGTCATTTTGCTACTGGGCTGCCAGTTGTGTGCCATCTCGGAGAACTCTTTCTTAATTGTGAAAATTGTTGTCAGTTTCATTCACTCTACAAAAAGATCTACAAGAGACATGGACCTTGTTTCTTAAAGCTTCCACTCGCATAGTATGTCTTGAAGCAGGGGACCCGCCATCTGAAAACCTTAAGTAAAATTTTTAAAAATTGCAATTAAAATTGTTTTCCAACATCTTTCGATCAGGTTATCTCTTAAAGAGAATCATTATTTCCGTCGCTATTAACTTTTTCCTTTCATGATTTTCCATTACTTCTTCCTTTCCCCGGGACAAGTATTTCTTTAATCTAAATGATCGATTTTATTTCAATTCTATTGCCTCTTACCAACTGCAGTGCCACATCTGTTTCCTTAAGTTTCAACAAAAAAGAAACAACTAAAAAATACGCCGAAGTTTCTTCGGCGCAATCAAGTTATCTGCACAGCATATAAAGCTGTATGAAACTCTCAGCCAAGGCCCAGGAAACTCTCAGCGGCGGCCCATGAAAATTTCAGCCACGGCCCCTTGGTGGCCTGTGTAGTGGCACCTATAGCGGTGACAGACGCATGATCGTGGCTAAATTTAATCTTAAATAAAATAAAAAACTACGAAGGCTAGAGGGCTGCAATGTGGTATGTTTGATGATGGGAGGGTAGATTAAGAACACTAATTTGCAGCCCTCTAGCCTCTGAAGTTTTTAAGATCTGAGGGTGGACAGAAAAAGTGCGGACGGACAGACAAATAGCCATATCCACAGTTTTCTTTTACAGAAAACTATAACCCGCATAACTCTTATTCAATTACCTGGTATGACCTCTTATTGGTATTTCTCAGAAAGAGACAAGGAAGCATCTGACAAGGAAGAAGAGATTCTTCTGTAAAATAGTTATAATGTGTTTCCTTAATACTAGCCAATAAACCCATATCGGGATGATTCACGTTCGCAACAGACTCGTTAAAGTTTACACAGAAATCAATGGTTTCAATAGCAATGGAAAATGGGTATTCCTGAAGAAATTCTTGCTTTCTGAAATGTAAAACATAAAGGAATCTGTCCAGCAAGTCTAGTTCATTTCATGCAGAAACGCATACCTTGACGAATTTCCACTGATTCCAGTGTATTTATGTAATTTTTTTTAGTCAACAGCGTATATGGATGAAACTTATGAAAACAATATTAACTCTCATGGACTAATCAGTCAGTTGTCATTTAACAAAAACTGGTGTTACCTTTAACTGCAAGCAAATTTGGATTACACAATGCCGCCCAACATATTTTCTTTTTTCATATTTATCCTATCATTGCTAAAATATCATCCTCCTGATTTGTATGTCCCTGTACCCAAGGACTTTGATTTTTCAAGCTCTACTCTCTTCGAAGAGGAGATTTTAATCTTTCTTGGAATGCTACTTGTGACTTATATCCCCATTAGAAGGATTCCCTGTCCGCTATTCTCCATAACCAGATTATTGATATGTTTAACCTCTACTTTGAAGCACTAGGCTTAAGTGCAACGAAATGATGAGTCTGTCACTCGTGATTCATGAATCATTTATTAATTCAATAATTTATTTATTGTAACACTCGCTCTACAAAGGTCAGTCCTTCATGAATAATTAGATAATTAGGTGAACCATTAAATGATTTAACATTTCTGTAATTTATATCAGTTAGTAGTAGACAGTTTGTTTAACTGTTCGTTTATTAGATTACATTTTTCAATTATTTTTTAATGATTTTAGTTAATTTTTTTTTCAGTATCGGGGATATTTCTGAAGCACATTATGATGCACAGTCTTCTCTCTCGTTATCTATAATGAGATCTTATAAGCATCATCAGCCCGGAAGCATATTATGAAAACTATGTAAAGACAACGTGTATCACAAAAATCTGAAGTCCACAATATCTTGTACGGGCGAACTTATTTCATATATAGTAGGCTACAGATGTCTTTCCCTTGAATATAGTACAGGCAGATAATGAAGATGAGCTCCACCGTGGTTATCACATTATGGCGGGGTTACACTTGTAAACTTCTTTCCTCAACTTTTTCCGAGGACTTTACCTAGAGAATGTTACATAGATTAGCAAAATATAGCTAGCACTGAATTAACTCACAAACCTAGAAATGATCTGGTTGCATTTCATACTGATATTTGATAAGAGGCTTTAACCGGAGTCACAAACTTTCTCATCAAAAAGATAATTTGTGTGATTACCTTCCTTTTACTCTGTATCATTGCGACAAGAACATATTCATAATACAAAAGACTATTCTGCATTTATTTATTTATTTTTTTTATGGACTGCGTGGTTTGGATGAGTTCGCAGAATCAACGCGAACGTGACCCCATTCAGAATATAAGGATAATGGTCGTCATATATTAAAGAAAGTACTCTCATATTACAACTTCACGAGTAGGCAATGAAATACCACTGTTACTGCTGTCAAAGTGGTTCGTCATTTACTACACAGATTCAGTCAATATTTCTTTTACGGAAATCCAAATGAGTTTTCAAGGTGTCGTTTTTTGCAATTTCTAGTCAGAAAAAAAAAATTTTTTATGAAGCCCTTTGTTTTTCTATGTCATTATTCATTACCGAGAAAAACAATTTTTTCAAAAAGAATACACCACTCTTTGCATCAGGGCAAACAACAACTGTAGCTACAACAACACGGCAAACGTCTCTTGCGAATTGAGAAAAAGGACACATGAGTGATTTAGGAATCAGTGGTAAGTATCCCGAAAACTATACCTTTCTTGACAGCTGCAATTTACTGAACATGTCATCATTATCTACAGTGTTTGCACGTTACGACAATTTTACTTCTAACAAAAATTATCTTCTGAAAGTACTTTGACATTTCAGTGAACTTGGCTTCAGGGCCTCTGGCAAAATGTTATTTTGGTTTCAGATTATTTCAGATGCACTCTACGGCGACACAAAGAACTGAATGTTTCATATGTTATTGCAAATGGTATTTTAGTTTTTGACCCACATTTTTTTTATTTATCTAAAGTGCTATGAAAGCGAAATGTAAACTCTATTTGATTTTTAGTGCTACATTAGTTGGTAGTAATTTTCAACCTTAATGGGGCCAAAAACGTCTCAGTCACTGTCTACATAAGGCATTTGATTGTTACGGAATTATTCAAAGTAGTAATAGGGGAAGCGTTATATTATCATATATATATATATATATATATATATATATATATATATATATATATATATATATATATATATATAATGTATTATGTATATATATGTATATATATATATATATATATATATATATATATATATATATATATATATATATATATATATATATATATATAATGTATGTATATATATTTGTTTTCGTTTTTTACTTTTTTCATTCATTTCAATGTTTTTGAAACTTACGTAATTGGTAAGTAATACATGCATTTCAAATCTACCTTCATTATAGAGCTCAAAAAAGTTGTCCCCGAGTAGAATGATATCCAAACCTGGTACTGAATGTTAATGATTGCATTCTCTTGTTCCTGTCAGTCTAGATCCGGAAGTGGACTTGTTGGCGATTATAAAGGATATACAGGAAATGGATCCTAATGATTCATGCACATATGTTTCCTTTTTTTAACAAACATCTGAATGGTGTTGATATTTAGTAAGTGCATTTGTCGAGCGCGAACAATTTTCTGTCGTTGGAACTTTCCCCTTTAAGAAAAGAGTGAGGAAAGAACGCTGAGCTGTTAGCAGCCTTTCCGACTATTTTCAGTTGTTGTTCCGTTTAAAGAGACAAAACCTTTTAAGCCGTTTTGGTTTTCCTTGGTGGAATAAAACACTTCGTACAGATGAACTGAAATAATCTTGAATTAAAAACAGCTTAACTGCAGCTTTATTCAAGTTGTTTTGACACAAATTCTAAAAGTGCTGCGGTAAATCATCTTAATCTGTCTCACTCGATTTTTACTTCACAAATCTCGAGCTTATATATGTAGGCTAATGCTACGACGGGTTGTGAGGCTGGAAACCCTTCTGTCATCATCCAGCAAGAATGAAAACAAGAACGCCATTGGCTTCAAAAGAGACTCATTTTCTATTTAATGGTGATACCCACAGTTCCTCGTTGGGGGAGTGGGTTCCGTTTTCAGCTAGCACTCTGCTGGCCGCCAGTTCGAATCTCCGACCAACCAACGAGGAATAAGAGGAATTTATTTTTGGTGATAGAAATTCATTTCTCCCTATAATGTGGTTCGGATTCCACAATAAGCTGTAGGTCCCGTTGCTAGGCAACCAACTGGTTCTTGGCCACGTAAAATAAATCTAATCCTTCGGGTCAGCCCTAGGAGAGCTGTTAATCAGCTCAGTGGTCTGGTTAAACTATGGTATACTTAACTTAAATTCCAGACAGGGGCCAACAACCATTCACTAGGCGCTCCTCTGCATATGCAGTAGGTATCCCAAGTCCTCTGCATATGCAGTAGGTATCCCAAGTCCTCTGCACATGCAGTAGGTATCCCAAGTACTCTGCATATGCAGTAGGTATTCCAAGTCCTCTGCATATGCAGTAGGTATTCCAAGTCCTCTGCATATACAGTAGGTATCCCAAGTCCTCTGCATATACAGTAGGTATCCCAAGTCCTCTGCATATGCAGTAGGTATTCCAAGTCACTGTCGCTTCCTTAGCTCATTAATTCTAAGTTGCACTACTAACACTCCAAAGAAAAGTACACTGACGACGCATCCCATTACATTTGTACCTTTGGCCTTAAGAGACAGCCTTTTTCCTCTACCAAGGAGTTCACAACCTTTCATAAATCGTCACTTTGCCTTAAATGGTGCAATGCATGCAAGTGCCTTTCATGCTCTGCTAAAAGGCATTGTTTGTAGGTGTGTGAAGTGACTAATATTGTTGAAGTTTCAGGCAAATAGGTTCAACCACGATTGACAGTTAAATCATAAATGTAGCAGTTACCATTCTCTTGTGTGTGTGTGTGTGTGTGTGTGTGTATTGTATGTATTTGTGCCTACATGTATGTTTACGTACTTGTGGGAGTGGATGTTCACAGCATATATTCAGTGTATTCCTTGAATATGGATTTGCTTACACCCATGAAAGTCAAATCATTCAACGGGAAAAAGAACCCATTTTTGGGAAAGGATAACTCTGTTCCTTAGCCTGTCAAAGTGCTGTAGCATTGATGAGAGATTCGGGAAAAACGAGTGAAAGAAATAAACTACAATTTGTAACGAATATTCTTTGAAGACCCTGGAGAATTTAGTGCAAACTCTCTGATTTTAAAAGTGTTTTAGATGACGCAAGGAGTTGCATACGAGACACGTTAGATTCTAGGCATGGAAGAGGTTCAAACAAGTCTTTCTTTAACTCTTAAGTGAAAAATTTCTAAAAGTAATTTAGAGATTTCAGAATGATTTTAGAGCTTCTGAAGAGTATGGGCACAAGAAAGCGAAATTTTTGTTGTAGCCAAGTCATGGCATAACTGTACCTGTGTGGCATAAGTACCGATTGCATTCCAAGGGAAATTAGGAGATACGAAGGGATAATGACTTAATTATCAAACAGGAGAAGATAGGTACAGAACCCCTACAAAAATACTTAGTTTTGAGGAGAAATCAAAAAGACTATTGAAAAAAAAAGTATTTACGTCGTTAAGAGTTTGAAAAACTTTCAGATGATTAATGAACACCTACAGTTAACTGAAGGTAAATGTTATGAATATTGGCGTCAGTTACTTTACGTGGGAAAGGAATGAAAGTTGGTAATATCACGCCTCTGCAACCTGAATGTTACTTGACGTCTCCTTGATGAGGGAGAAATTTAGTTGGTCAGCTTTATCCATTTGCTGATGCCACTCGATAATCATTTTTCTTTTCTAAGTTACGTGACATTTGCATCGTTCTTTTGGAATAATGTTGAGAGATTTGAGCCTCTCCACTTTTTGTTTCCTTCACAGATGCATTGAACCAAAGGCAATTCATCAGAGATTAAAAAAATTCACTGTGTTTTGTTCTTCAAGAGTTGGCCACTGTAAAATGTATTTAGGGCAGGTGACTTTCATATCAGAAACTTTGAATACATATAAATGATTCTATATGAAAGTAGTAAGGTTATATTTGACTTCAATACCATAATTTTACAAGTATTTACGTGGGAGGAACTTTATTCTCCTAAATAGTTTAATATTATCATTCTGTTGCATTAAGAAAATATACCTAGAACATTAGCTTAGAAACATTGCCGTCTGTTGTCTTCGAAAATAGTCTTGGCTGATTTGAGATTTTAAGCCCTCCGCCCTCACCTCCCACCCCAAAAAGAGCGAAACACCAGTTCGATTTAGAATATTTCTTTTATCGTTTACATTCTGGTATATCAAATACTTGTCAAATTCTCTTCATGCAGGTATCACGCACGAATTTTATTTGATAAAATAGTCCATTTCGTTTCCCTCTTCGGAAATGGGGAAGGGTGTGATTATACCGTATTAGAGAGCGAGGGAGACCAAAATGGTTCAATGGTTTAATTCCTGGTGTTCCTCCCTTGGAGCGCAATTAGAAAACGGTAATTCGAGTGAGCGTTCCTTTTTTTTTCTGTGCGGAGAGGGAGATTCTAGAGCATACACACACACACACACACACACACACACACACACACACACACACAGAATCATATTTCCCTCCACTCTTGCTTTATAATTCCCGTCTGTTATGAGAGATGAGTTGCCTCAATGCTGTTCTCTTTACGGTGTCGTGAATTCACCAGCAATCTCATAACTACTGTAATCTCGATATTAAATCGTTTCTTGTGCGTTGTCCAATATAACGCTATCCCTCGCATTATTACAAGAATTTATCATCTTACTTTTTTCTGCATTTGCTACAGATGATATATCCCCATATCTAATCCTTTATTGAACTCATTTCAATCGTCTTCAAATGCTTCTATTCAAGAAAAGGTGGTCACCATGCATTTACATGCAAATAGTTTTCGTATGGAACTAGTTATTTGTATACTAAAATTCTTATCCTTGAGCGAGCCTTTGTTGCTTACACTTATTTGGCTTAATAAATAAAAAAAAAACTGCCTGCGTAAGCAGGGAAAATAAAATAACCTTGAAGCCTTGCATCTGGAGGACTAAACTGTTGGCGGATTATTTTTTATTTTTGTCTTTCGTTTCCTTTTCATCCTTTCCTTTTTTTTCTATCGAGATTGCAATGTCGATGTCGTTTGTTATATATAAAGAGAGCACTCTTTCCTCCTTACGATTTTGCCAAACGAACACAACGTTATTATGCCAGCACTAGAGTAAATCGTAGTACTTCCCGTTATCGCTTCGAGCATTGAAAATCATCTTCGAAATTTCAGGTCAAGGAAACTGAACTAGAAAAGACTCGGCGACTATCTACAGCAGAAGTTAATCTTATATTACCGATGGTTTGTGTGTGTGTACATATATATATATATATATATATATATATATATATATATATATATATATATATATATATATATATATATATATATATATATATATATATATATATATATATATATATATATATATATATATATATATATGTATGTATGTATTAGTGAATTTTTATATGTAAGTTTGTAGGTTTGTATATTTGTAATTTTGTGTACTATAGAAATTGCTTGACTGATTTAGACAAAATCTGGCACGTGGCCATCATCTGACCCAACTTAGATAACAGAGCAGATTTCAAACCCATACACCCTTCCCCTTCCCTTTGTAACTTATGTGGTAAATAAACTCTTTGTGTTTATCATACCTTATTTCATGTATAGATAAACTTTACGGGTTTATCTTACCTCATTCCACGTACTTGATACCATAGGAATATATTGTTGAAAATGTTTTTCTTTCCTATGATTAATAATGCTGTATCAAGGTTTGCTTCTCTTTCCTGTGATTAATAATCCTGTATCAAGGTTTAGACAATCACTACAGTAATACCTGGATAAAAGGGAGAATCACCACAGTAATACTTGGATAAAAGAGACAGACAGTCCAGCAATACCTGGATGAATGGGACAGTCACCACAATAATACCACCTGGATAAAAGGGGCAGTCTGCACAGTAATCTATATTTATATAAAAATGGATTTATGTATGTATGTGTTTTTGTGTCTGTATGTTCCAGCATAACTGAAACGCATTGAGCAATTTCAACCATACTCGGTATACATACGACTTACTATCTAGAAAAGAATACTGTGGGAGCACAACATCACTAGCACCAAAGGGCACCAAAGATGGTGGGGGTAGGAAGGGCTTCCCTGAAACGGGACTGGATCTGCCCAATGACTTAGTAAATAGATAAACTCTACTGGTTTATCATACCTCATTTCGGTATACATATGACTTACTATCTGGAAAAGAATACTGTGGAGGTAAGACATCACTGGAACCAAAGTGGGTGTGGGTGGGAAGAGGGTGACAAGTAAAAATAACCGAAAACGACAGATAATAGTGTCTAATCCAAAGTCTTCGAGGTCTCTGACACTCCCGATGCCCTTTAAGTCCCCGGCAGGAACGGGGGTTGAGAAGGAATGAAATATAAAATGTCAAAAATGCTGGGCAGTGTAATTGAAGCAACTATCTTGAGAGAGAGAGAGAGAGAGAGAGAGAGAGAGAGAGAGAGAGAGAGAGAGAGAGACCTTACCTTACCTTACCTTACAGACCTTACAGTTCGTTCGGGTTGCACCAGGTCCCAGGTCCCTCAGTGTGAGGCACCTCTATGTCTACCAGAGAATTGCTAATGCATCTTCCGGTATATTTTGCACCTTCCATTCTTGGATGGTCTGGGATGCCGCTTAGAGATAGTAGAGGGGGTGTTAGAGAGGAGAAAGAGGGAAACAGTGAGATATATATATATATATATATATATATATATATATATATATATATATATATATATATATATATACACACACACACACACACACACACACACACACACACACACACACACACACACATATATATATATATATATATATATATATATATATATATATATATATATATATATACTGTTACACGTGAGGGCTTGGCTGATGAGTTTATTACTTGACAAATGTAATTTATAAGGCCCTGCGTGCCAAGGACACACGTAACCTGTCAATTGAAGCTACGAATTAACCTCAAAGACAGCCATTTATTAATGGTATATAAGATCGCCAGCCGAGGAGCTATTCTCGGCACAAAAAAAATTCAGTTAATAAGGACTTTACGATAAACGTCGCCCGACTTCGGACGCAGTCAATCTCTACTCGTTAATATGGTATTAAAACACAGCGGCTCTTCCGAACAATGGATTCAAGACACAAGGCGGCATAAAGAATTTGAAATGACTTGCTCAACCTTCCCTAATTCCTAGTACTTCACTGGAATAATTGAATGTCGCTAAACAATAGAAATTATGCTTAATCTAGACTTCGTACAAGCAAGTTGTGGCTTGGTAATCTAATAATTAGGGTGGCGGAAGGACGAAACAAGGATATGGAAATATAGAAAAAAAGAGACTAGTAAATCTACGAAGTTTTGAACCAAAATCAGACTTACCGTGGACTGCAGGTTGTTTGCGCATACAACGAACGATCGGAAGTCTTGATAATAGCAGTCTTCACAATTCACTAATATATAAAGACGATAGGCAGAAGGGTGGAGGACCGAAACGCATTTGGACGTGCGTTCGCTGCGGAGGCCTGATTCTCTCTCTCGGTCCGACCTAGTTTGGACAAACAGGGTCGTCCATTCATGCCCTCAGGGTCTGAAACTTTGTCAAAAACATTCGCCGAAGAGAACAGGTAAAGAAAGCTTAAGGCCACCTATCATAAGGTTGATTATGGAAATTTTCCTATGGGGGTTAAATGACTAATGCTACCTATCCTTGCTATGAACGAATGTCAAGTGTGAATCGTCTACGCGAAAATGGTCGATACACCCATCTTTTCCCACCTTGGTTCATCTGATATTACTACAAATAAATGCATTGCAGGCAAACAGCAGAAATATTTATAAATATATATATATATATATATATATATATATATATATATATATATATATATATATATATATATATATATAGAGAGAGAGAGAGAGAGAGAGAGAGAGAGAGAGAGAGAGAGAGAGAGAGAGAGAGAGAGAGAGAGAGAGAGAGAGAGGAGAAAGAGGGAAAGAGTAAGGGAGAGTTGGAGAGAGAGAGAGTGAGATGAAGTGAGAGAGAGAGTACAGGGGGCATTAGGGAGGAGAGAGAGAGAGAGAGAGAGTAGAGGGGGTGTGTTAAGGAGGAGAGAGAGAGAGAGAGAGAGAGTTTACGGGTTGTCATTCACAGTTTTTCAGGGCAGCGCTGGGTTGGTCAGCTAGTACCTGGATAAATGAGACAGCCACCATAGTAATACCTGGCTCAAAGGGACAGCCAGCATAATAATACCTGGATAAAAAAGGGACAGACAGCACACTAATGTTTGAATAAGAGGGACAGACAGCACATAATACCTAGGTAAACCACCACTGTAATACCTGGATAAATGGGACAGTCACCACAGTCATATCTGGATAAAATGGACAATTACCACAGTAATACCTGGCTAAATGGGATGGTCACCACAGTAATATCTGGATGAAATGGACAGTTACCGCAGTAATATCTGAATAAATGAACAGTCACCACAGTAATACCTTGATAAAAGGGACAGTCAGCACAGTAATATCTGGATAAAAGGGACAGACAGTACAGTAATATTTAGATAAATAGGACAGTCACCTCAGTAATAACTGAATACAAGGGACAATCACCACAGTAATCTGGATAAGAGGGACAGTCAGCAGAGTAATACCTAGGTAAAAGGGGCAGTCGGGACAGTAATAACTAGATGAATAGAACAGGTAGTACAGTAATAAATTGATAAAAGGGACAGGCAGTAAAGTAATAATTGGATAAATGCAAAAGCCAGTGGAGTGATACCTGGATAAAAGGGACAGTCACCACGGAAATAACTGGGAAAATGGGACAGCCATTACAGTAATACCTGGAAAATGGACAGTTCGTAAAGTCTGGATAAATGGGACAGTCAGCGCAGTCAATCCTGGATAAAATGGACAGTCAACACAGTAATTCCTGGATAAATGGAACAGTCACCACTGTAATTTCTGGATATAAGGAACAGTCACCGTGGTAATGCCTGGACAAATGGGACAATCAGCACAGTAATTTCTGGATAAAAGGGACAGTCGGTACAAGGCAGTGCAGGAAATTTTTCTGAGTCCTTCAGAGTTTTTCTTGGCAGTGCCGGGTTGGTCAGCTAATATATATGTATATGTATATATATATATATATATATATATATATATATATATATATATATATATATATATATATATATATTGTTTAAAATCTAGGTAAAATTATGGTTATTTATACGTTAAGTATATTAATAAATTACACTTAAGATACAAAAACACGAAATGTTACATTAAAAATATTTACAGTGAAACTCCACAATGTTTCACAATTACAAAAGGTTTTAACACATTCGCAAGTTTTCAAAAATTTCTTGTTTAATTGTGAAATATTTTGAAATTCTTTTGTAAATGTTTTGTTGCATGCTCGTGTGTTAAGAATATTTTCTAACTAAAATTAACACACACACACACACACACACACACATATATATATATATATATATATATATATATATATATATATATATATATATATATATATATATATTTCTTTCTTTCTACAGGAGGGAAAAAACAAAACAATGTAATATAAAGATGACTACGGAAATATCATTGGCATTGCTCAAGACCTTAACGAAAAATGGACCAACTATTTCAGCAACTTACTGAACATAACATCGGAAGAGAGAAATGAAGAAGAATTCTTTCAATTTGATAGAGAAAATAGGGAAGACGTGATTACATATCAAGAGTTTGATAATGCTTTGAGAGAGATGAAAAATGGAAAAAGCCCTGGGTATGATAATATACCAATTGTATTATTTAAATTGGGAGGAGATCTGGCAAAACAGATATTATATGATTTAATTCTATCATTCTGGCTAGAGAGTAAAGTCACGGAAGATTGGGGAAGACATATTACTGTGCCACTTTATAAAGGTAAAGGTGATTCTGGTAAGTGTGAAAACTATAGAGGTATAACACTCATATGTTATGCAGCAAAACTCTATGAGAGAATTTTAGAAAAGAAAGCACGTCGTATCATCGAACATCAGTTAGGCGAAGAGCAACATGGATACAGAAGGGATAGACGCACATCAGATCTCATATTTACCCTGAGACTTGTAATAGATAAATCATGGGAATGCAATAGGTCACTGTATATAGCTTTTATTGACCTAGAAGAAGCATTTGACTCAGTACCTAGAAACAAATTATGGGGATGTTTAGGAGAGGTATATGGACTGGATGGTAGGTTGGGGGCTGCAATAAAGAGCACATACGAACCATGCGTAAACAATGTAAGGATCGGATACGAAAATGACAAATGGTTTAGTGTAGCAACGGGTGTCAAACAAGGAAGTGTACTTTCTCCACTCTCGTTCATCGCTTACACTGACAAAGTTATAAAGGACTTTAAAGAAAGAATTAACATTACAGGAGACGTTATGCTTTTTGTAGATGATATAGCTTTTTGGACATATGACCAAGAGGAATTAGAAGGAGCTCTGGTATGCTCAAATGATTGTTTAACAGAAGCGGGGCTTAGGATGAATATAGGAAAAACAGAAATATTAACAGTCAGCAAACAACCTCAAGCACCAACACATATCATGATAAGGAACACAGTGATAAAGGATACCGACTCATTCAAATATCGAGGATGTGTGTTTACAGATAAGGACGATAAGAACAGAGAGGAAATCACTGAAAGAATAAAGAAATATAATAGATGCTCTGGAGCTCTTTATCCAATGATGAGAGATGCTTATGTACCGAGAGAAGTAAAAAAAGCTAAATTCGAAGGATTGTTAACACCAATAATGACATACGGATCGGAGAGCTGGACACTGACAAGTAAAGACAGAAGTAGGGCCCAAGCCTCAGAGGTGAAAAGCCTGAGAACAATAATAAACAAAACAAGGAGCAAGGAGAGACAGAATAAGGAATGAGAATGTTAGGAGAATAGTAGGAGTGGCACCTGTGATGAACAAGATTGAGAAGGGACAGCTGAGATGCCTGGGTCGTCTAATGAGAATGGATGAAAATAGAATTGCAAAGAGAAGATGGAACTGGATACCTGAAGGAAGGAGATCGAGAGGCAGGCCTCGTAAGAGCTGGAAGGATGGAGTGGAAGAGATCCTGACAAAGCACAACATGCCAACAATCAAAGAGGTTAGAAGAGATGGAATATTTGAAGACAGAAGAGATTGGAGAAGACGACTGACCCTACTGACAGGCTGAAAGCCTACCTGGGAGTGGAAGTGAAGTGATATACGAGTGTATATGTATATGTGTATATATATATATATATATATATATATATATGTGTATATATATATACATATATATATATATATATATATATATATATATATATATATATATATATATATATATATATATATATATATATATATATATATATATATATAAGTACATCAAGATTTAATGAATCGAAAGCTGAAATAAAATTAATTTAATTGCTCTGCACTCAAAACCCTTGCAAATGGCATGTCAAATCTAAAAGAGCATCACAGGTGCTCAGTTGTTTCCAATATGTCCATTGACTATTAGTTAACAATCATTTGGATTACACATATTTAGACAGCTGCTTCAAAATAAGTTTTTCTGCAGTCTGCAGATAAGCCACTCTGGAACAGAGTTCATGTGTGCCACATGAACTGGGAAAGAGCAGTCAGGATGGATTTAGATATAATAAAAAAGCTGAGAAGGAAAAGATTAAGTAAAGAAGGTTCTTTTCTGATAATCCAACATGCAACTTTTGCTTTCCCATCAGCCTGTCCTACACACTTTTAGAAGAAACGGGAAAGTAAGCAAAAAATAAAAAAAGAGGAAAAATGCCTGATTATATCCTCAAGCGAGGAAACTCAAACCCAAGGCCATGGAAAAAAGTATACCTTAGTTTAACCAGACAGCCTTCGTATAATGGCTATGGGACAATTCACGGTTGGAGAACGAGGTTTATGCTCAGATTATCCTTCTCATAGAAGGGTTGCCTACCAAGAGCTAAAGGGTCCCTTCCACCCTCTGGTTTGATTTCAGTGTCCTTTTCTTAGAAGAGTTATCTGACAAAGCTAAATAGTATCTTCTACCCTAACTCGTGTAGTGAATGTTGCCGAGAAAAAGCCACGTATAGTATTTTTGCAATAAATGATAGTTACACCTTTATATCCGCGATGATTAATTGCATTAATGACGATATTAATTATAATTAATATTATTTGTACTTTGTTGAAGTTTTTGATCATGTTTTAAGGTCAAGTGTTTCAGTTTTGTAACAAATATTGAATATTTTGATTGTTTCTTTTTTTATTCAGTTAAACGAAAACAGATATATCTAGAACAAATAATATGTTCACACATTACAACAAACAAGTATTGATAAACAATATTAAATAGTTAAAAAAAATCCAGTTTTTGTTCAAATAAAACTATATATTCCTTTTGTCAGAAAAAATAGCATATCATATATCAGGAAATATATGATTCAGTACAAAAAGGAGGGGGGATGAGATGGATTGTGATAAGAGGAAAAGTTGCAAAGAAAATGCCAAGAAACACAGAACTATCCCTTACCGGCTAAACGTCAAGCCTGTATTTATCACCCTTCGCCAACTACTTGCTGTTTTATCATAAATTGCCTTCTCATGCTGCTTGGACCTAAAACGTTCTACATAATGGAAGGTTCCGTATTAATGCAATGTTCTGGGGTAAGGGGATGCAACGTATTATTACTGAGGGCAAGTGGCAAGTACGGTTCAGAAGGGGTGACTATAAACCTCGGATAGGGGCTCGAATTTCCAAACCGTTAAGGCTTCATTAAGTCGGAGGAGTGGATATTTTCACCCTAAGAGAAAATTGGCTAATGCTGAGGGGGGGTTTAATCTACCTTTAGTCTTTTACTAAGGCAAGTATAACAGGAGCACCATTCTTTCCTCGAAATCCAAATTGTAAGGAGCGTTCTGATATTAATAAAAATGATTTGGGTGTTTGAAAGTTAATTTTAACTACAAATCACTCAAAAACTTTTCCTGTTTTTTTTTTTTACTTTACGTGTCAGTTAAATTACTCTTCATATGAACTTTCCTACACCGCATGTAGGTGTGGCATATTTAAAAGATCAATGTTCCACAAAGGCAACATCACGAGGCAATTTTAATTTAATGAAGCCATGTTGCAAACTGATTTAAAACAAATTTCAAAAGGAAAGAAGCAATGGAACTAAGTTGTGTTTGTTATGGAATGGTGAGAAAATAATTAACAAAGTATTTAAAAAAAAATGGGACGCATGGTATTCCTGTTCTGTAATATGTTCCTAATATATACCTTCATACATAATTATTTTTCCTAATGTTTCTCTATTTCATGTGTAGAATTTAAACAAATAAAACGCTTATGGTTGAAATCTGTTTCAGAATGTTCTCATATCTTTACTCTTAGAGTAGAGTCCCTTTCATTTCCTCTCTTACATTCCCAGGATGTTAGAAATAGAAAATCCTCTTTTCCACACTTTAGCTACACTGGATTTTCAACCGATGCTCAACTGATTTTTCACGCGTCGGGGTGGGCTAGCAAAATGAAAAAATGAAACAAAACAATGTTTTTACCAACCAATCGTTCATATTTTCAACAAGATTAGGAGAACTGTAAAATGAAATGTTTAACCTACAAAAATCGTATTTTCATGAAAATCGCATGAGACGCACTAAATTTTAATTTGTAACACTGATATTAGGGTGATCAGTTTCCTATAGAGACTAATGTAACTTTAATTAAAATGGGACGAAGAATCAGATGTGAAAAATCATGAGAGAGTTTCGTATAACTGAAAATGGCAACAAAGACAAGAAACTTCGTGTAGGCATAAATATGTTTAATCAAGATTATGTCAGCGGCGATAGAAAGAAGATACCAATCATCACTGCTACATGTTGCTCGTCAAACGGGCTGCGGGCCTAAAATTTTTCCATCGGGACATGTTAAGGATTGCTTCAAGCAATCCAGCTGTGGATTTATGGACCTGATCCCAAACCATGTTTACGGTTTGAATGGAGAAGACATTCGTAAGTAAATTCACCCCATGAATCCAGCAGGTGATCAGACAGAGAATCATTCAGAGACAATTTACGCTCGCTTTCTTATTCATTATTTTACACGTGGAGGGTGACATAAGAGAAATGAACTTTCCTGACCACTACCCACTGCCTTCACTAACGAATCTAATCCTCTTTTCAGACCCTTGACGCGGTCTTTGCCGCAAGTTTCGTCTTCTATTCGTACCCGAGACAGATCATATTTAAGCGTTTGGCTACCTCAACGTTCTTTCTAATTTACAAGTCAGGGTGAATTTTGATCTGTGCCGCTGTCTCCTTTGTGTCCCTAGTAAGATATAAGGAACATATTTCTGAGTTGCCAAAGCATTAAATATATTTACCTCTCCTGGATATTAAAATATTCAATTTATCATTCACACTTGAAGAAAAGAACACCCAAAAGAAAATAGAACAGTTGACAACAAAGCATTATTATAAAAACAATTTTGACTTGCAATAAATTAGATTATTTGAAAATATATGTACAAATACAGACATTTTTATTGAAGTGCGAAAGGTAATACATTAACCGGTGGGTTGCTTCTAGCCTGTCGCCTTTTAGTCCACCAAGCCATAAAAGGGTACCAGTTTCTGCCAGTACAAAGGTCATAGAAAAGTGAGCTTAAGGTACAATCTAGCTAAGGTTGGTCCTAGCAAAACCTATCCTGTCTGATGTCCCTCTAAACTAAAATTCCTACCCCTTTTGACAGTTGGGATCTGGTCAAAACAACTCCTGCTCGCTTGCTTCTTCCTACATGGTATGCTCTCTTACTTTAACAAACAGGGAGCTTCTTATATTTTGATTAAAGCAAGGAAGAGAGGTCGAACTGCTAATAAAATATTTATAATAGCTCCTCCCCTTTAAAAGGCCTTCACTCCCTTTTGGACATGAAGGTCTGTACTAACTAAGCTGTTTACCTTGATTACTCTTTTCCCCTAATCAGATTTTGCCCTCGCAATGCAACTAGCTAAGGATCTACCTGACTCTAGAATGGGACATGAACTTTAACGACGTACTTTCTGCAGACTCCTAACACTACTAAAAAATGCTTACAGCTGTTTATGTGCTACCTCTGATGATTGTGATATTCAGTCCTAGCCAAATGGTACATTCAGTTGTATCTTTTATGACGTAACCTATTAGAACACTGCTGTGGCACAAGCATAAAGGACAATGAACTAGCTAAGTTACAACATTCTTACTTATGCTGTGTGTCATGAGCTCAGTGGCTCTATTCACAATAGTTACGATTACTTGCTTCACAAGTTATACTTGCATAGTTACTATCACTGCTTACTGAAACTGGTCTAGGCTATTACTAAGGCAGAGATCACATTGGCTACCTCCTCTGGTCAGGAGCCAGGATCACTCTGAGATGGAAAGGGCACTGTGCCAAGGGGCACGAGTGCCAGGATGAGCTCGTGGCTCTTGCAACTACTTGGCTCTCTTCCACCCCTTCTCCTTCTTCTTCGGGT
Source organism: Macrobrachium rosenbergii (assembly GCA_039081455.1). NCBI lineage: Eukaryota > Metazoa > Arthropoda > Malacostraca > Decapoda > Palaemonidae > Macrobrachium > Macrobrachium rosenbergii. Next base: position 21,297,679 of record JANJGK010000044.1, read on the forward strand.
TCCCCCAAGGCCTATCTATGACAGTACTAGGAGGTGATGAGGGCACCAAATCTGGGGTAAGGCCAGAAGGGCTCGCGGACGCGAAGGCAGGGCAACCTCAGAGGCTATGGGAGAGCTCCCTACTTTGGCTGCTACAACAAATGGAACACGGGCGGCCTCAACCTCTGCCTCCAGGGAGGACAGTTCCTGGTCTCCCAGAGAAGGTGTAGCAGTTTGATCCACCAGCGGTTCATCCTCTGGGGACGGATTTGGCGAGGAAGAAGCACCGGGTGCTGGAGGCTCAAAGGTTGCTAAGATAAATGCTGTGACGGGTCCTGGATCTCCCATAGGAGGATCCGTCTCATGATCTGCGTTTCGTACAGGGTCCAATTCTTGTGGTGGCTCAATGTCACAGACGGATGGAGTGTGGCACTGCTCAAAGCTCGCAAATGACACTGGCAGAGATTGATGGTCAGGCATGCCTGATGAGGGGTCCAGAGATGCAATACCTTGTGGATGGCTTGAGTTGGCTGCGACAGAGATTCCTGTCCACTGGGGGTCAGAGCCTCTTGGAGAGTCTTGATTTGGGGCATCCGCTGGGCGTTGCTTATTTGGGCAGCCCTCCCAATTAGTGGAGTGGCTTGTCAAATGCACACTCTACTGTGGTACTGCTTTCCTTGAGTGTCCTTTTGTGGAGAGGGAGGACCTCGTTGTTGGCGGTCCTTTCATGGAGAGGGAGGACTAAACCTGGAATGGCTTTGCGTGTGCCCCTTCCGTTGACCACTGTGGTGTACGGAAGGTATTTCCTCTTGTTTTGGTGGCACGCCAATCATAGTTTCTGTGCTCAGGTTTGGTGATCCTACAGTCGAAGACTCCTTTGTGGAGGTAGTGTGGCTGTGGAGTGGCATTGAGGAAGGGCTTCTCCAGAGGAGGTCCCAACACAACAGGAAGTCCACTCCGGGCCTGATTCCACTCACCACACCAAGGCGGTGAGGTAGCATGTCCCATGGTGTCGTGACCTGGAGCTTGACTGTGGGAATGGTTTTGGTGTGGCCCTCTACCCATTTCATCTCCTACTGAGTTTGTTCATCAACCGTGGCACTGGCTGGCACTTGGGGCCTGTCAATCAGGTTAACGTCGGCTGCAGTGTCTACCGTGACTGGTAATAGTGCCACCAAGATGAACTGGGTATCCAGCCTCTTGGGGTGAAGTATCTTCTGTGGCCCAGTCACGAGAATGAGGTGCTTATTAAGTTGACAAACTTGGTGGCTGGGACATGATT
>JANJGK010000044.1:21301439-21308939 GCA_039081455.1 Macrobrachium rosenbergii
CGGAATAGTAATGAGACCTCAGAAATTTCAGTCACATTTTTGGAGTAAATTACTCAGAGGCCCGGGAGAACTGACAGATGCAATTTACTCAGAAATTCTTTTACCCTTGCTAATAAATCTATCATTGTATGATGAAGTTCCCGATACAGTTTGAAGCGCAAGCTCCAAATTGAGATTTATGGCGTGGAGGAAGGCACCAGATTTCAGAGGAGGGCAAGATAGTGGAGAAGTATTCTGAGGGTAGCCAAGGTTTTCTTTTCTTCTTAAATATCTCTGCAACTTTGAGAATTCCAGTTTTCTGGTTCCTGGTGATTTTAAAAGTGCTTTGACGTCGTCACATTACCAACTTTAAAATCAGTTTCGGCATATTCCACGCAGAGTAATATGCTGACAGTTCTTTACGCTAATAAACATAGAAAACAATTTTCTACGGGTTCTGGTTGATATCGTGTCGAAGAGATGGGCTTTTACAGATTAATGATTATGTGCTCTTCCTTAATGACTTTGCAAGTAGGGCTCATTTTTTCTACGCTAAATTTGTATCTAATAGAATTCTGGCACATTTATGCTGTTGATTAACTACTTCCATATGGAATGGATTCATTTGTGTGTTTTTCGTGGGTCTCATTTTGTTTTTAATCAGAAAATACAATTTATGACGTATTCCTAACATACTGATACGGGGATTTCAGTATGTATTCATTTCTCCGGTTATTTGTATACGACTGAAGGACATATGAGATGAAACAATTACTTTTATCAAATTTTTCCCTCTGTGGAATCAAAACCTCAGTAGGTGTGGCTAGTATTGACATTAAGACCTTCTGATGAAGGGCATTGTAATGCATTATTAGTTAAGTGCTTAGGTAAATTTGTTCAATTATTTGCTTATGAATATTGAACCAACGAAATTTTACTGAGGTCAATTTAGTTTGAATAGGCATAACGATGACCAGATTCTTAAGGAAAGCGCCCAGAATCCTCTCTTTTTTTTTTTTTTTTATCCTTGAAGGTTATGACAAACAGCCGTGAACAGCAACCACAGCTGAATAAAGTAGGTTTTCATCCTGATTTACATCTGCTTTCAGCAACTAGCTTCACAGCAATCAACATTTCTCATACCAACCATTACCTATTTACTTGTAAAAAGTGAGATTCTAGCGTTTGTTTTATGTGTAGCTTTGGGTAAAACTGAAGAACACTACCGCAACCTGGTTTCCCGCCAGTCGGGGACCGTGATATTGAACGTCTTTTGCTTATGTTTAGTTTATATTTGTGTTTTACGTTCATCCCCAAACACTGCGCCCATTTTGCAAGTAAATTGATAGTTACCGAGCTAGAGGGGCGTGGTAGTGGCCTTCAGTTTTACCTAGTTTTGTGCTGATCCCTGTTTTAAGTAAATGATCATTAAAAATGTAACTCACCAGTAATTAACATTGTCCCCCACTTCATGAGAAAAAGTTCTGAACATTGCTGGAACTGTTATGATAACCTCAGGCAACCACCTGATACCCTCCCTGCAGCAGCATCTTTCATTTACTTTGTGGATATTAGTAATTCCCAGATTACTCAGGTCGGTGACACTTTCAATCCCTCTATGCTCTAGTTATCGAATTCTCTCCCTGTTCCACTTCCTTTTTCTTCGCTTTCTTTGACCTTCACATAAGAAAAGAACTACGGTCTTCTTACAGTATTTCCTTTTTGTTAACTGATGAATCTCTTCATCTACATTTACTCGCTGGGATACCAAAAATAAAAAAAAAAAAACGCTCTATCTGCTAGCAAAAAAAGTGTATGTGACTTTAGAATCCCACTTTTTAAATTATTACTTTCTTTGTTTCGTTAGATAGCGGAAAAGTTTTTCTGTTCATATACTGAGATAAACTTCAATTAAGTAAGGTCGCAGTAGATTTCCATCTGCACATTTCAAGTAAGATAAGCGTTCTTTATGGAATTCGCAAAATCCTGTGAATAAACTATTTATGTACAGAGAAATGAACACTTAATGAAAAATTATAGTTTTTATAGCATTACTCTGAGTACTAGAGAAACTTTTTCCATGTGTAAAACAAAAGTCTCCTAAGAACAAGTATAGAAAAAAAAAATCTCATGAATGCTTTATAGCTAGAACTCTTGGCTGAAATATATAAGACAAAGAGATAGTGAAAAGTCACCTTTTTTGCATAAACTTGACACGCCTTATACAATAATTTCCGAGAATTACAGGCCTGTCGTGCATGCGATTAGCGTGAATATTGGAGTGAAATTGGAAAATCATATAGGTACCGTCCTCTCGAATGAATTCCGTAACTATAAAACGTAAAAACGGAAAAAAAAACTATCTCTCTCTCTAGCGATAAAGAACAGAAACTCTATAACCTATCCTTTATCTTCTAAGTACTTGGTTACATGAGCAATCCTCATTGTCAATCGACAGCTACCAGTGCACCTTTAGGATTCTTTTCCTGATAAAATGAAGGGCTAGAAAATCAAAAGATCCTGAATATAACTTGATTTCGTTCGCGAATCTTCCGACACTTCCTCCACTGGTAGGCTTTATAATCTTGAGTTTATTCCCAGCGAGGTAAAGTGGAACAAGATCCCAATTTCATCCCAGAGATTCTCGCAGAGTTGCAGAGCTGTTGCCAGTGAACACTGTGGAATTAATTTACCAATTCTTCACAAAAATTAGATTGGATTTGTATAACTATAGCTTGCAGTTGCTGTTGTTCTTTTTCAATACTGTTTAAACATAAGTCTTTGTCCTTTTTCTATTTCCCTTACCTACCTTATTCTTGGAATTCTTTCAAATGATTGTTTCTGTTCTTAATCTAAATTTATCTTTATGTTCCATAGCTTATGAATTAGTGTCAGTAGCACATAACAAGTTGGCATCTCAATCGGACGACTGTTAAATTTATTTTCATTTTTGAATAATGAATAATTTAAGATTATTTCATTCATTTTCAATGTTATGTCTAAAACATGTTGACAGAAACGAACTGTTGTAATTAGTCTTTAGAATTACAACTCACAAAGAAAAAAAGTATAACGAATAAATATTCGCAAGCGATCTACCAATGTAATCTTTAATTGCCCTTTGCACACATTAATTTCTGAAAGACCACAAAATTGTCAAAAAACCCTGAGTAAATCTACTGAATTCAAGAGGATGAAATATTACGTCCATAGCCTGGGCTTTCGCATTTCACTGAGCGTGAGAATCATTCACTTGAAATGCAATGCTTATCGTATTCTGGTCGCGCTCTGCAACCAGCATGAATCGACGAGGATTGAAAGAGAAATTGAAACTGCAGGTCCATTTCTCACTTGAATGAACTCAGACACCTTGTTTCTGTAGTTCGGGAGAGAATGCATTTATGGGCTTTTCAGACAATGTGCGTGAAGTGATTTTGTCAAAATTGGACGTTATCGTTTGAAATACGGGCGGTTTGCCTTAAACAATGATGCAGTTATACTGCATGACAGATGCTGGTGAATGACATAGGCCATAAGGTTTACAGGGTTTACGAGGTGCTGCTGATGAAATGCCTGTGTAGTTACATGAAGTTGGTATTAAAAAAAAATAACAACAACAATAATAATAATAATAATAATAATAATAATAATAATAATAATAATAATACGCTAAGGGCAAAAGAAGCTAGGGGTACAACTATGCTTTATCTATACCAGGAAGCGTGCTTACAGAAATGTTTTGGCAATTTTTCATTAATTGTCGAAACTGAGAGCGGAGTGACTCATCTGAGAGAGTCTAGCTGGCTGACATAGTCGCTGATTGGTTGACACCAGGTCCCGTTAGTTTTGGTCATAGGGTGCTCTGCCTAAAGTAGTGGGTGGTTTGACTGTTATCCCAGGGGAGCGCCTGGCTGTTCTCCTGATGGTGGACGGGAGAAAAAGGGTCTCCTGGGTTACGTTCAGCAATGGTTTCCATTGGAGGATAGCGAAATGGATGTTGTTGCCATCTAGGATTTTTGCACTTCTTACGATCTGCTGGCATTGAGGAGCACTGCTGTATTCCCTCCTGTAGTGTTGGTGTACCACCACTTCACGTAGGTGAACGACGATCCTCTTGGAGAGTCGGGTCATAGTCATACCCATTCTCAGGGCACAATATTTGGTAAACCACTTCTCTCCTCTTCCTGGGATTGTGACTAGTGATGGGGCTGTTCTTCATGAGGTACTGGGCAGTCTTCCATTCCTCGTAGTCGATCGTAAGGCCAACTTCATCATGCTCTATCACACTGTTCTTCTTGGGACACCACTTCTGAAGAGCTCAAATACATCGCCCAAACTCCGGTGGATAACGGATATTCTTACCGTCGGGTCACCAGGGGGATGAGAAATGCTGTTGACAGGTGGTATTGCCAGGAGGACCATACCTTCTGCCAGAGTGAGAGGACCATTAGTCTGTTCTACAGGGGCTACATGAACACTGAGTATAAGAAGATGAAGCAACCCTGAAGAACATCACTGGCACCAATGTAAAGTCCACATATGCAGACAAAAATGTCAACCTTATGACCTGCAACAAGGATCAGAAGACTACCTAGTACCTCATGAGGGACAGCCCATCACTCGTGACAAACCCATGAAGAGGAGAGGAGTGGTTTACCAAATATCATGCCCTGAGAATGGAGGCTGTTATTCATTCTTTGGTATACCTATGACTCGATTCTCCAAGAGGATTGCTTTTCAACTACATGACATGATGGTAGTGCCCGCCAATGCCAGCAGATTGCAAGAAGCGCAAAAATCCTAGTCAGCGGCTTCCTCTACCTTCCACCTTCAAGAGAGCGGCAAGGCACGCACCTGGGATAACAATCCAGCTGCCCGCTACTTTAGGCATTGAGCCCTATGACCAAAACTCTCGGGACCTTGAGCCACCCAATCAGCGACTGCATCAGTCAGCCAGACTCTCCTAGATGAGTCATTCCACTCCCAGCTAATAGCAGGAACTGCCCCCTCCCCCCACCCCCTACGCCCAAGCTTCGAAAATCAATGAAAAACTGCTAAAAATTTTTGTAAGCCCGCTTGCAGGTATAAATATGGCATAAATATACCCCTGGATTCACTCGACTTTAGGGCATGGTAGAAAGTTCTACCAAAGCGTCAACGAATAAATGACCTTTGGACAGGTTATGTATGATTTACCTGCTGCTACAAAGAAACTCATTCGAGAGATTGGGAAACAACAGTACAAGCTAAACAGCATCCAGATGGCCATACTGTTCAGTGAAATAATAATAATAATAATAATAATAATAATAATAATAATAATAATAATAATAATAATAATAATAATAATAATAATAATAATAATAATAAACATTACAACAAGACCAACATCAATAAGAAAGAGATTAACTAAGAACATTGTCATTAATAATAAAAAGTAGAAAAAATTATAAGAATAGAAATATTACTAGAATAATAAACAATTGCAGCTATGTCTACAACACCTGTTGACTACATCCTCCACGTGTTGATACTGTTAATACGAAATTTGTATTAAGCACCCTGTTTCTTTGAAGGGAAAGGTAAAAAATCTTATACAGGGCCAATAACCGTAGGAAGGTTCAGTTACATGCTACATGTTAATCATGGCCAGAGAGATAAAAACTTGGCCCTGTCCTCAGAATCGACATACTCTTCTGTTATGGAGTCTGATCCGTCGTTTTCAGCTCCCATGTAAGAGGAAATCTTCATGCTACTTCTTACCTATGGTACCCATGAAGATACAAAGGGATTCAGATCCTTGAGTTTCTTATCTTGTAGAGGCAGGGTATTCACACACTTGCACTCCAAGAATACGTGATTCAAGTGAGAGTCATAGGGGGGGGCTTCAGAGTCTAACTTTGAAGTCACAGAGAGAAGGGGCTTATTAGCTTTCTATCTCTTCACAACTTATGATTCTATAATTGGCAATTTAGGAGCTCCTGCCACCAATAACCGCTTAGAATTGGCCACTTTTTGTGTAAGTCTTCATAACAACCAATATATTCACTAGGTACATGGATGTGATTTTGCTACTATTTACAATGTTAACTTATTGAAAATTCACTGTTATAGTCATTATGAAATTTCCGGATAGCAGGAAGTCTATTTCCATCCACTGAAGCTTCTTGGCACAAATATGCTTGAATTTAGTGAAAACAACAATTATGGCAATATTTAGATTACATGTTATCATCCTGTCAAACTGTCCATCAGGCTCGCTCTGCCTACTTTGAAACCTCTTTTGAGATCTCATGTGCTACTTCCTTGCATTTGGCTCATTCAAGACGAATATGCTGGTTGATCCCAAGTAATGCGGCCCCATATTGCACTTATGTTTGAATGTGATGGTATGGACTGATTCATGAAATATGAGCTAATAAGACAAGCACTTGGGCAATTTTGGCCATGTGGTGCTTAAATCAGTGAAAAGAGAGAGTTGGAGTGGTTGGACAGCAAGATAAAGAGACCCAGAAAATTTATGAGATGAAGTACAAGTAACTAAAGGTTGAACTGAGAGAAACCCCCATATTTTCACTAAGAGCAATTAAAGAGAGGTTGGATGGCAGGATTTGAGAAAGAAGTGGGAAAAGAAATAACGTAAAATACTGCAATGTTATTACAGGTAGGTGCCGAAGGAGTGCTGCAAACACCATTTAGTAATGTCTACAGTGCACCACCTGAGATGCACTGACGGCACCACTCGCCCCTCTGTACAGATGAGATGATATGGATCTGCCACATCCATAACTATGGCTCTCCAAGAACCTTAACCTGCCCTTTAAAAGCAAAGAAGGCCTCAAGCCCTACCCTTTGTCCTCAGGTTTTCCTAACTTCTCCTGAACTTTATCCAGCTTCTCTCCTTTGTCAGTATGACCTAGCTGTTGAAAGGATCACATATGTATCAGGGAGTTCACCTGGTTGAGTATGGACGTCTGTGCCCTCCAGCCACTCAACATACTGATGACCCAAAGCTTCAGTCATCATGCCTGTTTCCGTTAACTTCTGTTCAGCTGCACTGGTCAAGAAGTAATGGTTGGTGGTTACAGCAATGGCTTTGATAAGTGAGAGAAACTTCTTAAACAATTCCACTGAAGATTGACTTCTTGATTCTTTCCTTCCAAAGTCATCTGAAACAAGTACGACTTTCCCTACCCTTTTAGCTTATGTCATTAAGTTTACAATGCTTTTCAATGTGCTCTGTTTCATACTCTTGCGTCAAAGGCATTCCAGCAGCCTGTGCAAGTAAATCCCTAACATTCAATGATGTATGAACAGTTGCAGGTGTGCAGGCTCGCCTCCCCTTTATCCTCCTCTTGTTTATAGGCTGATGTCTTAAGCTGAGCTGCACTGTTGGGGGGCATTTTGCCAGTCACTAATGCTATACACCAGAATGTCTTAAAAACGTTTTTTTATGACCTCAGCTGGGACAGCATAAGGAGACTCAGATGCTTTTACTTTCACCGGCTCTCTTGATTTTCA
>JANJGK010000044.1:21313939-21336439 GCA_039081455.1 Macrobrachium rosenbergii
ATATATATATATATATATATATATATATATATATATATATATATATATATATATATATATATATATATATATATATATATATATATATATATATATGTATGTTTGTGTCCGTGTGAGTGTTTGTATATACATACATACATATACATAAATATCATGTGGTGCAAATATCTGTCCGTGCTTTTAATCGTTCTAGTTTACGGGAAGCTTCATGTGCGACTGGAATGGTACGCTGAGAATGGGAATTCTTAGAAAGTTATTTTTTGAACAGGGTGTTTTTAAACTAGTTTGTAGTCGAATAGTTATGGGAATTTCATTTCAACTTGTATGTACTTAATTTATGATTTTTTAAATTATGAGCTTTGCAGTATTTTGATGTATATGAGTAAAAATCTAATATTAGTGTGAGTGATCTTTTCTGTTGGGGTTCCGTTTTATAGAATTTTCGGTAAGTGTGTATACTGTACAACGATTGCTAACTTGCGACCCAGAGTATACAGATAACCACCATATACACAATTCATATCTTACAATTTTGCGCATTCGAGAGAGAGACAAGAATTGATATGAAGTAACCTACTATTACGTAAGAAAGACACTTTCCATTTTCGAAAGTTTAATTTCTCGGGGTTTAGTTTCCTAAAAAAAAAATAAACAAATAAAAAACCAATCTCCTATTTCATACCCCAATGAATTCTACAGAGTAGGCAACCTTCAATCCCGTCATTGCTTATGAGCAAACCTACGATAAAGAGATATGCGAAGATTAATTCGACTTGGCCAAGAACACTAATTAATCCAAGCCTAATTATGTAAATGAGAACTTTAGGGTATCTCAGATTCGTCATCGTGAAAGACCCAATGACGATTTCACAATGACTAACGATGCAGAGCCGCCCTTTCTCTCTCTCTCTCTCTCTCTCTCTCTCTCTCTCTCTCTCTCTCTCTCTCTCTCTCTCTCTCTCTCTCTCTCTCTTTTGGAACTAAGTTGGTCTCAACAACCCAAATCATAGATATTAGAGAAAAAGTAAGCTATCTCTGCAAGAGGTTTGGTAAGACACCCCTGTCTAAGGTGCGATTTTATTTTTGCCGTATAAGGTATGTCACGTTTACTAATATTTTCGTTTTTTTTTCAAATGGCTGAAATGCATCGTATCTTCAACCGAATAACCATATCACGATCAAGCAATATCGTTTCCCAGAGCGATTTGTTTGCTCTCTCAACGTTTAAAATAGAGCCACACTAAATTATTAGCCCATCCAAACGTCATTAAAACATGATGCTGAATGACATCGTCCGGGATATTACATTTCGATACCATTACACGAAGCTGCAAACGAAGTCCTGACTAAAGCTTTGGCACGGTTGAGAGCGAATTAATGCAGTGAAGAAAGAAATGATCGAATGGACACAAACAGAGCTGACTGAAAGCTGTAAACATACTGTATATCATGAACTTCATTCACTCTGACCATACTACTGATTTCTTAGTACTGAGGATTTTGAATCTACGGAGTTATATACACCGCTTGCTGGAAATACTTGTATTATTGCGATTTATCGATATTTACACTATGACATCATATCCTGATCTGGAAAAGATTTCTCGCTGGAAAAATACGTTCAGTAGCATATAACCCTGAAAAATATACTTTAGGAAAGAACATCAAACAACAATTGGAATCACAGTAACGTACGAACGACGAAGTCAAAACCTTCCTGACACTGCATCACTGCTGAACATGATTAAGTTAATGTCCCATTAATACTTCACAATATTTTATATGTACTTGCATTCTAAGTCTGGAACATTTATGATGCAGTGAAGAAGCTGATGACCAATGAAACCGAATGTTTGGAGAATTACAGCATTTACTCAGCTTCAAGATGTCATCAGAGGGAAAGTGGCAATTAACGCGTTAATAAAGCAAATGCTTCCGGACGAACAAATCCCCCCAGTAAAACTGTAGCGCCAACTGTGCTGAACTTTTGAAAGATAGGAATGAAACAACAAGCCACGCCTTCTGCGTGTCAGCGTTTCCACATGAGAAAAAGCAGCTTCCTTGTGAAGCTGTCTTGTTTTCTTGAATTTCCTCACATTTGTTTTCTGCTCTGGAATATCCTTCTGCGTCGATCTTTAACAGTCGTTTTCTTTCGTGACCATCTCTAGTTGTCATGTCATCATTAAAGGAAAACGATGATCATCCAGGTATGCAAATATAGCAGACGCATAAGAATAAAGATGGGAGCCACCGACTTGCTGACTATCCTCAGTAAATTTGAGGTTATTATAATGTGTAAAGAACTGCTTGACTTACATTGTCAGACATTTAACGCTTTGTATATTTGTCCGGCTTCTATCACAGTTTTACAATAAACCGCGAAAAGCCCTTTGAACGATGGAGCTTTACCAAGTCTATTGATCTAAATGTCACTACTCTACTTACGAATTGTAAAAGGTAATACATTACAGATTCCCTCAACAAAAATTATTTGCCTCAAATATTCAGATTCTCCTAATGCCAATAGTTATAATATTTATTTTCTGCCCCTGCAATGTTTCAAACGTACTGATCATATTTTCCATGTCTCGAATGTATTCCTTTGATAAGAATATCAATATACAATACAACATAAGTATTCTTGCTTCTGGATTGTCCTCTTCAGTAGGAACAATAATACTAAAATAAAGTAAGAAAAGTGATCATAGTTGCGGAGGAATGGAAATTTGAAAATACTCTGACTGAAAGTCCCATTTTAAAGAAAGCACATTTTACTGTCATACCTTGGATGATGTCCCGGTAGAAGTTAAAAAAAAAAAATTGTCTTCAGTTGCTGAATTAATTTTGTGAGGTTAATTTACAGTGTCAGTCACACACCTTCCCTCCCTGCCTCAGTATCGCTGCAAAAAGAAGTAACAAAAAATGTTCTAACTGTTTATTTCTAAACCATGTCAGCCCCTTCTTGATGACACAGTAGACAGACAGGGGCAAGAGTAGATTCTTAAACAGACTTGAACTAGTATGACTATAAGAACAGTAAAAAGGGCTCTTGCAATATATGAGTACAATTATTATATTGTAATTCTGTTTATTAATATTTAATGAACTATAATATAATTTACTTTCAAAGTAATTAATAACATTATTCGTTCGTAATGGGAGGACTAGGTGTGTCTAGGGAAACTTTTCAGGTTTATTCTATCATTCACTTGATAATAAATCAACAGCAAGTAACTTCAAGAGTACAGAAAGAATTCTTTAATAGGAATTAATATTTGATGACTGTAGAAGTTACTCCAACTTCATGTGCCTATTATGTCGCCATTTTCCTTCCGCTATTGCTTCTCAGAGACTAAATCTCTTTGTACACTCCTGCGAGAGGAAATATCTACACACTCCTCTAAGTAGAGCAACCCCCCCCCCCTCCCCCCAACTCGTTCACGGTGACATCATGATTCTTTTGTCATAGCAACATTATTAGAGTTTATCCATGATATTTGATGAATATACACACTCCCCCCAGTAATAACTGAGACCTCTCACACAGCACATTAAATACTGAATGGAAGAATCCTAGGCTCTCATATCAAATGTCAGTATTTCGTATCCAGAATATAATGAATGTTAGTCACTGCTTCAAAACAATGGCGTTCATCACCACAAATTGAGTTACTATTCAAAACTCCCTCATAATCTGTGCTTCACCTCATGCTTCATGCATATACATGAACATACTTTGTATGTAAATCACGTCATTACAAGTTCAATCCCTCTTGATTGGTAACAGCGACGTCATTGTCCGTTCTTTTGCCACAAGCTGTAAGCTTTGATTTGACCTTCCCGATCTGCATAATCATGTAGGTTATATTTGCCACCTATACATTGATATCGCCGGGGGACAAATCTCTTTAAGGAGACACTTGTTCTAATTTTATATATATATAAACCGCTGTACAGAAATGTTTAGTTTTCAGCTGCTGAATGAAGAATACACACACACACACACACACACACACACACACACATATATATATATATATATATATATATATATATATATATATATATATATATATATATATGTATGTATATATATATATATATATATATATATATATATATATATATATATATATAATTATATATATATATATATATATATATATATATATATATATATATATATATATATATATATATATATATGTGTGTGTGTGTGTGTGTGTGTGTGTGTGTATACTATTTATGGTGGTGGGTATGTAGACTCCTGATATTTTGATCCCGGTAATTTAACTCTCGGTATTTTGACTCTGGGTAAATTGCAATCCGGTTTCGTGAACACCCGGTAATTTGACATCCAAAATAAATAAATAGCTAATTTGGGAAGCATATTCTTTGGAAATGGCCAAGGGCAATTACCTTACTGAGGAAATAGAAATGACATAATTTGATTGTTTAATAAGTTGAAGGCTTAATTTACATATTATTTCTTTTATTCAAGTATATAAGTAACTTGTATAGGAGTAGACCAGCTGCATTAGTGTGTTGTGAGTTCAAAAATGGGTGATGTGTTTTAAAGTCTACTGCATTTAAAGTGTTTTACCATGACATTGTGCTGTTTCAGTTTTGGTCTCTGAGAAGTAAGGTTTCAAAAGATTCACATGTATCTTCCTCTGTCGTTTCCTTCTCCCTGGTGTTTCAATCACATAAGTTCGATCACTTAACTTCTCTATTATCCTATAAGGACCTTGAAATTTACTGGTAAGGGGAAATCTTTTCACGGGTAAGAACACTAGAACTTGCTGTCCTACACTAAAACTTCTTAGTTTAGTCTTAGCATCATATCTTCTTTTCATTTTCTCTTGACTTATTTTCACATTTTCTAAAAAAGAATTTTCTAATTTCTCTTAATCTTTTCCCTAAATTCTTCACATATTCTCGTTGGACTTCCTCTTGATTTTCTTCCCAATTCTCTGCAAGAATCTTCAATGGACCTCTCACGTCTCGACCAAAAATCATTTCATTTGGTGAACATCCCATACTTTGTTGATAAGCATTCCTAACTTCCAACAACATCAAGGATAAACCAGCATCCCATTCTCTTCCTGATTCATAACAATATTTTGTTAACACTTTTCAATGTCTGGTGGAACCATTCCAAGGCTCCTTGAGTCTCTGTTGATAACTGTTGTTTTGCTCCTAACAAGTTCATCACATCTTGGAACAATTTTGAAGTAAAGTTCGTTCCACTATCACTTTGCACAATTTCTGGTATTCCAAACTTGGAGAAAAACTCCACCAACTTCTCAGCAATTACCTTTGCACTTATATACCTCTTACAGGAGTCGCCTCAGGATACGTTGTTACTGGACACATTAATGTTAACAGATATTAATTTCCTTTCTTTGTTTTCCAAAGCGGCCCAACCACATCTATAATCACTTTGCTAAAGGGCTCTCCTCTAACTTCTATGGGTTGTAGGGGGGCTTTCTGAATGGTTTCATTCGGTTTTCCAGCTATCTAGCACGTGTGACAGTCTCTGCAAAACCTGCTAACATCCTTGTGAAGTGCAGGCCAGGAAAAATGCTTCATAATCTTCTCAACAGTCTTCCTGATCCCCACATGTCCACTTAGCATTTCCTGGTATATCTGCAGGGTGATGCTTCCTCATTAGCAATCCTTCCTTTAGATAATAACAGGTATGAGTTTGATGCCCTTGATAGTCCTCGATATATGGTGGCTTTCTTTTTCCTCTGCAAGATCTGCCATAAACTGGCATTGCAGGCAAAGTTATTCTCTTGAGTCGCCAAAGGTCAAACGCATGGAAACGAAAATGTTTACATAAACAGTGGTTTTAGAGTAATCGAAAAATGAAGAAGAGCATCCTAAAAAAAACTAAACGAGGCTTGTGCTTCATTCCTCTTACGTAAGAAGCTTGACAAACAGAGACATACATTGCAAAACTGTTAAGCATCACTTACACAAAAATTTTTTATATCCTTGAGGACATGACGTAAGTTTTTGATATAGTAGTCGCTAGTCTATGAAATAGTCAAAACATGCATCGAACATGTCCCTTCTGTCCAAGGAGTTTCTGTTCTTAGAGACTTTAAAGGATGAAAAAATTCCCCCGGAATGTTGTCAGAGTAATTATAAGATATATCAAGACATCGTCATTCTGAAATTCATTTCTTTTGCTGCCTAAGAATTTCAAATATAATTACTATTACCGGGAAGTCTTTCATACCTTCAGATTTTTCCTATTATTTATACATAAATTTTCGGACCGAATTAATCACAAAACAAAAAATGAATATTTTCTCTAGAATTCTTCTTACTGATTGAATATATTGGGTAAATTATGTCCAGTAGATAGACTCGGTTAATTCCTTCTAAAAAAAAAAGCAGGTTTTCGAAAAACACGTACATTACTATAGATTCTTGTCCTGCTTCCCCGCATTTTGACATAGATACAGAAGATTGAATGTCTTAGTAAAACCAATATCGACAGAGTAGAATGGTAGTTAACGATATAATTATGGAAAGTGGGCCTTCTAACGGCCCTGTAAAGAGGAGAGGTAAATAATTAAGTCTACAAGGGATAAAAGATGAGTATCCAGTGAGAGCCTTCATTTTCCGCCCCTAAATTCTTGTGTGATGGAAAATTAATGGATGTCCACAGAATCTAGGCATCTCATTTTGCTCATACTTCTCGTATGATGGAGACTCATTATACATCACGGGAAGACATGTGGAAGTTAACGTATTTATATGATATACAATTTCATAAATACTGCTCAGACATAAATTCATGCATACAGAAGTACATACTTTTCTGTTAAAGGTGGTGATTTCAGAATAAAAGGTGCAAATGGAGAGAAAAAGGGTCATAAAATTACTGTTCAGTATAGGCGTTTTATATATGTGTGCGTATATATATATATGTATATATATATATATATATATATATATATATATATATATATATATATATATATATATATATGCATGTATGTATATACGCACACACATATAATATATATATATATATATATATATATATATATATATATATATATATATATATATATATATATATATATATATATATATATATATTAACTTTATCACATACACAGTTGTTTTGTGCATTAGTAGAATTACTAAAAGGACCTCATTCGAACTGGATGGTATCTAATGGAGTGTTATTCAGAAAAAGTTACAAGCTTTCTTGGATAAACGGTCATTATCAAGTATCCGTACATTTAATTGCCCTAGATGTAATCTTGGAAAGTACGTCGGCTCCACACGGAGGTTACTCAAAGTGAGATTGGACTCTCCTCGAGGTCTTAGCTATAGAACAGGTATCAAATTGACTAATCCTGAATTTTCATGTATACGTGAACATACAAAGAAATGTATATCTGACATAAATTACAGAGATTTTAAAATTATAGGCTAAACTCCTAACGATCAATATTTAGCAATCTTAGAATCACTCTTCATTAAACAACTAGTTCCACACTTAAACACCCAGTCTTCCTCAACACCTCTGTATTAAGCGGGCCATACATTATCCAACTTGGTTGGACAACAATGTTTGCCAACATTCTCTGCTCTAGAGCATAGTGAGCGGGCCATACATTATCCAACTTGTTGTACAACTTGGTTGGGTTGTATGAAATGTTGGACAGTGTATGGGTAGGTTGTATAACAAGATTTTGGTTGGTTGGTTTGGTTGGAGAGAATCAAAGCAGCTTTGATTTTAAGGGGGCGTGGCCTAATGTTGTACAACCTTTTTGACAATGTATGGGCATGTTGTACAACTTCACAATTAACATCAGTTGGAAGCCTAGTTTCATCGCGTGTAGACCTTGCTTAAAGGCACATTCTTTTGGAAATAGCTGTTTTATAAAAGTGTTAAATAGGCGTTATGGCAAATATAAATGACACTGAACAGTCGAGAAGTTTCATTGATACATATAGAAGTTTACCTGCGATTTGGAAAGTGAAAAGCGATGAATATAAAGGTAAAAACAAGCGAAATAAAGCATGGGAAGTACTCTTGAATAACTTGAAGGAAATAGTTAGCAATACCACTCTAGATGATTTGAAAAAAAAAATAAACAATATGAGAACTTGTTATAGGAGGCAATTAAAAAAGAAGGAAAAGTCTGAAAAGTCTGGTGCGGGCGGTGATGACATGTACGAACCAACTTTATGGTATTTCGATCTGTTGCATGATTTTTTAGGAGACCAAGAAATCCAGATACCTGGAGATAGTAATTTGGATGAGAGCGATGACCAGGGAATTGGAAATACAGTAGGTACCAAGAGAAAAATGCGGGCTACTCATGATACAACTAAAGATCAGTATTTGCAAAAAGCTGTCGAACATTTAGATTTCATAAAACATCAGAAACTTATGAAGGACGAAGCCGCAACCTATACAGATAGCTGGGCTGTATCCTACAGAAAGCTGAACGAGACACAAAAGTTGTATGCAAAAAAGCTATTGATGAGATTCTTATAATGGGCCAATTAAACCAGTTAACCTTGGATTCTGTGTCACTTTCGTCCAGTAGGTCAAGTACTCGAGCATCAACCCCATTGACATTTTCAACTCAACCTGTATGCACTTATCAATTATCCAATGAAAATGTCTCAACTGACATAAGCCAAGGGAGTCATTATAATATAACTGAACTTCTACAAGACCCAAATTATTCCTTAAACTAGTTATAAAATACCTAGATTAAACATCAAGGATAAAAATACATTCATTTGGTACAACAATTTATTTTCATTTAAAGGAAACTTTTTTGAACAATGTAATATTTAGTTAATGTATTTTTATAATGATGTAGTATACCTAGATTCAACTTCAAGGATGAATACACATTCATTAGGTACAATATTTTATTTTAATTTTTCATTGCTTAAAGGAAATGTTAAAAAAAAAAACAAGTAATATTCAGTTGATACAATTTATGATGTATATTAGTTAATGGTAATAAACTTTATCAGTTTTTGATGTTTTATTGCTGTTCACCCCTTGCAGAAGGTTGTTGTAAGCCTAACATTTTCCACTGCCATGCGACTGCACCATCAGTATAGAAATACTGACAAAACTTGTTTCTTACTTGCTTAGCACATGTGGTAGAATTCCTTCTCTGAGTTGGTTGTAATGGGACTAGTTGTTCCGGATCAGATCTCCAAGAACCCTCCTGTACAGTTGCATTATCTATATTTTCTATATCAGCTCCTTGAAAATATAACTGTCTATTCTTTTTCAGGATATAATTGTGCAGATAGCAGCATGCCAATGTGATTCGTGCGGCTTTTTCAGGTGCTAAATTTATAGTAGTTAATAAAATCCGAAACCTGCTAGCTAGTATCCCAAAGCAATATTCTATAATTCGTCTTGCTCGAGATAATCTATAGCAAAAGATTCTTTGTTCATCTGTTAGCTGACCACTGAAGGGTTTCATTAGATTTTCAGAGAGGGCAAATGCATTGTCTTCTACCATGACATACGGCATTTTCCCATAATTTCCTGCAGGTAAATCCTCTGGATCTGGAAATGTAATGTCATCATTTTCAAGTTGTTCAAAGAATTTGCTGTTAGATTGAACTCCTCCATCTGATGCTCTTCCATTTGCTCCAGCCTCAGCATATATGAATTCATAGTTGGCATTTCCAATGCCAAACAAGACAATGCTGAATGTTTTTTTTGTAATTATAATAGTATGAACCTGAATTTGCTGGTTTTTTTATGTTGACATGTTTACCGTCCACAGCTCCGATACAGTGTGGAAAATTCCACTTTCTTTCAAAGGACGTAGATAGATAGTTCTTTCCATTCATCTTTTGTAGTTGGAGTTTTGATTACTTGCTTCTTTTTTAGCACACTAATTATAGCATTGCAAGTAGGTAAAATAAACTGACCTATAGTTTGGGGAGAAATTCTCGTCAAAAACTTTAAATCCTCATATGATTGACCGGTCGCTAAAAATCGTAAAGTTGTTGACAGCTTTTGGTGTACTGTTATCATGTCATCCCTCATTTTAGTAGCCTTTTTTTCCAAGAAAGGCGTAACCAGGCTTAACAGTTCCTGATAGGTTTCATTGTTCATTCTCAAGAAGTTTTTGTAATCATCTGGAGCAGTTTCTTGTAGTTCACGTAACAAATTCACATGAGAATTATGTGGGCGATTTAGCAACCATTGCTTTGCCCAATACTTTCTTTTTTTACGCACTTTTTTTTTCGTTCTCAGCTGCACATAAACTAATTACTGTACCACATAAAAGTATTTCTTCATCTACGTCCATTCCGTAATAATTCTATTCAAAATTCTAAGACAACAATAATATGCCACAAAGTATGTTATCAGTACAGATCGACATCTATAAATAATGTTGGACGACTTGGTCTTATAGTGTATGCTCTAGAGCAGAAAATGTTGGCAAACATTGTTGTCCAACCAAGTTGGATAATGTATGGCCCGCTTCCAAGTCGTCCAACATTAGTTATAGATGTCGATCTGTACTGATAACATACTTTGTGGCATATTATTGTTGTCTTAGAATTTTGAATAGAATTATTACGGAATGGACGTAGATGAAGAAATACTTTTATGTGGTACAGTAATTAGTTTATGTGCAGCTGAGAACGAAAAAAAAAGTGCGTAAAAAAAGAAAGTATTGGGCAAAGCAATGGTTGCTAAATCGCCCACATAATTCTCATGTGAATTTGTTACGTGAACTACAAGAAACTGCTCCAGATGATTACAAAAACTTCTTGAGAATGAACAATGAAACCTATCAGGAACTGTTAAGCCTGGTTACGCCTTTCTTGGAAAAAAAGGCTACTAAAATGAGGGATGACATGATAACAGTACACCAAAAGCTGTCAACAACTTTACGATTTTTAGCGACCGGTCAATCATATGAGGATTTAAAGTTTTTGACGAGAATTTCTCCCCAAACTATAGGTCAGTTTATTTTACCTACTTGCAATGCTATAATTAGTGTGCTAAAAAAGAAGCAAGTAATCAAAACTCCAACTACAAAAGATGAATGGAAAGAACTATCTATCTACGTCCTTTGAAAGAAAGTGGAATTTTCCACACTGTATCGGAGCTGTGGACGGTAAACATGTCAACATAAAAAAACCAGCAAATTCAGGTTCATACTATTATAATTACAAAAAAAACATTCAGCATTGTCTTGTTTGGCATTGGAAATGCCAACTATGAATTCATATATGCTGAGGCTGGAGCAAATGGAAGAGCATCAGATGGAGGAGTTCAATCTAACAGCAAATTCTTTGAACAACTTGAAAATGATGACATTACATTTCCAGATCCAGAGGATTTACCTGCAGGAAATTATGGGAAAATGCCGTATGTCATGGTAGAAGACAATGCATTTGCCCTCTCTGAAAATCTAATGAAACCCTTCAGTGGTCAGCTAACAGATGAACAAAGAATCTTTTGCTATAGATTATCTCGAGCAAGACGAATTATAGAATATTGCTTTGGGATACTAGCTAGCAGGTTTCGGATTTTATTAACTACTATAAATTTAGCACCTGAAAAAGCCGCACGAATCACATTGGCATGCTGCTATCTGCACAATTATATCCTGAAAAAGAATAGACAGTTATATTTTCAAGGAGCTGATATAGAAAATATAGATAATGCAACTGTACAGGAGGGTTCTTGGAGATCTGATCCGGAACAACTAGTCCCATTACAACCAACTCAGAGAAGGAATTCTACCACATGTGCTAAGCAAGTAAGAAACAAGTTTTGTCAGTATTTCTATACTGATGGTGCAGTCGCATGGCAGTGGAAAATGTTAGGCTTACAACAACCTTCTGCAAGGGGTGAACAGCAATAAAACATCAAAAACTGATAAAGTTTATTACCATTAACTAATATACATCATAAATTGTATCAACTGAATATTACTTGTTTTTTTTTTTAACATTTCCTTTAAGCAATGAAAAATTAAAATAAAATATTGTACCTAATGAATGTGTATTCATCCTTGAAGTTGAATCTAGGTATACTACATCATTATAAAAATACATTAACTAAATATTACATTGTTCAAAAAAGTTTCCTTTAAATGAAAATAAATTGTTGTACCAAATGAATGTATTTTTATCCTTGATGTTTAATCTAGGTATTTTATAACTAGTTTAAGGAATAATTTGGGTCTTGTAGAAGTTCAGTTATATTATAATGATTCCCTTGGCTTATGTCAGTTGAGACATTTTCATTGGATAATTGATAAGTGCATACAGGTTGAGTTGAAAATGTCAATGGGGTTGATGCTCGAGTACTTGACCTACTGGACGAAAGTGACACAGAATCCAAGGTTAACTGGTTTAATTGGCCCATTATAAGAATCTCATCAATAGCTTTTTTGCATACAACTTTTGTGTCTCGTTCAGCTTTCTGTAGGATACAGCCCAGCTATCTGTATAGGTTGCGGCTTCGTCCTTCATAAGTTTCTGATGTTTTATGAAATCTAAATGTTCGACAGCTTTTTGCAAATACTGATCTTTAGTTGTATCATGAGTAGCCTGCATTTTTCTCTTGGTACCTACTGTATTTCCAATTCCCTGGTCATCGCTCTCATCCAAATTACTATCTCCAGGTATTGGATTTCTTGGTCTCCTAAAAAATCATGCAACAGATCGAAATACCATAAAGTTGGTTCGTACATGTCATCACCGCCCGCACCAGATTTTTCAGACTTTTCCTTCTTTTTTAATTGCCTCCTATAACAAGTTCTCATATTGTTTTTTTTTTTTTTTTCAAATCATCTAGAGTGGCATTGCTAACTATTTCCTTCAAGTTATTCAAGAGTACTTCCCATGCTTTATTTCGCTTGTTTTTACCTTTATATTCATCGCTTTTCACTTTCCAAATCGCAGGTAAACTTCTATATGTATCAATGAAACTTCTCGACTGTTCAGTGTCATTTATATTTGCCATAACGCCTATTTAACACTTTTATAAAACAGCTATTTCCAAAAGAATGTGCCTTTAAGCAAGGTCTACACGCGATGAAACTAGGCTTCCAACTGATGTTAATTGTGAAGTTGTACAACATGCCCATACATTGTCAAAAAGGTTGTACAACATTAGGCCACGCCCCCTTAAAATCAAAGCTGCTTTGATTCTCTCCAACCAAACCAACCAACCAAAATCTTGTTGTTCAACCTGCCCATACACTGTCCAACATTTAATACAACCCAACCAAGTTGTACAACAAGTTGGATAATGTATGGCCCGCTTGAATAAGTCGAAGCTGAACCCGGCCCGAATTGTCACTCGATCTGTGCGTTCAGCACCTTATGGTAATCACTCATTCACCCTGCACTTGCTGATGTCTACCGGTTGATAGCACGCGCCCCCTTCTCTCTCTCTCTCTCTCTCTCTCTCTCTCTCTCTCTCTCTCTCTCTCTCTCTCTCTCTCTCTCTCTCTATATATATATATATATATATATATATATATATATATATATATATATATATATATATATATATATATATATATATACACATGTTTGTGTGTATGTGTGTGTATATATATATATATATATATATATATATATATATATATATATATATATATATATATATATATATATATATATATATATATATGACTTTTTTTTATCACATCACCGTGATTCATATTCAATCAGTAAGCTACAAACGTCCTTTAATATCCAATTCGCTCTACCTCGGAAATAATATATTTTCATATATGTTGCGGAAGGGGAATTTTTTAGTTGATAATAAGTTCGCCGTCTCGTGGGCTCGAACCAGCGAAGACAAGAACTCAGGACTACAGAGGACGCATTTTAACCCACGCGGCCAGCAAGTGAGGTATAAGTGGATATCGTCTTCCCATATACAAATCGCCCGTCGAACTCAGGTGTTTGTATTTGGAGACGATATCCACCCACCTCTGCCATGCTAACCACGTAGTGCGTTTGTCGCACGCAGCCATATTATGACTTTTTTTATCACATCACCGTGATTCATATTCAATCAGTAAGCTACAAACGTCCTTTAATATCCAATTCGCTCTACCTCGGAAATAATATATTTTCATATATGTTACCGACGAACTTATTATCAACAAAAAAATTCCCCTTCGGTATATATATATATATATATATATATATATATATATATATATATATATATATATATATATATATATAATATTATATATATACAGTATATATATATATATATATATATATATATATATATATATATATATTATATATATTATATGGTGTGCCAGCATATCCCTGAAATGCATTGAGCAATTTCAACTAAACTTGGTACACGTATAACTTACTATCTAGAAAATCAGCGCTGTGGTGGTAATAAGACGCCACTAGCAATAAAGAGCACCAAAGAGGGTGGGGCTGGTTCCTCTAAAACGGGGCTGGTTCTGCCCGTAAACTTGGTAACATGACGAATTTATCACACCTAATTTCGGTGTACATATGGCTTACTATATGGAAAAGAATATTGTGGGGGTAAAAGTTAAGTATACCTTAGTTTAACCAGACCACTGAGCTGATTAACAGCTCTCCTAGGGCTGGCACAAAGGATTAGATTTATTTTACGTGGCTAAGAACCAACTGGTTACCTAGCAACGGGACCTACAGCTTATTGTGGAATCCGAACCACACTATAACGAGAAATGAATTTCTATCGCCGGAAATAAATTCCTCTAATTCTTCATTGGACGGTCGGAGAATCGAACGTGGGCCCAGCAGAGTGCTAGCTGAGAATGATACCCATCCGTTCAATGAGGAACTTTTGTGGGGGTAAGACATCAATGGCACCAAAGGGGGTGGGGTTAGGAAGAGAGAGAGAGAGAGAGAGAGAGAGAGAGAGAGAGAGAGAGAGGTGGGGGGTGTTAGCGAGGGGGGAGAGAGAGAGAGAGAGAGAGAGAGAGAGAGAGAGAGAGAGAGAGAGAGAGAGAGAGAGAGAGAGTGAGCTGAGGGGGTGTTAGGGAGAAGAAAGAGAGAAATAGACAAGGAGGGTTGGGGAGAGAGAGAGAGAGAGAGAGAGAGAGAGAGAGAGAGAGAGAGAGAGAGAGAGAGAGAGAGAGAGAGAGAGAGAAGGGGCTGTTAGGGAGGAGAAAGAAGGAAAAAGTAAGGGAGAGAAGTCGGAGAGAGAAGGAGAGGCATGTCGAAATCAGATAGGTTTATTATAATTCCCGACGTTTTCTGAACTACAAGTCCCATTTCTTAAGACTAAAAAGACAAACGTACTTATAAACATTAAAATGACTTAGACAAAAAACGAAAATTAAAAATTACAACTTTCATAAAATGGCTAAAACTGATAACCAAGCATTGCAATGCAGGAGAGAAGGCACACCTATATTTCAAGAAGGAAGACATTCAAGTGACAACGCAGGGCACCTTGCGGGTCCAGGAACACTCACGACAGATACAGAGACGTGGCAGATGACTCAAATCCAAATTCAGACTAAAAAAGTTTATTGGTATACATCAAATGGAGTGTAGCAGTATGCTGCTACACCCATGGCAGATGACAGGGAGTTTAACTGCGGAACTATCTGTTTAATAAATAATGATTCCAGAACCGTTAGAAGTTGGTCTTTCGAGGCTCCATCCAATATCCCAAAATCATCATATTTTATTTTATGTTTACATACAGTAGAAGCACATGGTCACGTATGTTAGAGAATTCAGGGTTCGACAGTTTAACCCCTGTCCTGTTACTAACACCGTGACGAGAATCTATTCTCACCTTCAGCAACTTCCGTGTGCAACCGACATAATTATGTCCCCAGGTCACATCTGGGGCAAGTGAATTTGTGTATTACACCGGTGGTCATTAGGGGTCTTAGCTTTTCTTTGTATTCGAATACAGAGCTAATCGTTAAAGGGTTTCTTGGTATGAGTTTTAAATTAATGGCCGGAACATGGCGACTGATGATTTTATATAATTCTTCGTAAAAAGACTTTTTATGTATTAGACTGGCAAAAAAGGGCAGCGTTGGAGCAGTAGGTACAGCTAATTTTGGACTGAAAACTTTGTTTAAAAATTTGTTAACGTTCCTAAAAAATAGCTTGGATGGGAAGCAGTTGTCAACTAAAATACTTCTGAAGATACATTATTTCCTCATGGAAAGAGATCCACTTAGAAGTCAAACTAAAAGCCCTATGTAATAGGGTCGATAATGAATTTAACTTGAAATTAAGAAAACAATGACTATAAAAGTTAGATCCCAGAACCGTAAATGTTTTTTTAATCGTCATATCAAAACGCTCATTATTCCTAAAAACTAAAACCTCTTAGTTTTTTAGAATATGACTAGAAAATTATTTTCCGGGGCGTCCCAGGCTCTTTACACTAGGGACGCAATAGCTTCAAGCGTTCATTTTCTTTTTCATAAAATAATAATAATCGTGTTGACCATCTTTCCCGGGGTGTATTTCAACAGGGAACTTCTGCTGTCACCAAAAATCCATGTTCCTTCGAAACGAGTGCATGCTACTCGTTTTGTGGAACATCATTGTCTGTATTCTGCTCTGGTCTTGTGATGTCAAGCTTCCCACTGCCACACGCTTTTTGTTCCCTGAACATTAAGTCTGTGGAAGAGCTTTTCTGTACGTAGTATGGTTACTGATGCTCAGAAAGAAAGAAGGCATGTTATTTTAAAGAGATTAGTTGTGTTACCCTGAAATTTCTTCACCTTTAACAAAATCTTTTATCTTTTGTCGAACCTTTCATCCAATTATACATTTTTATTAATTGACGGCACATAATCAATCTTCAGAAATTATCCGATAATAACTTAAGGATGCTAAAACCCAACTTGATCTTAAATCAAAACTTGCATTTTCTAATCCTTACACATATTTCTGACTACACGACTAACAAAGAAAAATCCCATCAAATGAACAGGGAAAGGTTCTTGACTGAGGTTCCGCCTATGTAAACTGTGGTTTATCCTATTGGTAAAATGTTTCATACCTCAAGTGTATATACATATGTATGTATATATATATTATACATATACAGTATATATATATATATATATATATATATATATATATATATATATATATATATATATATATATATATATATATATATACATATGTACTCTATATATATTTATAAATATTCTGCTGTTCGACCTCCCAACATTATTTTGTATTAATATACTCCTAACAAAGACCAGAAGAACGTTCTAGGAAAAGCAGAGAGAAGGGAGCTAGTTGTGTTTTCAAAATTAACAGTTCCTAACAGGGAGGTTTTCACCAGGTCACCTCTAGTGAGGGTGTTCTTAAGCCTTCATTTCCCTCTGTACTATGTATCGACAATATTTCTGTCAATTTTAAGACTGCTGGAGGCTATTGAAGGAATGCTGTTCACGAAAACACCGACACCCCGCTTCCGAATTAGGGAGAGAGAGAGCACAGCCGTCTTAGAGAGCACACACACGTCAGTGCTCCTGATAATTCTGTCCTTTGTCCCTTCTCCAGTCTTTTATTTGCTAAGTGAATCGACGTTACGCATTGTTCCAGAAGTCAGGGGCGTCTGTTGCATTGCGCAAGCAGCCTACATGAAGGTAACTCTGGAATTGACAACATTTTGTCGATTGCTGGTATTTCTACCCCTGTATTTCTATTTCCATTTTTCCCCCTTCCTCAGCCACTGACTAGAGATCCTGGTGGAACCATAATTCCTGTATGAAGTCTAGTATATGAATAATTATTATTGCCTAATGAGACTACAATAGGTATCCCCCCCCCCTTGCAGTAAGTAGGAATTAGGGAGAATTCAAGTATAGGTAATACTCAGGTAGCCTTGGAAACTGATCATACCACTGTTTGAAAGAGGAATAGCCTTTTAAAATACTTGAATTGCTTACAAGGGAGCTAAGAGACGATCACCCGTTGCATTTCAACTGAAGTAGGGAAATATGTCTGTGTCTGAAGAGGACTACTTGGCTCATGTAAATTCCCTCACTTATAACAGCGCATTCTTTCTTTTGTTGGGACTAGGTGGGAAATGAATGGGTTGGGTGTAACTCATTTGTTTCAGAAATAATTCAAATTATTCAATAACATAGTTCTGACTGGCGACCTAATCTAATTAAGTAATTGTCTGTCTTTTGGGGTAACTTTTAGCTTTAATTGACAGGATTACGTGGGTCTTAGGTTGAACAGGGCTACATAAATTACAATAATTAATAAAAAACTCATCAGCCAAAGGACCCACGTAAGAATATATATATACATATATATATATATATATATATATATATATATATATATATATATATATATATATATATATATATATATATATATATATATATATATATATATCACACATTACCACAGGTGAAAATTAAGAGATGGGGTGTAGGTCCTGACCGGTTTCGACTTTATTTCCAACCCATTGACGAAGGACTGATACAGAGTATTAGAATTCACAAATATATATACTACAGGAATAGTACTGACATACATAAACAACCGCTAGAGACTACATATCCACCCACAGGCAGGTGTCAAAGTAGGAGTGGCCTTCAAAACTCATTTGGCTAAAAATCACCATATACTCTCAGCGGACAATACTGATAAACATACCGACCATAGGCGGCATCAGATCCACACCTGACAGGTGTCAGGGAGGCGGGGTTTGGAAAACTCATTAGCACTGCTGCCCCCGTACTGTGTTTACAAATATGATAATCTTTTTTCCATACATCTCTACTGCCTAACTGAAAATCTAAACAATTTACAAATATCTTTTGATATTAAAGGATCATGTTTATACATCCCTTGACTGATATTCTGTAACTTTATTTTGTAAAGCTAGATTCAGTGATATTACTTTCTGGTGTGTTATTAGAATATGCAGTCCTTTTTGTTCTCACTAACATGTACAGAAATACCACTGTTCCTCTGTGCATATCTCTCACATTTTTTATGCTGTTCTAGTCTCTTTTCCTGTGTTGTACCCATTTGGCCAATATAAGAGTTGCCACAAGACTTACATGGAATTTTATATACACTCCCTTTAGTATTGTCGTGGGAGTTCTTGATAAGTACATGTTTCATTGTTTTATTGTTCTTAAATGCGACATTAACACCAAAATTCTTAAGAAGACTGGAGATATCTTTCATATTATTATTATAAGGCAGTACAAGCAGATTTTTTGTGCTGTAAGGTTCTTTTTGGTTTTGATTCATAGTCTTTTTTGCCGCTTCTAATGCATTGTTTAATACAATGTCAAGATACTTCAATTTCTTGCCTGTATTCCTAACCTCATCTATTTTCTCATCAATATATTCAGGGCTACATACACGTAATGCTCTTAAAAACATAGATGAAAACACTGATTTCTTAACCTTATTGCTTTGCACATAGGAAGAAATATTAGTAGTTTTCTATACACACTATATTTAAACCCATTACTATTTCTTCGTATGAGGACATCCAAAAAGGGTAAGCACCCATCATTTTCCATTTCCATAGTGAATTTAATTGATGGTACTAATTGATTTAACTTTGCAAAAAAGTTATTTACATCTTCGTTCCCTGGCCATACACAAATTATGTCGTCAACATACCTAGACCATGTTTCATTGCATGGAATTATGTTGTTTAATATTTTCTTTTAAAAAAATTCCATATATAAGTTACTTAACACTGTGAGTAAAATTTACCGTTAAATTCAAATTTACATTCTTTCACACATAATTTAATCAGTTCAATTAAAGTGCTTTTAGAAAATGGGATTTCCAGCTGTGTGTTCTCTAATAATTCCAATAAAAACTCCATTAGATCATCAATTCGTACCTTTGTGAATAGTGATACTACATCAAAACTCCCAAGCCTGGATTCGCTATCATATTATATTGGCCAAACGGGTAAAGCACTGGAAAAGAGAATAGAACAGCATAAAAAAAGCGTGAGATATGCACAGGGGAACAGTGGTATTTTTATACACGTTAGTGAGAATGGTCATGCTATCAACTGGAAAGGGGCACAAAGGATTGTATATTCTAATAAGGCACTGGAAAGGAATATCATTGAATCTAGCTTTATAAAATAAAGTTACAGCATTTGTAATCACAGTATGGGGGCAGCAGTGCTAATGAGTTTTCCAAACCCCGCCTCCCTGACACCTGTCAGGTGTGGGTTTGATGTCGCCTATGGTCGGTATGTTTATCAGTATTGTCCCCTGAGAGTATATGGTGATTTTTAGCCAAACGAGTTTTGAAGGCCACTCCTACCTTGACACCGGCCTGTGGGTGGATATGTAGTCTATAACGGTTGTGTATGTTCGTCAGTACTGTTCCTGTACTATATATATTTGTGACTTCTAATACTCTGTATCAGTCCTTCGTTAATGGGTTGGAAATAAAGTCAAAACCAGTCAGGACCCCCGTCTCTTATTTTTCACCTGTGGTAATCTGTGATAAATGAATAACGTACAGAAGTGATTATAATCGTATATATATATATATATATATATATATATATATATATATATATATATATATATATATATATATATATATATATATATATATATATATATATATATATATATATATATATATATATATATATATATATATATATATATATATATATATATTTTTTTTTTTTTTTAACTCATGAAGTATAAAATATACTCTAGCACAGGATTTAAAGAGTAAAATCAAATCAGATCTCTATTTTGACCAATGAGCAACTTTACAAATAATTCACTAATTACTTCCGATAGCCCTATGGAATAACATAAAATTCGGTGTAATAGCAACGTCCCCAAATATTTCATAATTCTTTCCCTTAAGCGACAGATTTATCGGCAGCAGTTAAAGAATTTCCTGATCGGATGACAATGTCAGCATAGGTAGACATCGAGGTGATTTATGTGGCAAATGTAGCGAAGAGTTCAGCTATTGGAAAACAATGAAGAATCTTTAGATTCCGAAGATCTGCAGAAATACATCATATCACGACACCTTATACAGATCAGAATTCATGTATGAATTAGATTTATATATTCATTTATCGGATGTTGTATTAACCATCTGTATTCAAAAACAGTTTTCATATATAAATTCTATTTTTATAATGATAGTTACATTTACCATAACGGTACAAATTCGAAGGAAAGTTTGATTAACTGTCAACTGGTAAACGGCCGAAACGAGCGACGAAAAAGTAAAAAATGCGCCGAAGTTTCTTCGGCGCAATCGAGCTTTCTGTACAGCCGCTACAGTGTATAATCAAGGCCACCGAAAATAGATCTATCTTTCGGTGGTCTCGGTATAATGCTGTATGAGCCGCGGCCTGTGAAACTTTAACCACGCCCCGGTGGTGGCCTGTCCTATATCGTTGCCAGAAGAACGATTATGGATAACTTTAACCTTAAATAAAATAAAAACTACCAAGGCTAGAAGGCTGCAATTTGCTACGTTTGATGATTGGAGGGTGGATGATCAACATGCCAATTTGCAGCCCTCTAGCCTCAGTAGTGTTTAAGACCTGAGGGCGGAAAGGAAACGTGTGGGCAGAAAAAAGTGCGGACGGACAGACAAAGCCAGCACAATAGCTTTCTTTTACAGAAAACTAAACGCGTTGTGTGTAAGGGAATATAAAACTGGAACAAAGAAATGGTAATAAAAAGGAGCTATGTCGTGCCTCCTAGAAAGAGAGAGAAGATATAATAAGCTTTCTCTTCAAGTGATAAGAGAAACAGGGAAGCAATGTCGAAGTTTAGAAGCACTGGAGAGAAGTCGTCACCATACAAAGCAACTTCGGAATACCTGCTCTATAAAGAGAAATTTAGGATTTAGAAGACTTTTGGGTGTGGGAAAATTGTTGGATCATACAGGGCCTGTCTTCTCCAGCTCAGAGCCAGTGGTTAAAGTTGTGCTTATCTGGATAAATATCTTTTTTAAGATGTTCGTATGGTATCAGTACATTCAAAAACAACTTACAATCTTCACTGCACAGCTTTTGCTAATATTTTCGAATATTAAGATGAAGGAATTTCGTGGCATTCTATATTCTTATTCCAAGTTTTTTCTTCTATTGTATAATGAAAGATTGTCAATAAAGAAGCTTGTGATCATCCCAGAATCAGACAAACCAAGTAAATAATTAAACGATGAAGGTTTCAAGCTTCTTTCTGGACTTATGGAGACTTCAGGAGACCATATGAAGAAGATCTTGTAAGAAAGAACATTAAAAAAAAAAATACAACCTGAGGACTCCATGACTGAGAAATAAGCAGAATTACATGTAATACTCCGGAAAGACCGCAATAAGTACTGTGGGAGGAAAGCGTTTACAGACTCAGCAATAAGATTATCCGAACACAAGAGAGGCTACAGACATCGTGAATTAAGCTGTGTATTGGGAGGCACAAATCCAATATCTAG
>JANJGK010000044.1:21341439-21348939 GCA_039081455.1 Macrobrachium rosenbergii
GGATCTTTTATTCTTTCAAAAACAATGGAAAATGATCTCTGAGAAATCCGGAGACAGATAAATGAAAGAACTGATGTCCGGATCGAATTAAAGTGATTTAAGAGCGGACAGAAAAGAAGTCAAAGAAGTCAGCATGAAGATTTGTAACGATAGCAAAGTCAAATCAAGGTTGTAAATCTGTTCACTTTTTCCTCTGTTTTTTAGTTTTATTCGTAAGAGAAATGGGGCCAAAAGCCTGGAAACTGAAATCAACATCAAAACACTGCTATAAATAAACGTTAAGTGTGTTTTCTTATTTCTATATAAGACTTGAAAGTAATGTGAAAATTACGTCCTTTGCGGGTAATAAAATGTTTAAATATATGGATGTTACTTAATTTATTTTTGTGTAGACTTTATTTTCACTGGAAAAAAGAAAACATAAATCTGTAATGGACCCACCTTTCACGAACTACAAAGAGCTGAGCTTTTTTTTTCTTCTGCAGTTTATACTCCTTTCAACAAAGTTTAAGAGCAATACTCCAGATAATAAAAATGGGAAGGGAAGCGACAATTCCAACTAGAAAAACGCAGCCAGGATACATGCGTTACTTAAATTGCGGTTGAAATTCCAACAATGTGTATCACAGGTTATTACGATCTTCTATTCTCAAACGGTAGGAATTCTGCATAATCTTGTGGTGGTTAAATCACTGTAATGATTTTGAATGATTCATGAAATTAGTGCTGTCAAGCCAAGCACTGGACATTTTCTATCACTCAGTGCCTAATACGGTGAAAAGAGGGAGTTGGAGCGGTTGGACAGCTAGATCCAGAAAACAAAGGAGATGAACTACAGGGATCTAAGGGTAGAACTGGGAAGACACCCCACAACTGAACAGAAAAAGTAACAGTAAAAGTAAATGGCTAGAAAATGGATGGAACGTGGGGCCGTAGGAAAGCTTCAAATACCCTTTAGTAATGCCTACAGTTCACCACGTCAGATGCTATGGCGACACTACTCCCTTACGGTGATAAATCAGTGAAGAATGAGCACAAAGGAATAGACAAATGAAAAATTAATTTGAATTTCAGTGGACTGCAACATCAACATGTATGTGTACCAATCATCTATAAACTTTTTCCGAAAGGAACCGCAGTTCAATACCGCCGTCTTCATCGCCAACAGGCTCCAGACTTCATGAAAATTCCGGGAATGAAATTGGAATCGTATGCCATTTGGCTCTGCTGAGATTAGGCTCCCTGTTATAGAGCCTCCCACAGGAATGGAGGCAGGAGGACTAATAAACGAGACCGACTTTTAAACGGATGATCTCGAATTTCGAACCTTAATTACCTTTTGATAGATATCCAATAATGAATTGGAAGAGGAATAGATACTTCTGCGCTTTCCCAACTTTGATTTATCGCCATTCCTTTTGCATGTTCCTTCTTAAAGCGCAAGTCTTTTCAAATAAAATAAAAGGAATGTCGACTGGCAATACCTTGCGATGCTATTTCCTAGCTCAGATGTGTTTTCTGTTTAGTAAGAGAACTATTTATGGTCCAGAAATAGCGAAAGAAAACGAGAGAAAATAAAGAAATCGTTATGGAATGTTTGTAATATTCATTAACATTATATACTGTGACTCATAATTAATAATTTTGTTCAAGAGGCTAGTTTGCGCCTTTTCCTTTCTATTGACAGTACTGTTTCTCTGGAATACATTTTGAAATCGCTGTTACTCTGGAATAAGAAAAAGCGCATTATATTTCCTCCAGATTTCATGAAGTAAAAAGAATTTTTATAAGGCAAGCCCAAAATTATTCATTCTTAACATTTTCTTTAATAGCACTATCCTGCTTGGTCCTTAATTGGTTTGTCATCATAAGTTTGTTTTTATTTAAGGTTTATTGGAAAGACCATTATCTGAAATGTTAACATCGAAATTATATAAAAAAATTTAATCTACTTAATTTATAAGGACATTACGACCCAACTCCATTAGCATTTTAAATAAATATAATTCTCATTCTTCTACATAACGGTGCGAAGTCGTTTAGTTACACTGTTCTGAAATATAATTGGGTTCTTAAGCTCATAAACGCTTAAAATCGTTGCTTTGATATCACGTATCCGTGTCAAAAACTCTCATACTCGCTGATCTACCAACTTGAAACAAAGACTAGACCTCCTGTTGTACACACACACACACACATACACACACACACACACACACACACACACACACACACACACACACACACACACACACACATATATATATATATATATATATATATATATATATATATATATATATATATATATAATATATACTGTATATATTATCAAGATTATCCTCTCATATGCCATCTTCCAGTCATTAATGAAATGAGGACTAAGCAATTAATATCTATTTTAGTATGATTCACTGTAGGCGGATTCACCTCTATAACCTCTCTCTCACCACTGCCTTTTGGGGGGAAACCACTTTAATCTCCTGCTTGTTCAAGTGCTGCGGACCCGATCAGAGCTAATCGTCGCCCGAGGCAGGTCAGCTGGTGGGCTGAACAAGTGTGTTCCGCCATCTTGAAACTGCAGCAATGCTGCCACGATCACAACACCACCTAGGAAGAGGAAAAACTTAATTCCTGAAAGCGATAAAGGGTCTTGGAGAGACACGATCAGCCTTAGAATTCCTCAGGCGGCACCATAGGACGGAGGTTCGTCCCTTGCTCCATTAAACTGCCTATTTCCAACACGTGGCTGGCAGTATCCAAAGTAACTTTTGTTGTGAACTAATTCACTTACCCTCCCTCTCGCTGGCCTTCATAAAAAGAGAACTTCAGCTCCGAAATAAGGTAAAGTACCAGGATTTAAGGGTTTTCATCAGTCATGTTCCATATTCATCTTTAACTATTTTCTGTTCCTTTTCATAGTGCAATATACCTACATTGAGACCTGTATTGCTTTTTATTCTGTGCTGTTTAATTTGCAAAGCATTGACGAGAAGTGTAATGTGATCGTATGTTATTCAGCTGTGGATCTGCATATCATCTTGGGTGCATAGTGGTCCCCACTATCTCATTTTCAACACCCTTCAAAGCGGGCATGCCATTTTGCTTCCTCCTGCAAATTCCCAGTCATTTAATTTTAGCTGACCTCATGGCCAGGGTCTACATTTTTGTGTTAATTAAGGTAAGTTGCATGTCATCCTAGTATACCCCATTAATCTAGCAAGACTCCAGTTTTAAAAATAATATATCTATATATATATATATATATATATATATATATATATATATATATATATATGTATGTATGTATATAGTTATGTAATATACGGTATATATATTATATATACATATATATATATTATATATATTATATAACACACACACACACACACACACACACACACACACATATATATATATATATATATATATATATATATATATATATATATATGAACTGATCTATATAGAAATTCATGTTTACCATATAACAAAAAATCTGCTAGTTTTTTGTATGTCTTTGTGATCAGAGAGTAACGAACAGATACTGCTGATTCGTCGAACGCCATATGATCGTTGGGGTTTGGCATAGGCAATTGAAATGAGTGCCATACATAGAAGACCCTTATTGGTTCCTTTTGATTATAAGAGACCAATCAGCTGAGGTCTATGACTTAAGCAAGTTCAGTTTGAGAAGTTAATGATTATTGGTCGACGGGTTCGGGGCACGGCTAAAAAGACAATGAGCGGTGCGTGTCTCCTCAAAGTACCTTCCAACTATAATTGCATAATTAACGCGCCGCCTCAAAGTACCTTCCAACTATAATTGCATAATCAAGTAGCGCAATATTAGCAACAGGGACCTGTGTAACTATTAATGAAAATACACGTGTTAATTGTATCTTGCGCGTTTCATTTGTACTGGTAGAACCTTTATATGACCGAGAATCAAATCGTTTTTTGGTGTCAGTTGCGAGGTGTTGCCAGTACATACTAATTGACAGTGTCATTGTGATGGTGAAATAAACAATGCAAACTCGAAAGTCGGCGCGCGACGGCAGGAGTACCAGTACTAGCAGTACCAGTGCTAACAACAACAGTGCAAAGGAAGAAGACAGTGCGAAAGATCTGTCAACGAACATCCAACAGGCATTAAAAGAGTTGCAAAAATTAACAAATGAAATACAAAATAAAAATCCCGTCGACCCACCTACAATTTCGGTCAATGTCGCGTCGTTTCCGCAAGCGCGACCAGACGAGAAAATAAGAAACTGCGGTGCTAGATGGATCAGTGCCTGAGTTTGACGACTCACGCACTGGTGAAGGTTTCCTTTCGGTCGAGACCTTCATAAAGTGAATTGAAAACGCTACAGTAGGCTGGACAGATAGAGAAAAAATTGTGCAAACAAAACACAAAGTGACCGGGAATGCAGCAGGGCAAATCACGAGTTGGGATGCCAGTTATTCCGTATACTTGGGTACTTTTAAATGGCACCTCACCTAACAGTGATCGTAAGAATGAATTAGGGTACTGTAAATTCACCAAAGCAACGAATATGTTCCCATGCAAATATGCTCTCAGAGAGAGAGAGAGAGAGAGAGAGAGAGAGAGAGAGAGAGAGAGAGAGAGAGAGTGGGTTTTCTTTATCCAAGACTTGCGTATACCGCAAGCACCAAATCTTACATAGAGTGCAACCCCAAAACCTTCCTTTCCTCATGTCAGGAAGTAGGCTTCTTTTTCACATGTCAGGGAGCCGCTCATGAGTGCAAGCCAAAGAATTTCCCCTTCCACAGTGCCACTATTCTGAGACACTGCCAACAACTGGGTTACTGAAGTGCTTACCTTTCACTTTTCCTTTTACTCATTGCTCAAGCTCTGCCTCGTGCAGAGTGCCATTTCCTTCAGTGCAATTTGGTTGTACTGCCTCCTAGTGTTGTTCCCCGGAACACACCGGCACCCTAGTGCCACCAAGACATAGTCCTCACATCATAAGCCACAGCACCTACTGTACCTGAGATACAGAGTGCCAATGACAGCATATCCATCCATAAGGATCAGGTGCTCCTTCAGGGTCACTCCATCAGTGTGACCTCTGCACAGCATGCTCAGCCACAGTGCCACCTTATTGAGAAAGTGCCATTCCAAAAAAGTGCCACCAAGTTACTGGACACTTCCCCATTGCCACACACCTCTTCCCCTAGACGTTCTAAAAGACTAGATTCATGTTGTTAGAACAGTGCCAAGCCCTCATGAGCATGGGCAAGGATGCAGGTTACATGGGACAGGAACTCACCCAGTGTGTTAAAGAACAGCTGGATGATATACTCCTGCAGGAAAGAGAAGATCTAAGGAAGTACGAAGAAGCTAAGGCAGCACAAGACCTAGCTCTCAAGGATAGTGTGTGAACTCTCAAGGATAGTGAGTGAGCTCTCAAGGAGAGTGAGCTAGCTCTCAAAGAAAAGGAGCTCAACCTGGAGAAGCCTCCAACCCCACACCTGCTGCCCCTAATGCTCCAATATCCAGCATTAATGTTTGATTCCTAAATGGACAGAGGATGAGCCCGAGGAGTGGTTGGAGGAAGTAAAAGCATTCTTCGAGAACTACTCCACCACTGAGACGGAGAGAGCCGCACTGCTTGTCAAGCACATGGACGGCAAAGCTAAAACTGCCCTCTGCTTACTGGATAAAGGTAAGTGAGGGAACATGGTAGAAGTTCGACAAGTGATCACCAAGACATGCAAGATCACCCCAGAGAGATGGAGACAGCGTTTTAGAGGTCTCGCCAAGGAAGTTGGATGGGACTGGGCTGAATGGGACCAATCATAAGACCCAATCAGGACAACATTGGCTCGACGCCATGACGTGCACAGAGTTCCAGAACTTTTTAACCAGACCATGCTGGAGGATCTCTTCAAGTGTGCTCCTGGACCACTCGCTGTGCACCTCAATGACAAGCAACCTAAAACACTCGCAGAAGCTTGTCGTATGGCCAACGACTGGGAGACCTTTAACCAGTCTCACAGCACATCTCACCGGCTCACAGTGCCACCCATTCATCTCCTGGGATCAGCTCGCTCGAAGAAAGGACTTCCTGCCAAGCCACCAACGTGTAACTTCTGTAGGAGAGTTGGTCACCCAGAATCTGAGTACCAATTTAAGAAGGGAGTTAACCAGAAGTACCCTCAAAAGGACTCCAATGACTCCCCTCCATCCACGACCAATCAGGCTTCTCCACCAACATCATACTTCTCAGGGGCATACATAGCCTCTGGGTACAAAGTGGACATATTCATGATGGTTAAAAGATAGTTATTACTAGCTTTAGTTCTTGACAGAAGTCCAACAATATCCACTAGTAACTTAGTAAATGGTGTATCAATAGGAGAAATAAGAACGAACAGACTTTTTGAGGTGGTTATATTAGGTTTTCCTACAAGTTGGCATGCGTGACAAGTTTTGCAATACTACTTAACCTGTTTTCTAATCTTGAGCCTATAAAAATAGCATAAAATTCTATTAGTAATATTTTTAATTCAAAGATGACCAGCCACTGGAACATCATCAGCATATTTCATAAATACTTTATGATACTCTGCTGGCAACACTACCTGGTAGAATAATTGCTACTCCTCATCAGTTGGCATCTGCTGGTCTCTATTTATGCATGAGAACTCCTGAAGAAATGAAATAACACTCTAAAACTGTCTTCATGTCTGATTCACCACAGACTGTAGGCTATCAGCCAAGCTTTTAGTTCTTGATTCTTTGGCTGAGCCTGGATAAGAAGTTCCTTACCAAATGGAAGTTCTGCCAAGAACTGGGATTCCTTATTCAATTTCCTGAAAAATCTTTCTCCTAGAAAGACTTCATTGTTCGAGTGTTCAACATTATTTACTTTATATTGGCATAGATCTAGTTATAACACAAAAGGGGAAAATAGCAGAAATAACATCACCAATTTCTATGTCTTTTTTCACCACAGATGAATTATCAACTAAATGCAAACTTCATATTTTGCCTCCTTCAGTATCGCCACCAAGAATGAAACTAGCATTCTCCACAGGTATTCTGGCATGACTCCCTACTTTAACAGGTCCAACTTTAAGTTCAGAGTGCAGATTCAAATCCTGAAGTGGAATCCATTCATATTCAGCACCAGCGCCTTTAATGATTACTTTGGTTCCATCTTCAGTCTCAAAGACAGAATACCCTCAAGTGTTAAGGGCTAACTGCAGCCTGCATCCCTTAACAGTACCATAGGCTTTTTGGAGCACTTACGGATACATAACCTTCAGAAATGAAACTTTTGAATTTTTTTTTTTACTCCAACCCTGTCCTGACCTTATCTTCATTTGAACTGTGTTTCACAAGACCCTCCAAAATAGTTTAATGGGCACCCTAGGTTGATCAAGTCTAAACACTTAATTTGTTTTCTTTCCTTTACCTTCTCCAATTTCCAGCACCTGATACAGGATGCCCCTTTCTCCCGCAATATGAAC
>JANJGK010000044.1:21358939-21378939 GCA_039081455.1 Macrobrachium rosenbergii
TATCCCAGCCTAGCCATGGCTATCCACTGAAAAATCGTTCCAGCAAGGAATCAGAGCTTGGAATTTCCAATGTCTGTCCGCTACTGTTTCTTTCACAGCAATGCCCTACATTTCACAAGAGACCCTTGCACGCAGCAATTTTCACAACGTATCAACTAGTACACACTTCCATTTAACACACCTAGAAATCCGATTAAAACCAGACCCAAGGATTCTAGAAAGTTCTATCTAGAACAGGGACGGAAAGCTCCGGCTGGACCTGTGTTGTTGATGCTTTGAAATCCAAATGTTAGAGTATGAAAAATGCTGAATTATCAGATGTCCAGGTCACATTCTTCTACCTGCAAGATTTGCTATACATTGCAAGAGATCATGTGTCACAAGCATGTACACAAATCCTACTTACACAAGTGCACACACACACACACACACACACACACACACACACACATATATATATATATATATATATATATATATATATATATATATATATATATATATATATATATATATATATATATATATATAGTCTCGAATCGCGTCAAAACCCATGGACTTGGAACGTCAGATAAACAAATGTATCCATTCAGCCATGAATGGTGTTGTTGTCATTATCTCCACTGCTATTTCCTTTGCTATCAGTGTTCAACAGAATTCAGTTACTGCCCCATTTCCTTTGACTGCTGAATCAATGTTGTATCCCATATGCTGAAAATCTCATCATCAGCTTATGAGCAAGGGATCAACCTATCCTACTAGTAATCAAGGTGTTCCAGTTATCTAACTTGAACACATTTTCACACTTCCTGCATATAAAAGTCTTTTCATTGACCTTATTTCTCTTTAACTTCTCTTCATGACCGAACCACCTTGAGAGTCTTACCTTCCTTTTCAACAACTTAAGTTGTTTACTTCATATTGTGCACATGTTTACATTTCTCAAGCTTTCAACCCTTTATAGTTCACATGAACTATGCAGACAATCATTTCCATGCATCTTATTTTCAATTATATTGCATTTCAGTTGCATAAAGGATGTCTTGCTCTCATCATTCTTTTCATGTGTTCCAACTTTTGCTTCCATAGACATTACTCTTTCGATTCTATCAGTAGGCCTATTCACGAAATTTATTTTAAAAGATATAACACGAATTAACAAAGTCTATTCATTCAGCACCTATACAAACATTCATTGCTACATGTTCCTGACTTACTTTCATATTTCTTTTCGGATCCAAGTAAATGCTTTGATATTAGTTATAGCGATGTAATTTGCTAGTCAGTACAATCCAAGTGCTTGGTCAGTACTGTACCTTATTCAGCATATTCTGTGTGGCTTCTTCTAATAAAAACAGGCATAATAATAATAATAGTAATAAAAATAATAATAATAATAATAATAATAATAATAATAATAATAATAATAATAATAATAATAATAATAATAATAATTCTCGTGTATCTCCACCCCGTCAAATTGAAGACTGCTTATGAAATCGCGAGATAAATTTAGCACTTGGTAATTGGACCCTTGAAAACATGCGTAATTGATGCATGGAATATATGAATCTTGCAATATGTTGCCTGTATTAAATTATTCACGACTTTGAAGGATATCAGTCTCTTATCCGGTACATGATATATTTCGCATTTAGGACTTCACGTTCGCACGTGTGACATAAATTATTTCGAAATCGACCTGTCGTGACAGCTCCGTTCGACCGAGGAGCTCTTTAACTGCTTCCAATAAATCTGTCTTGGGAAGACGACATCTTTGATATATGAGGAGCCTTATTTTCGCACTGCAATTTATGTAACGTGGCAAAGGTTGATGCCTTGAATTTGTTCATCTCAAGTTGAACGTTGCCGTTATTATTTCTTCTACTTTTTCGTTGAAATTTGTCATTCCATAATGAATCAAGCAAGTCAAGAGGTTTTAGAGTGTAAAACACGAGCGTTTCTTTCAACTCTCATTCATTCTGATACTCGTGGACGCGCCATATCTCTTTCTCATTACAATTCTTTCTATTTCTTTTTTCTCTTTAGAAACATAACATACCAACCGAAAATGATAATTTCCATCTTACTGGCCCTTTTCAAGGTAGCTTTGCTAATGATATTCACGGTTTGAGAATAGGGTTTCTTTCCCGGAATCTTGAGATCCCGGGATCCCGGCCATATTTAGCCCAGTTTTGTTTCCCAGGATTTGGTTTCAAATCCCGGGATATTCACTTTCACGATTTTTGTATAATTTACGTTCAATAACGTATAAAAAAAAAAAAACCCGGAGAAGGGAGATTTCACTAAGGTGCTTAGTTTCTTACAACATTCTGACACCAT
This sequence comes from Macrobrachium rosenbergii, assembly GCA_039081455.1. Lineage (NCBI taxonomy): Eukaryota > Metazoa > Arthropoda > Malacostraca > Decapoda > Palaemonidae > Macrobrachium > Macrobrachium rosenbergii. Next base: position 21,361,283 of record JANJGK010000044.1, read on the forward strand.
GAATGGGCTTTTCATTGCCAAATTAAGAACAAGGCTGACACACAAAAGTATTGACTGTTTATGCTTCCTGAAAAGTTATTTCATGAACAAGACCTGAATTCACAAAAGGATAAGACAATCGTAAGGCCTATTATGCTCATCGTAGGGCTACGAACTATTATCTACTATTCCCTATGAACTCTGATGAGCTTAACTGGACTTACGATCCTCTTATCCTTTCAGATATTTCATTTTCACCAAGAATGTACTAATGTTACTCGTGTATTGAACAATAAGGAGACTTTCGCATTTTACTCCTTACAAAGTTAGTAAAATCATATAATTCTCTGTTCAAACTTCCAGTTTTAAACATGATAAAGTATCAGTATACACCTTAAAGATTTCCTCAGTTGAATAAAAACGCATAACATGTAGCATGAAATTCAACAAGTACCAGGAAATAATGATTTTCATAGGGCATTTGTTATTATGCCTAATCGCGGGAAATACTGGAATTTCCCGGGAAGGATCAAACTTATTCCGAAATCCCGGGATACTGAAAACCTCCTAAAACAAGAAACTCGACTTACGATTGTCTTATCCTTTTATGAAATCAGGCTTTGTTGTTCATGAAATAACTTTTCAGGAAGTATAAACAGTCAATACTTTTGTGTGTCAGCCTTGTTCTTAGTTTGGAAATGAAAAGCCCATTCATGGTGTCAGAATGTTGTAAGAAACTAAGCACCTGGTTGTAGCTGAACTTGTTCACTGCAGCTCTTCTTGAATCTTGAAATCTCTCTTCCCCGGGCTTTTTCTTTTTTTACATATTGAATGTAAATTATACAAAAAATACGAAAGTGAATATTCCGGGAAACAATACTGGGCTAAATATGGCCAGGATCGAGATACCGGGAAAGAAGCACTACTGCACGTGCAACATTCCCTCATTTTTCACCGTCAGACAGTAGCAAAGGCGGACCGATCAGCGAATACCTCATGGACAGTTCACTGTCATCCTCGTGACGTCTTTCGAAATACTCAAGAGATTCGTGATTCTCGTGTTGTTTAATCTTTTTAAGGTACTTATACACATTATTGGAAAAAAAAACAGATAATAGCATCAATACAATAAAAGTACTTTAAATAAAATGACAAAATAATCTAATGAGGGTAACTTCAGAGGGAATGCATGATACTCCTTTATGTAGGAAAAACTTCCCTTTCATCTGACACCCTCCTGACATAGCAGTCTGGAATGATATCTCTGACTCACGAACACCACCAGTCTTTGTATAGAATACACTTTTTTATGTGTATCCAGCCGAATCTTTTTCCATCAGCAAAACATAAAGAGACTACTATTGTCTAATACACCTTGCATTACCTTTAATTCCGTTGAATATGGTTTATTACTGAACCATTTCATAGACCATCATTCATTACATTTATAGGGAAGGTTGTTCCTTCCGTTAAGCATTTCAACTCTATATTCTGCTCACATTCTTTTGTCACATTTAAGGCGTCGAAGCATAAAGACATTTAAAAGTCTTAAATCAATTAAAAAGGGTAACGAAGTGTCTGTAGATAGTTCAGATGGTGAGATTCTTCCGCAGGTAAAAAGCCTTCCAGTATATCATCGAGCTTCTGTATAAAAATGAGTTCTATTTCCCTGAGTTCACCTGCCTGGTGAAGGGAATGAAACTAACTGCACCACCTCAATAGAACTGCTTTAAACCTTAAGGGTAGAGAACCACCTTCCCAAACACCCGAGGGGGATAATGTGTATGCTACATTCATAAAGGCTCCATATGATTCTGTACACAGTATGCATAGTGTGTATAACCTTATCTTCATATTTTTCTCCTTGTCGTTATTTTGTTTCTGCAGGTAACTAAAGGGTTTTGTTTTATAGTCTTCAAGATCGCCACTTGAAAACCTTTCCAACTGAGTCTGTTACCCACAAGAAATAACATGGATGGGAAAAACAGTCTTAGTTTTATGAGAGCAGTTAGGTTTTTCTCCTCTTAAGCTTTAGTCTATTCACGTTTAATATTTTCCATTCTGTGGGGGGATTTTTTTTTTACGGAAAAGAGCATTAATTACCTAAATTATTCACAATTGTTCAATCTTCACTCATGATCAGTTGTGATATGACACTTGATGATCCTCCTTTTAACGAGTCTGAAAAAGTAACGAGTAAATTTGAACTTAACAACCACTTCACTTTTCTTCGGTTCGCAAAAGACGAATGGCTCATTCTGATCTCTCATTTTATCTGTTCTGTCTGATTACAAGAGAGATATTTCAAGAAAAAGCTTTGTTCATATTAATGTGATTATGGCATCTATAATTCAATATCTAATCCGTGAAAATGGTCATCAAATTTATTTAACAATGTCAGACAATATCAGCAAATTACCTCCTCATTAATGGTAATTATAAGCCATTAGTAGTGGTGGAAATTATCCTCTAATAACTACATTATGGGTTGAAATATTGTTTCATTAATAAGTCTTTCTTTATCACGCACTACTTTTATTCTTTTATATAAATAACTGTCTCTATAGGGTGAAATATTGCCTTCATCAAAGGGAAGGGTGGAGAGACTTTTCACTTTCTTCCAAGAAATTCTGGATTCGTTCGAAAGGTCAAGGGATCATCATAATGCATGAACAATTAAAGAAAGGACAATTTTCTGTTTTAATAACAAAGAACAACTTTCCATAAAAACTTAAATGTATGGTAAAAAAAAATGCAGAGTACGTTTACTTTCCGAGTTTAGGAATCATTTCTTCATTACTAAATTAGACAATATCTTTACAAATATAAATAAACATATCAAAAATAACATTACGATGAACATGGATATTAGTATTCGCGATGAATCCAATAATATAAGATCATGCTTAGTACTTACACAGCAGAGGCAATTGGCATGAAGAAAGGAGAATAAGGGAAATATATTGATATTCCTTCTTTTTAAGCACTAACGCAGGAAAATACACATACGCACATACATACATAATTACATACATAAACATAAATGTAGATACAAATATAAATGTTGATTGGCAAAGAAAAGCAAAACGTGGATCTAACAGAAACTTGCAGACTGAAGAGGCTTTCACAGAATGCACAACAGGATTTCTCTCTTACGGAACAGATGTAAGTAAGTCCTAATAAATATTTTAGAATGGTAAAGATAAGATATGAGCATTTTTAGAAAGAGATAAACAACAGTTTAATCTAAAAGAAGTAATATATTATTAGGCTTCTCTCACCACCCGTCACTAATCTCTCTTTCTCTCTTCCCGGGAGCCTCTTATTTTTTCCGATATTCATAAATCATGTAGATTATAACGGAATTAGTTTTTCCGTAATGTTTTCTCCAATTCACGAAGTGTTTTGAAATAATGACTTCAATATTTTGGTAAAAAATATTTGTTTCCAATATCAATTTTGAACAGAATGATTGTGCTGGATGAAACTTAGTTATTTATGACCTAGGTCTTATTAGTTAGAAAGCGAGAAATTCCTTTACAATCAAAACGGAGAACATTATTCATCGTTACTTGGTCGAGAAATCACGTTTCCTGTCTTGTCTGATAATTTCTTCCTCCTATGATTTATTTTAGATCATTTTAGTAATAACCAACGTCACCAGAATCATTTCACTCGCTAACTGGATACAGAAACAGAGGCTTATTTTAACCTTATACATTTATGTTCTTCCAATTAGAGATATAAATTTGTATTAATAGAAATCGTGTATGTATGTATGTATGTGCGTATGTCTACAATTTCAGCATCAGGTTTATGTACCAGAAACCATATTGCTAGCCATACACGTTGTAATATCTGAATTAGGGAATATTTCAGAAAGCTAAGTAAGGACATACTTCTTGACTGAATATTCCCCGAACAATAATTTCTCTCCCTCTCTCTCTCTCTCTCTCTCTCTCTCTCTCTCTCTCTCTCTCTCTCTCTCTCTCTCTGTGATAATTAGTGAGTCAAGCAGTCAACTGTCAAAGAATCTGAGCCTCCATGCATACTTGTTTCTGCATGTGGAATTCAGTGCTTTTCTCTGTATTTCTTTTCGCTTTAATATTTTAAATACAAACATTGTGTGTATATATATATATATATATATATATATATATATATATATATATATATATATATATATATATATATATATATATATATATATATATATATATATATATATAAGTGCTTGCGTGCAATGTCTTTTTCAGTATATATATTATTAGAGTTTTACCTAGGAAGGATGCAGGTATTGACTCAGGTAAAAATACACGAAATAAATCTAAGCCGAAGGCTTTACTTCAACAGGGGAGTTGCAGACAAATACTTAGGTTCACTTAAAATCAACTATATTTCCATTTAACAAACTAAATATGAAGAATGGGGAATTTCGAAAAACAAGACAGGTAGAACAGATTCCTGTTGAATGACTAAATTTGCAAGTTACACAAGAACAGAAATGTGGGAAAAATCCACTCCGTACAACACCGTTGGGTGGGGGGCAGTGGCTATGACCACGGCACAAGCACAAGGTGAACAGTTGATTCCACAGCTAGCAACTCTGTCTGCAATCGAGAACGCATTCGGTTACTTATGTAGAGAATATAGGGAAATTAGATAGAAAAGAGAGAGAGAAATATAGAAAAGAGAGAAATATAGAAAGAGAAAAAGTAAAGACAGAGAGGGAGAGAGACGTAAGAATATAAAGAGAGGCAGAGAGCACAGTGATAATGCCTAAAAGCTGTTGTTATTATCGTGGATTCAAATACGCTGATCGAGGTAGGATTTTGTATGAACTCAAAAACAGAGAGCAAGTATATCGTGTTAAAGCCATAAAAACGATCATAAAAGTGGAAGTAGTGGCCTTGCGATTAAGTTAACCAAATCATGAGTCAGCGCAGCCGGCTCTATAACCCCGCCTTCACAGGAGGCATTTTCATGGAAATTTCAGGAAATTGGGGGCTGGACAAAGTGATGTACTTCAACACCCTCCAATCAAACATACTAGGGAGGGGTCTTTCACACACCCTCCTAAGATCACCTCCAATCAAGTCTTCTAAGGAGAGATTTGAATCACACCCACTACAGTCCTTCCAATCAACTATTTAAAGGGGAGGCCTTGCTGATAAATCCTTCCAATAGGACTAGAAGGAGGTGGAGATTGCAGATAACAAGAATTCCAGGGGTTCGACAGGCTGGAGATCGACAGGAGTGAACAGATTAAGACTGTGTCCTTTAAGGGAGAGTACATCTCCCCTCGCTTCTGTGTTCCCCATATAGACTGAGTCAAGTTAATTACTCCAGAGTGATTCTGTTTTATACCACTGTAACCTGTTAATTTCGCACTGATCTTTATAATACTAAGTTCTAATTAAAGAGAAGAAATTACTGATCTCGTCTCTGAGAGATATCAATACTTAAAAATACTTAAAAATAATTAATCTAGAAGAAATAGCACATCCCAGCAGTAGCGATGCATCAAGGACACACGTAGAGGAAATCAAGGTAAGAAGTGAGAGATTAAAAACAACAACAGAGAGAGAAAGATCCTAACACTTACACAAAATAGGTAGTGTAATTAAGGGAATCGACCAGAGTTGCACAGAAGGTGCCAAAGCAACTTGGTTCTAGGCACTGGTATACACGTGTGAAACTTTGGATATTTACTCACTTCACAAAACAAATCAGGTCTTGTGAAAAATTGCACTTCAGAAAAACAAATAAATTCAGTAGAAAAATAAGATTTGTGACGGATTCAAAACCTCACTTCTGGTACTTTACTTTCTTGTCGGAGACAGGGGACCTTGTCTTCAGTGCCAGTATGGAGGGCAAGAATTAGGGGCTTCCACCACAAAGAAAGACTCGGGCTCAGAGCATCCAAGTGGGAAGAATCAAGGCTGTGATGGAGCAGGTGAGAAAGGGGCAAGTCTCTGGATTCCTTAGCTGGGCATTTCTCTGTCTACCCAAGTTCTGAGACCGCAGGTCATTCTCGGCCCTTTTTATAACTTCATGAGGATTACGATTTTCTTCCTTCCAAATGGCAATGTTGTCGCTCGACTGGCAGTCCATTTTCTATACCTTCGAACCATGCGGGAGCCATGTGGGAACCATATGGGAATAGAGTTGCCCACACTTTCTCTTTGGTCTCCAAAAGGCATTACCTGGAGGAAAGGCTTGAGAAGTCACTAGGTCAAGGAAGAGGATTAAATGAGTATTTGAGAGTATTAACACGACTACCCTTCTTTCAATTGAATAAACGTGAATTAAGTTTACATGGTACATCACAGCACTCTTAGATGGAGAGGTGACTTACCTACATGACACTTCCCCACTCAAGTTAACATTCCACACCTTGAATTGGGTGGGAATGTCTATGGGTAAGTCAACTTGAATTAATAAGTTATTATCTCTCCTCACTTCCCCCCTTTTTAATCTCACTAAATTCTTAACTTAACAATTCTGCTAGTCAATCTAGTGCAATTTTTTTTTTTTTTTTTAGCATTTGTAGAATGCGCGTTATTGCAGAATATTGGGCTGCTGGAAAAGCAGTTATTGGATTTATCTTGTTGTTATTCTACTGCAGCATTATATCCAACCCAAAATAAAAGTATTTGAAAACTTAATACAGCATGAATCAGAATAACAACACAAAATAGGGTTAGAATATCGATTCTGAAGTGATTTCTAAAATTAATCCTGCATTTAATGATAAAGTTAACTTTGTGATGTCAAAGTCATGCGGTTAGTTTGCCTTGACGAGGCATTACAATGAAGTACTCGTGGGCTTATGTTAGGTGATGCCATGATACTTGTACACAGTGGCACAGTGCCAGATATGGCATTAAATGTCGTTGGTGCCTCATGGCACTTATCTACGTGTGTGATGTACAATTATGTGTGTAATTACTCAGGTTTTGCAAGTCGGGACTCGAGATTTAGATTGCAAGGAAATAACAAAGTTAGATAAATGACAGATGCAAGAGAAAATGACGACTGTTAAAGAAAATTTACTATCCATAACCCAGTGTTATATTCCTTAGCCTATGAAAATGACTAGGTTCGTTCTTTAGCCCAAAGGCATCAATTTACACTGGTAGGGCTGGTGGACGTGGTACAGGTAGTCAGAGGGCGCGACTCCTCTGGCAGGAGCATCTGCCAATATCTATGGTAATGGCACTGTGCCATATACGGCACTCATGTGGTAAGGGCCTAATGGCTCTGTTATATAAGATTTAAAATTTACCATGCTTTTGTAGTCATGAAAGGGAAGTCAAAGGACTTATACTACTGGACGATCTGGCAATTTGCACTCTACATTGGCAGATCAGGAAGCAAACTAAAGTGGGGAGCCATTATAAGGCTTTACAAAGGGATTCATGAATGGGCAAGGTTGCCAAGTAAATATCAAATTAAGAGACTGGGAAAAGAGAAAAAGATTATCAAAGTAGTAAAAGGAAATATTACAAGGAAAAATTAAATGATAAGGTTATAAGGAAAATAAATGGGAAGCAATCTGGCATCCTCCTCTGGATAGAAAAAAGTTAAGTATATCTTAGTTTAACCAGACCACTGAGCTGATTAACAGCTCTGCTAGGGCTGGCCCGAAGGATTAGATTTATTTTTACGTGGCTAAGAACCAATTGGTTACCTAGCAATGGGACCTACAGCTTATTGTGGAATCCGAACCACATTATAGCAAGAAATGAATTTCTATCACCAAAAACAAATTCCTCTTGGTCTTCACTGGCCGGTCGGAGATTCGAACTCGCGACCAATAGAGTGGTAGCTGAGAACGGAAACCGCTCACCCAGCGAGGAACAGAGGTGCCAAAGTTGTTCGTAAGATAAAGGTGAGGCACTGTGCCGTTGGACACTAGTGAGAGGAGAGTTCATCGACTCTCTTAGGCTACCTGGAGCTTCTATGCTGCTGATCTTCCTTCCTGGGCCCTCTCTCAGGTAGGTGTTTTGGCATCGTAGGGGGACTTGGGAGAACCAAGATCGGGGAAGATATGTGAGTGCCATCTGTTCCGACTTCTTTGACAGCCAAAGCAGGGGTATTCTTTGCAAGCTCTACCACAAGTTGTCACAGTTCCTTGAGTTCATTGGCCAATTAAGATGTGGCAGAATCCTTTCTCATGTTCGTGTCTGTGGAGTACCGGGATAGAGAGGAAGAGGTAGTGGTGGGCGTGAGAGGCTCGCAGGACAATATGTCCAGCTCAGGCACGGGTTGTGAGGCCACACCATTGGGTGAGCTTCCACTGTGGTCCGAGGAATCCGAAGGGGACCCGAGTATACTATGGGTTGGGTCTCATACTGGCACTGGTAGCTGTGCCAAGCCAGGGGAAGAGAGGCAGTCTAGATTGGGATCCCTTGGAGGAAGATCTATGGCATGCTCTGGCACTGGCACTAAGAAAAGTCCAGGCACAGGAATTAATTCTGGAATTCCTTCAACAGCCCCCATGGACGGGAAGTGGCACTGGCAGAGAAGTCGATGTAGGTTTGGGATCTCTGGAAGGGAGATTCAGCATGCGCTTGGCACTCGCACTGAGGCAGGGCCTGGTACTAGAATGGAATTGGTTAAAGGCTCATCGCTCGAGACAGACAGAGCTTGGCACTGCTCAGGGCACTCAGGTGGCACTGGCAGTGGGCTTAAGGTAGGTTGCTGAGGATTCTTTATACCTGTGGTAGTTTTGGAGGGGTTAGGACCCCTGGTATTTTGTAAAATAGGAGGGGACTGGAAATCCTGTCCCAGGAGGTCATAGCCCTCAGGAAGTAAGTGACTACTGCAAGAGTGAAGATATTGGATCTGTGAGGTCTTGTGACCCTTAATTTGACAGTGGGGAGAATCATCTTCATATGGTTCATACCCTCGATTGTGTTAAGTTGATGCCTGTCAATGGTGGTCCCATAGGGGACCTTATCTTCCCTTATGAGGGAGATTTGTGCGCTAGTGTCATTGATTGCTGTGACCTGGCGTGCTGGGTAGCTACCTCGAGAATATGGGACCCTCAGCTGGAGGGCCTAAGGATTTTGGATTCGTAACTGCCAAGGCAATGGTGGGTGTATTTGTTTTATTAGGGTATTTTGCCCATAGGGCAGAATGCCCATAAACCTTACAGGTGGTGCAATAATTTTTGCTGTAATCTTTGTTTGGCACTGTCCCCATGGAAGGAGCAGGCCTGTTGTTGTTCATCGCAGAGCCAGGCGTGGCTCGTTTAGGCGTGGTCCCATTTTGGGACTTTGATGGAGTTTCTGACTGATTCTCAGCCTTCAGGCGGCACTGTTCAGTGGAGTGCCCAATCTTTTACAATGGCCACACACAGGCTTCTTTTGAGGGTGCCCATTCTTGGGTGGAGGCTGACCAGAGGTGTGAGCAGGGGGACAGATCTTACGACCTAGAGAGCTTATGTACACAACGAGCATCTTGGGGGATTGGGTACAAAGGTAGGTGGCGAGGGTAGGCAGGGTGTAGTGGAGGAAATCCCCAACTTGGAAACACTCAAGGAAGTCCTCTAAGGTGGTGGCACCTAGTGTTTCTAGCCACCTCTTAACAGCCCTGGTCATGTGGTATGCCCACTCAGACCAGGTTTGGCCCACCTCTTTCGGCTGACCTCGCCAACGTTGATCTCGTAGGCCTCTGTGATGGCCTGACAAATCCCTGCAAGGTTTCCTTGCTCATCCAGGGAGAGGGAACAGAAGGCGAAGGCACCCTCTCTACCTAATGCTTTTCCAGGATCAGTACCACTTTGGTGGGAGAGGGTGTGTAGGTCAAGAGGACCTTCTCGATGTGGTCGAGCCAGGCCTCAGGTATGTCTTTGTTCCATGGCTGGATCAGGGTGTTAACACAACTGATAGTGGCCTAGGGAGAGTTCATAGCGGGTTTTGTGGCACTGAGTTGGGCTAGCTGTGGCTCATGGGCCCTTTGCTTGTCTTTCACTGCTTCTCGCTCCTTCCTTTCTCATTCCTCCCTTGCTGCCTTCTCTGCTCTCTCTCGTTCCTCCCTGACTTCCTTCTCTTTTCTTTCTTGTTCTTCCCTGGCTTCCTTCTCTTTTCTTTCCCGCTCTTCCTTTTCCTCTCCCTCCTTCTTTGCGGCGTTTGGCCCTGTCTTGGACCCAATCCTGCAGGTCTTTCCCAGCCAGTCCCACCCTCTTTCCAATGCTTGAGAACTGTTAAATCCTCGGTCTGCATGGTGCCAAAGTTATGGGGCTCTGGTTAGAGAAAGGGCTCAGCTTGGATGTGGCTCTTGGCTTCAAGAGTTGCTCCGCAGAATGTAGGGTTTGTTCGTGATGTGTCTTATTCCGTAGAATTTAGCCTTTGTTTGTGATGAACAATTCAAGTTTGTTCCGTAGAACTCAAAAGGGTCGTTCGTGATGAATGATTCAAGTTTGTTCTGGAGAACCCAAGGGTTTGTTCGTGATGAACAATTCAGTTTTGTTCCGTAGAACTCAAAAGGGTTATTTGTGATGAATGATTCAAGTTTGTTCTGGAGAACCCACGGGTTTGTTCGTGATGAACAATTCAGTTTTGTTCCACCGAACTCAAGGGTTAGGTCATGATTAACGATTTTATTTTGTTCCGGAGAACTCAAGGGCTTGTTCATGATGAACAATTCAGTTTTTTCTGTGTTACTCAATCGTTGTTCGTGATGAACAATTCAAGTTTGTTCTGGAGAACTCAAGGGTTTGTTTTGATAAGCAATTCAGTTTTGTTCTGTAGAACTCAAGGTTTGTTTGTGATGAACGATTCAATTTTGTTCTGGAGAACTCAAGGGTTTATTCGTGATGAACAATTCAGTTTTGTTCCGCAGAACTCATGGGGTTGTTCGTGCTGAACGTTTTATTTTTGTCCCGAAGAACTCAAATTGTTGTTCATGGGGAATGCTTCTATCTTGTTCCGAAGAACTCAAGGATTTGGTTCCAGATGAGTGCTTTTATTTCATTCCGAAGAACTCAAGGTTTTGTATGTGATGAACACTTTTATTCTGTTCCGAAGAACTCAAAGTTTTGTTCGTGATGAACACTTATTTTGTTCTGAAGAACTCGGTGTTTTGGTTCGTGATGAATTCTTTTATTTTGTTCTGAAGAACTCAAGGTTTTTTTGTGATCAAGGGTTTGGTCCGTGATGGACACTTTTATTTTGTTCCAAAGAACTCAAGGTTTTGTTCGTGATGAACGCTTTTATTTTGTTCCAAAGAACTCAAGGTTTGTTCGAGATGAACACTTTTATTTTGTCCCGAAGACCTCAAAAGTTTGTTCATGATGGGCACTTTTATTTTGTTCCAAAGAACTCAGGGTTTTGTTCGTGATGAACGCTTTTATTTTTGTTCCGTAGAACTCAAAGTTTGTGCATAATGAGTGATTCAAATTGTTTCGCAGAATGTAAGGTTTGTTCTTAATGAACGATTCAGGGTGTTCCATAGAACTTAGGGTTTGTCTGATATGCACAATGTAGTAAAATATAAAAAAAACAGTTAGCGTAAGCCTTAGTAGAGGGTTTGGTTTGGTGAGAAACGCTTGGGAACCGGTGTGGAGAATGGAATTCTTACGCAGAAATTTATTACATGAGATTGCCCTTTAGTTAAACGGGAAGCACATAGCTGCACAGGATACACAATTAGATGCGTGAATGAATCAATTTAGCTGGCTTCTCAGCAATGATAATTGTATTTCAGAAAATATGGCTGCTACAATTTTAAAGGATACATATATGCATTTCATAGCTTCAATGCTTTAAGATGTGATGAAAGAATTTTTGGAGCGAGATGGTACTGACAGAGGCCGTCAGTTGTAAAATCTTTGTATTCAGCAAATAGTTTGATTCCTCAGCTATCTGCGTGAGAACCTCAGCAATATTGCCGGTCAGGTGATCTCCGAAGTGTTATGTATATTCGTGAGTACGTGCGTTAATTTGATCTAGATTATGCCAAAATCTGCCCTAAAAGTGAGTTTGATTGTTCATTAACGTGATAGAACTGCAGTTGTCTAGACGTAGCTTTGGAGAGGATCCAGGCTTTGAAATCGGCAGATAAGGTAGAGTTTCAAATCTCTGTTTTTATGGGAGGAAATTGAACTTGTGATTTTTACCATGATTTTCTAATCATTATGAACTTTTGAACTGGTGTGGGAGATTTAATATGAATATTCATACCTCTTTCATATTATTATTTTGTTGTGTTACGTTTGCCATATCTTGGCTACGCATTTTACACTTTCCATTATTGTGTTTTGCATTTCATATATTTTTGGGAGTTTTCTATCATGTTTAATTCTTTCGACAGATGTCTGTGGACAGTGTGGACTGGTTCGAATAACATGTGGTAGACTGTTTTTTGACATGACTTTAGTTATTGATTTGGGGAGTATGTGTGAGTTTGGATATTTTCAGGCTATTAGCCATAGTGAGACTTCTTTAATCAGAAGTGTTTTGCAGTTCAGAGTTTAGTTATCTGACTCGATAATTCATTTATTATGCATTTTAATCTTTGCTTTGTTTTATTCATTTCTTGTTGGGTTATTTGAATAATAAACTTATTTTTGTAGAAACTATTGCGTTTCTTTAAATAGTCCATTTAATTGCTTTGGTGAGAATGAGTGAGATTCGGGTGGGTGAACTTCGGTAAACGATGAGAGAGAGAGAGAGAGAGGCGATACGCGGTGAGAGAGAGAGAGAGAGAGAGAGAGAGAGAGAGAGAGAGAGAGAGAGAGAGAGAGAGAGAGAGAGAGAGGAGAAAAATGGATGCAAGTGTTATCATGAGAGAACCTTTTTCACGCCTTTTTTTTCCTGAAGAAGACCGTTAGGATTACGTTACGTACACTTTCAAAAAAGTGTTTAATTCTGTTCTTGTAACAATTGCATAGAATGTGACAATGGAAAGGTGTGTATTTCGAAGTACGCGAGATTAAATGCAGTAGAATATGACAAGTACAAAATCTTAAATCTACCATGCACGAGGCAAAGTTTTATTTGCCTACATCATGTGTGCAAAAGAAATTACTTTTACTCTATATGGGCCTGACTAGCACATGATCACGAGGGTCGTGTGTTTACTTGTAGTCGCATAATAATGGCCAATGTTCTGACTAACTCAGCGCGTATGAAACCACGTAACCGTCTGAACGAAAAGGGTGCTTGAGACTTCTCACGAAACTGACGAACAGTTTTGGGAATTTGTTCTCTCATCGCCTACTGATTGCTTTCTAATAGACATAGAATTTTGGTCAGTCTCATGGACTGTATGACTCACACTAAAAGGGATGACTTTTACACATGAGCTTTGCTTGCATTTGCAGTAGTAATGATTAAATGAGTGATTTCTTTATGTGCAAGATCTCTGGGCTCACGTGGCCCAGAATGAAATGAGGTATGTGAATGGTAAATTTTTTCAAAGGACGATTTTGGGAATTGTGGAACGTTACTCTAAATTCTCACATGATCGCTAATACTATCGAGAAGAAGAGAGGGAGGCCTGCGAGCGAAATTTGCCGATTGAGCATGAACTCACAGCCCAGCCAACTTTGTTGACTAGCTAAAAATGGTGGACTGCAAATTGTCTGGAGTGTGTGGGAGAGGAATTAATGCACTATTTCCTTAGGTATCACTTGATTTATCACTTCACTGCCTATCTATCCTAAAACTGAAAACATGAAGGCTAACATGCAATACCAACAATAGCTTCTGTTTCAGATGATTAACACTCTCTTCTCTGCGAGCTATTCGTGGAGTATGCACATGGTCTAACTGATCCCTAACAGCTTTTACAGTCACGATTTTGTTCGCACCTAACATAAAATAAAATAACATTGTACTTATGCTGTGGAAATCTGTTCACTTGTGCCTATAATGAGGGGTTTATGCTAAAAGGCTCATTTCTTCATCTTGTATGTAGCTTTAGCAAAGCTAGTAGCTGATAGCTACGAAGGGTTGCAGGTATGCAATGATCCTGCGCCTTTCAGGCTACAAGAATTCTAGCAGGAGTTGCAAACATTAGAATTTTACCTGGAAAGGATGTGGAACTTAACATGGGGCTTCAATTCTGACTACAGGTGTTGACTGGGGTAAAAATACATGAAAGAAATCTAAGATAAAGGCTTTACTTCAACAGGGAAAGTTGCAGATAACACTTAGGTTCACTTAAAATCACTTATATTTACATTTAACAAATCAAATCAGAAGAATGGGGGATTTCGAAAAACAAGACAGGTAGAATACATTCCTGTCGAATGACAAAGTTTACAACAAGTCACACAATAACAGCAATGGGGGAAAAATCTACTTCGTACAACACCGTTGGGTGAGGGGCAGTGGCTATGACCATGGCACAAGCACAAGGTGAACAGTTGATTCCACAGCTAGCAACTTTGTCTGCAATCGAGAACACATTCGGTTACTTACACAAAATAGGTAGCGTAATTAAGGGAATCGAGGGGGGGCTGCACAGGTGCCAAAACAACTCGATTCTAGGCACTGGTAAACACATGTAAAGCTTTGGATATTTACTCACTGCACTAAACAAATCAGGTCTTGTGAAAAATCACAATTCTGGAAAGAAAATAAATTCAGTAGAAGAATAATAGATTCGTGATTGATTCAAAACCTCGCTTCTGGTACTTTACCTTCTCGTTGGAGACAGGGGACCTTGTCTTTAGTGCCAGTATGGAGGGCAAGAATTAGGGGCTTTCACCACAAAGAAAGACTCAGCCTCAAAGCAGCCACATGGGAAGAATGAGCAGGTGAGAAAGGGACAAGTCTCTGGATTCTGTAGCCGGGTGTTTCTCTGTCTACCCGAGCTCTGAGACTGCGGGTCATTCTCAGCCCTTTTTATAACTTCATGAGGATTGCGATTCTCTTCCTTCCAGATGGCGATGTTGTCGCTCGACTGGCAGTCCGTTTTCTTTATCTTCAGACCATGCGGCAGCTATGTGGGAATAGTCACCCACTCTTTCTCTTTGGAAGAAGGCTCGAGCAGTCACTGGGTCAAGGAAGAGGATTAAAAGATTATTTGAGGAGTGAGGAATGAGAGATTCTTCCAGGAAGGAGCGTTGTTTTCCCACAACCTGTCTTTGCTAGTCAGCCGTGTTATTAACACGACTACCCTTCTTTCAATTGAATAAACGTGAATTAAGTTTATATGGTGCATCACTGCACTCTTGGAGGGCGAGGTGACTTACCTACGTGATAATATATATATATATATATATATATATATATATATATATATATATATATATATATATATATATATATATATATATATATATATATATATTTGTGGTTTAACACCATAATCATTAATACAACTGAGCTGTTCTCAACCTTTGAGATTTCCCCCTCGTCAAATTGTTTCTCTTTCAGATTCGCCGTTGTCGCGACTTATTTATCTAAAAACATACAAATTTGCATGCCAGTAAGCATCTGTCAAGGCGAACACTGCCAAATAAATCGTTCTGAATGACAGTCATGACCCAGTGACCCGAAAAAGAGGAAAGAAGATAAACCAATTTCACGACAGATAATGAATCGTCAAATTGTTTTGTCCTCACTGGGATTACTTCCATACAAGCAGACAAAAGAATAATGATGTGGTTTTATTGTTTCCAAACACATCATTTGCCCGACTGCAGCTGATCCGGACCGTCGTGTGATATTAAATGGCGACGTTTGAAACAATTTCGCAAAAATTTAACGCATGGCATACATCCTCAAAACAAGTGGATGACAATGGTGAACCGTTTTCATTGCAGACCTCTACTGTTAGCGTCGACTTTCATCTTTGCTTTACCAGATAAAGTTGTGTATTCAGCATGAACACTAAAAGGTATTTCCACTGAAGGGAAATCATAAATCTGAACGTTTTGAATTAGGAGTCGCTTTCGTAAACATACGATGATTTCAAATCAATATATTCATATAAGTATGCGACGTTGACATTACATGCACATGGCATATTCATATAAATATATTAATTACTATATCATATATAATGGACAAAAGCAAGTAACTCAGTTTTCCTACCGTGATCAAATGCTGCAGCAATTTAAACATTGTTATAAAAGAGGAAAATATCTATTTATTTGTAATGTTTCGGGAAGAATTTTGTTCTTTGTTCTGTTAGTGTCCTCGAAATGAGTCATAAAAATGTGAAATCGTAGAGATGTGATGATTCTCTGGCCTTTTATCGTACAGTATTTAGAGAGAGAGAGAGAGAGAGAGAGAGAGAGAGAGAGAGAGAGAGAGAGAGAGAGAGAGAGAGAGAGAGAGAGAGAGAGAGAGAGAGAGTGGTAATACTGCTGACCCCATTCAGATATCAACCATCTATACACAATTTATGTTTCAGTTCAATAAAACTGGATTCTTTCCTTTTACCATTCTGATGATAATACTTTATGGTTTACTACTGATATATGAGCCACATTACGTTAATCAAAATGAAAATTATAATTCTATTGTGGAGCACTATCTATTTCGTCAGGGGGAAACTTTACCGTATAATATTTTTCAAACGGGGAACTGCATTTTAATCAGAAAGAATGTTGTATTTTAGTAAAATCAAAAGGTTCCGCCGCGAGCGCGCGCGCGTGTGTGTGTCTTCATCTTCCTTACTAAACACACGTCCCTGAGTTTCCCTAAACTTGTGTACTTTTGTCTGAATAAAGAACAAAATTTGAGAGCTCTTAGTTGACATCATTACGAGAACATTAATATACGCAGAGTAGAGGGAAAAATTATTTGCGTACTAAAATTCTGAGAACGATACGTGAAAGACAGATTTGACACCATACATTCATAAAAAAAAAAAAATTATGCTATGAAGCTGATAACCCAAGCGACAGTGAGTTTAGAACTCATAACTTCTGTTACGAAATTTTCGAAGATAAATCGGTTAATAGAAGTTGTTCTTCAACAGCAGGTGTGCTATGGGTAAAACAAATACACTGTTATAGCCTAATGGCACGTACTTAATCTCACAAAAAATTATTTTTCAGCATCTCCTTAGAGGAACGTACTATGTCATAGGTAGGATCAAATCTATATATCAAAATCTTGCCTTAATGTCATAAGCAGAGGAGAGAGAGAAAAAAGGACTCCGTTCTGCGGAAAAAATCAATCAGTGTCAGGCGAAGCTGTCAAGAATATTGTGATCGTCCTGATTTTGATGTCAGATTTTGGTGTAAATCGTGGTTTAAAAATAATCACTTTCAAATTCTGAAAAACCATAGAAAACTTATGACAGAATCTATTATCTCATTTATTTAAAGCCTTTTGAAGTAAATACAACAAAATATCTATACGTCTAAAAACAGTCATGTCATCAGGTGTTTTGATCAAAGATAATGGTAAGATGGAGAAGATACCAAAAAAGCAACACGCCTTCATGTTACTTCCTAAATATATTGAAATATATAGAAATATAGAAAACACTCACTAGAAACGAAAACTTAGATATTCATAGAGAGGAAAAAAAACCGCCATAAATGTTACTTTCTTGTTTCTTGGAATGGGGTGAGATTACACACACCTCAGTTGTGTGCAGAATTTCTTAAGGTGTTATTTAGCAATCTCAATGGGAGTGTTCAATCACTCGGTATAAGTTCTGCGGAGTTCATGATAATATTGCCATTTTTTTCTTAATCTTTA
>JANJGK010000044.1:21381439-21401439 GCA_039081455.1 Macrobrachium rosenbergii
CTGTAATGGCGAAGTAGGACAAGGAGACGTTGTGCTGTTTCAACGGTCAGGGCGTGAGGAAACACAAACCCCCCAAAATCTCCCCCAAAAGCCGTTAACTTTTGGCGTGGGTATTTCTGACCTACGATTGATCAGATATCCCTGGTAAGAGAAATCAACCAATGTCCTACCTGAGGAGAAAATTTAGGGGGTAAGAGAAATGTCTAGCGTGCCCAGGCTACCCCGCCACTGTGAGGATTCTGGCTCAGGCACTCAGAGGGCAATGACATGTCATTGCCCATCGTCTAATGCTATTCCGTCATTGTGGCTGGTTACCAAAAAGTTACTTTAATTTTTAGTTTCATTAGATAATCGGGCCCTTGTGTAAATTTAGATAATACAGTTCATTGTTAAATTTACCCCGTATCTTTTTCAAGCATGACCCACAGTACTGCAGCTGGACCAGTGTAAGTAGACCCCATGAGAGGTTGGGGTCATTTTCGGTTGTCAGGTGTGTGTAGGGTCTGCTGCGAAACGCTAATTAATAGTAAATATAACAAACTGTGGGTCTGCGATTGTGCCAATCCAATAACTGTGCAGTGATAGTGATCTGAAAAAACGATGGAGCAGACAAAAGAAAGAATAGCACAAAAGACTGACGTCGAAGTAATACATCAAAGCATAATTATGGCTGCTTTCCCATAATTAAGCACTACGTAACAGGCAGAAAATAGTGAACAAAGTTGCACGTGCAAAATTAATCAAATACTGAGCGCAAGAATTCGTGTGACGGACAAATACACGCACAGATGTGTTGTGTATAGAAAGGCCAACAAACTAGAAAAACTAGTAAAAAAGAGGGAAAAGTCTCGAATGCCTCTATGTTGTTGGAAAAGACAGACAAGACGAATGTCGTATGAAAAAAAAGAGAAGACTAACACTCCCTTAGTTAAAAACAACCAGACACTTGTGGCAAGTGCGAAGTGGAAAGCAACCATCGTCAAGTGCAGTGATTGTTATAGCATTAATATTATTAGTGCTTTCGCCAATCATCGTCGATGCAGAGAGGCGAAACACAGATGGTGGCCACCCGCCATAGGAAAGGCAGCCTCGAGGAGGTAGGAGAAGGGATCATGGCGAGAAGCAGTCCTTTCCCACCCAGGGAGTGTTGCCCCAGACAAATCCCTCTAGAAGGGCCAATTGCCTTGTTAATGGAGTCGGCCAGTGAAACGCATCCCCTCCCTGTCAAGGAAGGGGAAGACGAACGCGGAGTGAAGGCAAATGGAGTTCCAGACCACCTCCCCTCCTCCACACAACCCAGTGCTATAGCAGTGATGGAGATGGCAGTTGTGTGTGCCCGGGGAAACAAGAGAAGTCTTGTTGGGCAGGGGAAGGGATACCAGTCATCCCCCACTGAGTAGTGGAGTGAGAGTGATGGAGTAGGGGACTCACCCCTACTGGACAGCACACCCTCCTCGAGAGCGGGAGTGAGTAGGAAGGAGAAACCTCCTTCCCCCTCCCTCTTGAGCAGTTGAGAAAACGGTGCCGCCATATGGATGGATGGATGGGGAGAGTGCGGGAGCTGTAAGCTGAGGTCTGGTAGGCCTAGCCGAAAGCTGTGAAGATTTTTAGTGCTGAGAACAGCTGATAGCCATCAGATACCGGCTGTCGACAGTGAGGGAGGGAAAACAAAACACCTCTCCTTAGGAGGAAGGAGAAGGCGATGTGGAGGGAGGAAGGCGAGTCAGGTGGGTTCCTTCTTTTGTGCCAATGGGGACGAGGGAGGCCGTGTTCAGACCAGTGCGAATAAATCACTGAAAATTTTTTCGAGGAATTTCAACAGTCTGGGTATGAAATTTGGTCAACCATTATTGAAGCCCAGGTTTTTCTGTTCACTGTAGTTGAAACTTTTTTTTTTTCAATTATTAAATTATCAAAAGGTCTTGTCATTAGTTATTGTCTGTTATGTGATATTAGAGAAAGTGTCCTTTTGTTTTGTATTTTTTAGGTTATTCAAGTCTGTGCTGTAAAATTTTGTTCTTGCCAGAAATAACATAAACTATTAACCAGTGTTTTGTCCGATTTTCGAAATCAGTTTTGTATTTACTGACTCCTTTTGTGATTTATCTGTATTTTTTTTTCAAATTGTTCTTATTAAAGTCATTGTGTAGTAACCAGTTCACTGGTATTGCTTTGCTTTAATATTTTGTGACAATTGTTGACTTTTTCATTTTATTTTGTTCATTTTTGTGTCGGTCTTTCTTAGCTCCTCCAACCCTGAGGGAGGGAGATCCAAACCCCTTCCTCTAGAGCCTCTCCTCAGTGGCCAAGTGTTTGTTTGCTAACCTCACTGATAGTGTGTAATGTTAGATATATTGTTATTGTTACTTACCCAAGCGTTGACCTTTTTGGGATTTAGCTAAGAACTTGATATTGTGAAAAGATTGGTCATATTCTGGAAAATTGAGTAAGGGAGCTGATGCTCTGTCTAGAAATGTTATAATAGGTGTTACAACGTGAGCCAAAAAGAGCGAGGAACGACGAAAGTCATCTCGTAACATTAGTGGCACAGGCGATGTCAATGTACTGCCAACAACGTTATAAGTAGCAGCACCAGTTGAATACTGTACTTTAAATACATCTGCGGCCGAGTTACACAGAAAACCGGGGCTAGTCAGGTCAGCTGTGAGTGACTGGAGGCCACGGCGAATTGAGAGAGAGAGAGAGAGAGAGAGAGAGAGAGAGAGAGAGAGAGAGAGAGAGAGAGAGAGAGAGAGAGAGAGAGAGAGAGAGAACGATTGTTTGAATGCAAGAAGGATCCCTGCCGGGAGGGTCCCAGAGTAGATGTCCTGTGAGTGGTTGTGTGACTGTATATATAAGAGGGTTGAGTGACGAATCCCCAATTCTGGAAGTGCCGTGAGATAAATTCTTCATGAAATAAAAAGCAACCTGTTGAGTTGTTCTTCCTCATTCTTTGATAGAAAGAGCCATCCATATAATTCATGTAAGTCCCTATTTAGGGCATATAGGCATAGAAAAGTCCCTTATAAGGGTACACGAAAGGGTTCCTGTTAAATTCGATCATGGGCATATAAATGTGGTGAGACCACTCCCTGCTGCACAGGGCAATACAAGTATATTTGTGTTCGTGGATGCATTCACACGCATCCCACACACAGGTGTGATGGTGGGTACAACTTGCCTATTCAGCCTGTAGCGTGTGAAAGAAATTAAGCGCAATAATGGGTTATCCAATTTATCCGCTCTGGGAGCACAAAGCGAACAACATCTGTCGCACATATGCGCCCTACGCCAAGAGAGTCTGGCGTCCCACACCAACAAACCAGTACCCCTAACCCTGGATTGACTGGGTATTCGGGAGATCTTGTGGAACACGTACGTGCATATGTAGGTGCCATGCTGAGCGCGAGAGCGTGTTCACGAGCCCATGTCGTAAGTCAATGCCATTGCAAAGTGCACAAAATGTGTCAGTGATCAAAATCTCTAAAATCTGTCCCACGTCCTTGCCTAGGGAATCAGAGTCATACCAAGAGTTGCGTGTTTCATATTTCATGTTTGTGTTTTAATTTTTGCAAATGTCTGAGTGTCAATGCCATTTCCTGTGTTTCATATTTCAGTGTTTAAATTTTTGCTTTGTGGTTATGTGGATTTCTACGCAACATCTTCTATTATGTCTATGCTTTCATTTTTTGTTGTTGTTGTCCCTTATTTTGTGATCAGTAAAATACCAACCTGGATGCCGCATTTTCTGTAAGATTTCTTTTATGTTACCTTCACACAGGTGCTGGAATTTTCGTGCAAGATTTATGATTTTTCGTTATTATTAATTTGTGTAGTTGTCGTAAAGATAAACTGATGCTATGAAAATATGTTTTTCTTGTTTTGTTAAAAATTCCACTGCTTTTATATTATGTTGTGTCTAAATTACCATGTTTTTTTTTTGTCCAATTCTTTGAGGAAAGTTTAGTACATCTGCAGGGTGTAGTGTGATTAAAAATTTGATGCCATGTTGCCATGACTGCCAGAGAAAGTGTTAAAGTTTTTTTTTATTTTGCGTGTTCGCATTTCTTGTTGGAGTGTAAAGCAGAACTTGATCTTTTAAAAACATTTTTTTTTTTTTGGTATTGATCTGTTTCTAGGGAAGGGTGTGTGTTGTTGTTTTGAATTTTTTATTTTTTTTTTATTTTGCATTGTTGTAAGACGTGTTCAATTCACTTGTAAATCTGGCTTGTAGACAGCGTCAGCTGGCCCTATTAATTTTAATTAGTTTAAACCAGTAACAATGCAGTACGAGGCTCGCAACGGAATAGTGCAGAGACATTAGCTCTGCAGGGACGCAAAGGACTTGGGGAGGGAGTGATGAACCATTCCGGAAGGTTCGTCACAATTTCCCGAGGTCTTAGATTGTGTGAGCTGTAATGGCGAAGTAAGACAAGGAGACGTCGTGGTGTTCCAACGGTCAGGGCGTGAGGAAACACAAACCCCCCAAAATCTCCCCCAAAAGCCGTTAACTTTTGGCGTGGGTATTTCTGACCTACGATTGGTCAGATATCCCTGGTAAGAGAAATCAATCAATGTCCTACCTGAGGGGAAAATGTAAGGGATAAGAGAAATGCCTAGTGTGCCCAGGCTACCCCGCCACTGTGAGGATTCTGGCTCTGGCACTCGGAGGGCAATGGCGTGTCACTGCCCATCGTCTCACGCTATTCCGTCATTGCGGCCGGTTACCGCTAAGTTACTGTAATTTTTAGTTTCATTAGATACTCGGGCCCTTGTGTAAGTTTAGATAATACAGATCATTATTAAATTTACCCCGTATCTTATTTAAGCATGACCCACAGTACTGCGGCCGGACCAGTGTAAGTGGACCCCATGTATATATATATATATATGCATGCATATATATGTATATGTATATATATACATATATATATGTATATATATATATATATATATATGGTATATATGAATGTATGTACACATACATATATATGTATGTATGTATATGTTAAATATTCATACATACATACAGCAATTTTTTTGAGATTCAGCATTTTCCGTCCTGTTGGAAAACACAGATTCTGCCCACATGAGAACAGAAGTAAATTCGGCAATTGATTGATCGGTGACCTGAACATTGTTCAGAGGGTCCCTGGATACAGCGTCACGTTTCAAGGATGGAGATTTCCATTATTAAAGCACGGAATCTTTTGATCTGGTTGAAATCAGATTCTTGGGGGTATAAACTGAAATATACGTTTGTTACAAAATGCTCAGGTGCAAGGGCTCTGGTGAGGAGCTTTTCATTCTTTAGTGGGAAACGAAAGCGCCAGTATGTATTTGAAGCACTCCAGGGAATTGAAATTCCCTCTGCAGAAAGTAAGTGTTGAACTTTAAACTTACTTTTATTAAACTTTAAACTTACTTTTATAAGTTTTACCATTGTTGTTTAGTAATTTTGGAAGTTTTTGTTTATCAGTATTTTTTACGTCTGAAATGTGATTTTATCACCGTTTTTTTCTTTATTATTAATATGGGGTATTTGTTCTTTGGCAGAGAGTTTCAATGGACCCATGATTAATTGGGGAGGATTTGCTCTTGTATAAGTGAGCATTTAAAATAGCCGATGTGGGCAGTGGTCATTTATAACGGAACTTATGGCAGAAATTACTTTGAAAGTTTTGTGTAATAGGCTTACATGAAATGTGGGTTGGTTTAGAGACTTGGTGGGGGTCAGGAATTAATCCCCACATATCATATTTGACATGCAATTATTCACTTTGTTTTGGGGTATGGTTATTGAGTTTAATATCCATCTCCCATAACTTCATTTTACATGATTCATTGTTAAACTTGCTTAATGAATTTTAGTTTTGTAATTTTAGGATTTGCTGTACACACCTTAGGCAGAATAGGTCAATGCAAGAGAGAGAGAGAGAGAGAGAGAGAGAGAGAGAGAGAGAGAGAGAGAGAGAGAGAGAGAGAGAGAGAGAGAGGAACCGATTGTCTACCAGCTACAGGATACCAACCGGACTCAGGTAAGGCCAAGGGTCCTTTGTCAAGGTTCGACAAGCACCTTTAACAGTGGTGGGCAGCGATGTAGGCGCTGAGGAAGAGTGCCACAAATCCACGGCAAAAGGGGAATGTGTGCAGGTGTTTGGTTTATGCAGTTGGGTAGACAGTTAGAAGACGTATTCTGTGAGGCATTACCTGGAGATGTTGGCATTCGTGGTTACTAAGGCGGTAGATTGCAAGCTTGCAAAATTGTGAGGGACGGTCATGGTGTTCTCAGCTTGACACTCAGCCTTCATTAGTGAGTGGTTTGGGGGGAGTGATTAATGGGTGTCGGGGGTCATTGCTGCGTTCTTTTGCTTGACTGTGTACTTGTATATTTTTAAGTGAAGTGTGGTTATATCTCAGTGAGTGTTGGGATCGTGGACTCAAAGCAATGCTGGGATACGAGTTGGAAAAAAAGTGAGCGTTCTTTATTATTTTTGTTACAGTTGCTTTGAGATTCTCTTTTTCTCTCCCTTTTCTTTTTTTCTCCATTTATTGAATTGTTGTGTGGTTGAAATATGTGGGTATACGTAATCGGCTGTACTGTGGGGGGAGAAGCATTTTGCATAGTAATGTGCGCATACACTTGATGCCGAGTTTATTTTTTTATTTTTTTTTGCACAGAGACAACAGCAGAGAGGGGTCGATGGGCGGTGTCTCGGCTTGACCACAATAGGCGGGATCTTTGTGCTAACATCAGAATTTAGCTGCTTGGAGAGGCGTTTGTGCCAGGTTTGTAACTTCAGCATTTATCGCTTGAGAGCGGACCAATCATGATATTTGAGGGGAATTTTACTTCAGGGAGTTTACTTTTGTTCTTCCTCCTTTTTCTTTCTTTCCTTCCTAGGATGACCTTGTGTTTCTAACCTTGACTCACATGATGTAGCCATCAGCTGTTGGGTACGGGTATAAGAAGTGATTTGCTCCCGTGGAGTTTTGTGAATAATTGTGGGTTAAGGGTATAATAGTTTTTTTGTATTTTTTTTTTTTTTTTTGGTTTAGATCACATTGTATGGGGTTTTAGTACTTTATGCATTTAAGATCAGGCTGTGTTTGTGAGCAGAAGTAGGTTTTTTTTTATTTGAGCAGAAATAGCAAAAAGAGATCTGGGAAAATGGCAGGCAACGACGAGGATAAGAAAGTTTTAATTCATAAGTTAACAATTGTTGCTTTGTCAGTTCAGCCTTTTGCGGGGTTAGTAAATGGGGTCTTGCTTCAGCCAGTTGAAATTTTTATTGAATCTGTTTAAAACCATTCAGATACAAAAAAGATCTCAGGTGAGGCTGAGGCGTTTAATGAAGCTAACAGTTTTCTTGCTTTGTTAGTGGGGGATAATAGGCGACGCTGTCGTAGCTTCCAATTTCGAAAATGTCAGACTTGGGAGGATCGCAAAGGGTTTCTTAGAACTGCGTACAGGGCAGTTGAGTGTGGGGATTTGGTATGGGATATGAGAGCATTCTATTCTATAAGATTAGGAAGGGACAGAATTCATTGACTGATTTTAGCTCAGAATTGTTTGATGCTGCAGGAGATTTCGTGGAGAAATTGAAAGGTTCGAGCTGGGCATTTTTCCTGGCTCTTGAATGACGTCCCTGTCGAAACGTCCGTCAATAGATAGCACATTATACAATGGGATACCGACAGCTACGACAGGTGCTCCAAAGAACCTGTCACAGGGTGATTCAG
This sequence comes from Macrobrachium rosenbergii, assembly GCA_039081455.1. Taxonomy (NCBI): domain Eukaryota; kingdom Metazoa; phylum Arthropoda; class Malacostraca; order Decapoda; family Palaemonidae; genus Macrobrachium; species Macrobrachium rosenbergii. The sequence goes on from JANJGK010000044.1 coordinate 21,389,183, forward strand.
GATTTGCTACTGTTGGTTTCTGTGCTTTAATTGCAACAAGCAAGGCCACATGAAGAAATATTGTCATCTCAAGTACTGCGGCATGTGTAAGAATGCTACACAAAATTGGAAGCTTTGTCCGTCACTCAACAGAAGCAATGCTAGGCCAATACCTCAGAATTCTGGTGGTAGCTATAAGAAAGCTCCTCAGGAGGGAGATCAAAGGGAGTCTGGAAACAGGAAGGATTTTTGGAGGGCCGAACAGCAAAATGGAAAAAGGTACACTGTTTGTGTCATACAGGCCTTTTGGGAGGTATATGAGAACAGAAGCCTGTGGTGAAGGGAGCCATAACTATGTCTAGTATTTTGATTTTTGTAGATATGGGTGCTTCAGTCAGTTTGGTGGACTATGATTTTTATCAGTCGATGTTTTCCCAGTATCGGTTAAGCCACTCAGGGGAGAAAGTGTGTGATGTTCAGGCTCATAAACTGGATGTTGTAGGTGAGGTGGATATCTGTTTTTTGCTGGGGAACCAGTTAATAAGGGAACCAGTTTTGGTAGTAAGAGTTGTTAATTTGGGGAATAAGATTCTATTGGTCCATCCTTCATGTAACAGGATAAGTATTTCTATATACCCTAGTAAAGGTGGTACAACTGTTGGTAAAACTGGAGGTTTTATTCTGTATGTAGGTGCTGAGGAAGTGTAGGAGATAAGGGTGAAATAAATGGAAACAATGAGGAAGTTCTAAGAGATGACCAATCACAGGGAGAATTTGAGCCTAATGATGAGGGGAAGAAGATATATAAAGCCATTTGTTGGAGGATATAATTTCAGAACCAAGTATGGTTGATATGGTGAAAGTGAAGGTGAGAAATACAAAGGTGAATAAACAAGTGTGTGTGTGTGTGTGTGTGTGTGTGTGTGTGTGTGTGTGTGTGTGTGTGTGTGTGTGTGTGTGTGTGTGTGTGGTGGAAGGTAGTGAGAAACTTAAAGGTGTGGTAAGTACAGTTCCAGTAAATAAGGTGTCAAATAATGGAGTTACATGGGTGGAATTGTTAAACTGCAATAATTCACTTAGGAGATATCAGAGGAATACTTATATCGTAGATTTGGAGGAATGGAGTGACGATACTGAATCAGTGGCATTATAGGGGAGCATAATGGATTTTCAGAGGGTGAAATAGAGGTTAGACGGGAGATTTACAGGAATCATTTAGGTGAAGCAGACTATACGGAATATACAGAGGGGTTAGGTGAGGTGTTAGCTGAATCTTCTTTCTCTGCATCTTTTCCCACTTCTATGTGGGGTCAATGTTTCTGACAGCTTTCCTCCACCTGGCTTGGTCAAACACATCGTCCTCTGACAATTGTTTGTCTCTCAGATCTTCTCTAACTACATCCATCCACTTTCTCTTTGGTCTTCCTCTTGCTCCCCCACCAGGCACCTCCATCTGCATCACTCTCCTCCCTACATATGTCTCATCACTTCTCATCACATGAACAAAGATACTTAAATTTTTCCACTCGGTTCAGCCTTGTCCCTTCCATACTAATCTCGGAGTCTTAATCCTCATTAAAATTTAGGTATTCAGCCTTCTTCCTACTGATCTTTAAACCTCTGTCTTCCAGTACCTTCCTCCATTGCTCTAGTTTTGACTCCATTACCCCTCTGATAGTGCTGCATAACATGATGTCATCAACAAACAACATACACCAGGGGGACTGATCTCTTATTACTTGAGATAGCACATCCCTGACATAAACCAACTCTTACTGGTATCCATTCAGTTAACCCAACACTGTTTCTAACCTGCATTTTTCTCCTTCATACATATCTTGGACCAACCTCACATACTTCTCCGGTGTTCCCTTTACTCGCATGCACCCCCAAAACTTCCTGGCATGGTACTCTATCTTATGCCTTTTCCAGATCTATGAACACTATATGCAGTCCTTGCTGCTTTTCCCTGTGTTTTTTCATCATCTGTTGGAGGGCAAACACTGCATCTGTTGTTCCTCTTCCTGGCATGAAACCAAACTGTTCTTCACCTACAGATGTTTCTTCTCTAATTCTTTGATCCATTATTCTTTCCAAGATTTTCATGGTGTGAGACATTAATTTTATTGTTCTGTAGTTTGCACAATCCAGGATGTCACCATTCTTTTGGTATCTTTTTCTGGCTGTATATTTTCTTTGCTAGGTCCCACAGCATGTCTTTTCCTTCTTCTCCTAGCTCTTCCACACCTCTGCAGAAATCCCATCTGGTCCTATTACTTTACCATTTTCCATCTTCTTTAGTGCCTTCTTTACTTCCTTTCTACTAATAGTGTGTGTCATACCAAGGTTCTGGAATCCATCTTCAAAGAATTTCCCAGGATTTTCTTCATTTAACAGGTGTTCATAATATTCTTTCCACCTCTTCTTTGTCTTATCCTCTCCATTCCCATCCTTGACCTGTTCATGTCCATCAACTTTGTAATTCTGTGAATTTTTCTCTCCCCTCAGGTGTTTCCAGCTCTTCGTACATGTCATCTAATGCTCTTGCCTTTTCTTATGCAACTGCCTTCTTTAATTGTTTCTAATGTCTTTGGTACCTCTCCTTATCCTCTTGTTGTCCATATTTTTCCCACATCTTTTTTGCATCTTTTTTGGCTTTCACCACCTCTTTCACTTCATCATTCCACCACCCGGTTTCCTTAGCATCAGGAGGTTTCTTTGCAGGTGTCTTTTCCAACACCTCTCCACCCACTCTCTTTATCACCATACTGTTGTGATTCCACCAGTCTTGCACCCCCTCTAGCAATTTAATTTCCCTCAATACTCTCTCCTTGAATTCCTGGCTCGCTTCCTTCTCTTGTGCCAGCTTCCACCACTTGATTGTTGATGAGACATGTGCAGGCCTACCCTTTACTTTGTTCTTTATTTCCAAGTCCATTACCACCACCCTGTACTGTGCTGCCACACAATCTCCATTTAAAATCTTACAATTTCTCACCTCTCTCAGATGTGATCTTCTGCACATGAGGAAGTCAATTTGACTTTCTCTTGCTCCACTCTTGTATGTGATGTACTGATTTTCTTTCACTTCAAACCAGGTGTTGACAATAGCCAAATCATATGACACTGCACAGTCTGCAACTCTCTCACCCTTGTCATTTCTCTCTCAAACTCCCCAGCCACCATGCACTCTCCCAATACCCTCTCTGGTCCTTCATACATGTCCATTCATGTCACCACCAATAATTAATCTCTCTTCTGCTGGTATTTCACTCAACTGTCGGTTCATTTTCTCACAAAATGCCACTTTCTCAGCTTCATCACATCCTGCTTGAGGGGTATCAGCACTCACGATGTTGATTATTTTTCCTGTGATAAATGAGCAGATGTTAGTGCTTTAAAGGGGGATAAATTGGGGATAACGCAGCTGGAGGAAGGAACTAAACCCATTTTTGTCCTGTCATATAGATAACTTTTATGATTAGAGAACAGGTTGAGCAAGAGGTTAACAAGTGGGAAGAGGAAGGTATAATTAGCCTAGCTCATCATCATTTAATTTCTCGTTATGTGGCTTTTAGGAAACTAAATGAGAAGACCATCCCAGATAGGTATCCGATGGCGAGTCTGCCAGACTTATCTGTAGAGATTGAGGGTAAAAATATCCATCAATTGATCTCATGCAAGGGTTTTTGCAGGTGCCACTTGGTGAGGAGAGTAGAAGGTTGAAGGATTTTTCAATTCCAAAGGGAAATTACGAATTTACACGAATGCCTTTTGGTTTGTCACGCAACTATGACATTTACAAGGCCAGTGAATACTGTCTTGTAAGGGTTGTTGGGGAAAAAAGTATTTGTCTATATGTATGATATTTTGATTACTACAGATTCCAAAAAGGAACACTTAGAAATGCTTAGGGAAGCCCTTAGGAGGCTTAGAATGGCAGGTCTGAAAGTCAAACTAGCCAAATGTGATATTTTGAAAAGACAGATTGTATATTTAGGACATGTCATTGCGAAGGAAGGTGTTTGAGTGAACGACAAGAAAGTCAGAGCTATTGCAGATTTTCCTACACCTAGGAATAAGAAACAGATCTGTTCTTTCATGGGAATGGCAGGATTTTTCCCTCGGTTTGTGAAGAAGTTTTCTACATTGTCAGCATCTTTGAAAGATGATGTAAAGTTTTCATGGCGAGAGGCTCAGCAGGCAGCTTTTCAGAAAGTCAAAGAGGCTTTGATGAGTCCTCCAGTTTTGGAGTTTTCTAATTTTTCTTTACCTTTCATATTAGTGACAGATGCCAGTCAAGAGTGGGTAGTGCTTGCTTAATGCAGAAATTTGAAGCTAAATTGCATCCAATAGCTTTTTATAGCAGAAAGTTTAAAACACGAGGTAGTAATGAAAGATTGATGGCATCAATGGACAAAGAAACTTTTGCAGTGGTGTCTACTTTGGTTCATTTTAAGATGATGTTAATGGGGAATAAGCTGTTGTTGGGTCTTTTTAATAAGCCTGATCTTTCTCCTAAGAGGGATAGGTGGTTTTTGACAATTACGGATTTTGATGCTAAGCTTAAATATATTGAAGACAAACATAATGTGGTAGCAGATGCCCTTAGTAGGAATTTTGCGGACACAGAGGGTGACCATGTGTGTACTGTAACTGGTGAGTGTGTACATTGGGATAAAAGTTTAGTGGAGAAAAAACAAGACAAAGATGAAGTTCTAGCAGATAGAAAGGCGTTCCTTAGAGGTGAATTAGTGAGAAAGGGTAGCAGATGGAAAGGCTTTCCTTAGATTTGAATTAGTGAGAAAGGGTTATAAGTTGCCGTATGCAGGTCTGGAATTAGATCATAATTTGTTGGTGAGGAGAATTAAATACAAGTTGAGGAGTAGTGAGGATAAAAATAATACAACACAGATTGTGGTGGAAAAGGAGTTGATTCCAGTGGTTTTGGAGATTATCCATTGTAAATTTGGTAGTCCACATTTGGGGATCGAGATGTACCAGAAAGTATGGTACGTAATAAATTTTTCTGGAAGAATATGTTTTCTTCAGTGGAGAATTTTGTGAAGGGTTGTTCTGTATGTAATTTGCGTAAACCGGCAAAGGCTACGCTGTGTAAGCTGGGGTCTTTTCCTATCCCTAGTAGGCCATTTTAAAGGGTTTGCATGGACCTTTTGAGCAACTTTTGCGAATCAGGTTAGGGCTATAGGCATTTGTTTGGTGATTATAAATGAATTAACAAGATTTGAGGAGATTTTTCTGTTAAAGAATAAGATGGCAGAAGAGGCTGCAGTAACATTTCTCACTGTAGTCCTGAGTGCTTGTCCTTCGCTGGTTCGAGCCCACGGGACGATGAACTTATTATAAAAAAAAAAAAAAAATTCCCCTTCGGTAACATATATGAAAATATATTATTTACGAGGTAGAGCAAATTGGATATTAAAGGATGTTTGTAGCTTATTGACTGCATATAAATCACGGTGATGTGATAAAAAGTCATAATATGGCTGTGTGCGACAAATGCACTACACGGTTAGCATGGCAGAGGTGGGTGGATATCGTCTCTAATACAAACACCTGAGTTCGATGGGCGATTTGTATACGGGAGACGATATCCACTTATACCTCACTGGCTGGCCGCGTGGGTTAAGCGTCCACTGTGGTCCTGAGTTCTGGTCCTTCGCTGGTTCGAGCCCACAGGATGACAAACTTATAAAAAAAAATTCCCCTTCGGTAACATATATGAAAATATATTATTTCCGAGGTAAAGCGAATTGGATATTAAAGGACGTTTGTAGCTTACTGATTGTATATGAATCACGGTGATGTGATAAAAAGTCATAATATGGCTGCGTGCGACAAACGCACTACACGGTTAGCATGGCAGAGGTGGGTGGATATCGTCTCTAATACAAACACCTGAGTTAGACAGGCGATTTGTATATGGGAGACGATATCCACTTATACCTCACTTGCTGGCCGTGTGGGTTAAGCATCCACTTTAGTCCTGAGTTCTTGTCCTTCGCTGGTTCGAGCCCACAGGACAACGAACTTATTATCAAAAAAAAAAAAAAAAATTCCCCTTCGGTAACATATATGAAAATATATTATTTCCGAGGTAGAGCGAATTGGATATTAAAGGACGTTTGTAGCTTACTGACTGTATATGAATCACGGTGATGTGATAAAAAGTCATAACATGGCTGCGTGCGACAAACGCACTACACGGTTAGCATGGCAGAGGTGGGTGGATATCGTCTCTAATACAAACAACTGAGTTCGACAGGCGATTTGTATATGGGAGACGATATCCACTTATACCTCACTTGCTGGCCGCATGGGTTAAGCGTCCACTGTAGTCCTGAGTTCTTGTCCTTCGCTGGTTTGAGCCCACGGGACGACGAACTTATTATCAAAAAAAAAAAAAAAAATTCCCCTTCGGTAACATATATGAAAATATATTATTTCTGAGGTAGAGCGAATTGGATATTAAAGGACGTTTGTAGCTTACTGATTGTATATGAATCACGGTGATGTGATAAAAAGTCCTAATATGGCTACGTGCGACAAACGCACTACACGGTTAGCATGGCAGAGGTGGGTGGATATTGTCTTTAATACAAACACCTGAGTTCGACAGGCGATTTGTATATGAGAGACGATATCCACTTATACCTCGCTGGCCGCGTGGGTTAAGCGTCCACTGTGGTCCTGAGTTCTTGTCCTTCGCTGGTTCAAGCCCACAGGACGACGAACTTATTATCAAAAAAAAAAATTCCCCTTCGGTAACATATATGAAAATATATTATTTACGAGGTAGAGCAAATTGGATTTTAAAGGACGTTTGTAGCTTACTGATTACATATAAATCACGGTGATGTGATAAAAGGTCATAATATGGCTGCATGCGACAAATGCACTACACGGTTAGCATGGCAGAGGTGGGTGGATATCGTCTCTAATACAAACACCTGAGTTCGATGGGCGATTTGTATATGGGAGACGATATCCACTTATATCTCACTTGCTGGCCACGTGGGTTAAGCGTCCACTGTAGTCTTGAGTTCTTGTCCTTCGCTGGTTCGAGCCCACGGGACGACGAACTTATTATAAAAAAAAAAAAAAAAATTCCCCTTCGGTAACATAAATGAAAATATATTATTTCCGAGGTAGAGCGAATTGGATATTAAAGGACGTTTGTAGCTTACTGATTGTATATGAATCACGGTGATGTGATAAAAAGTCATAACATGGATGCGTGCGACAAACGCACTACACGGTTAGCATGGCAGAGGTGGGTGGATATCGTCTCTAATACAAACACCTGAGTTTGACAGGCGATTTGTATATGGGAGACGATATCCACTTATACCTCACTTGCTGGCCATGTGGGTTAAGCATCCACTTTAGTCCTGAGTTCTTGTCCTTCGCTGGTTCGAGCCCACAGGACGACGAACTTATTATAAAAAAAAAAAAAAAAATTCCCCTTCGGTAACATATATGAAAATATATTTATGAGGTAGAGCGAATTGGATATTAAAGGACGTTTGTAGCTTACTGACTGCATATGAATCACGGTGATGTGATAAAAAGTCATAATATGGCTGCGTGCGACAAATGCACTACACGGTTAGCATGGCAGAGGTGGGTGGATATCGTCTCTAATACAAACACCTGAGATCGACGGGCGATTTGTATACGGGAGACGATATCCACTTATACCTCACTTGCTGGCCATGTGGGTTAAGCATCCACTTTAGTCCTGAGTTCTTGTCCTTCGCTGGTTCGAGCCCACAGGACGACGAACTTATTATAAAAAAAAAAAAAAAAATTCCCCTTCGGTAACATATATGAAAATATATTATTTATGAGGTAGAGCGAATTGGATATTAAAGGACGTTTGTAGCTTACTGACTGCATATGAATCACGGTGATGTGATAAAAAGTCATAATATGGCTGCGTGCGACAAATGCACTACACGGTTAGCATGGCAGAGGTGGGTGGATATCGTCTCTAATACAAACACCTGAGTTCGACGGGCAATTTGTATATGGGAGACGATATCCACTTATACCTCACTTGCTGGCCGGGTGGGTTAAGCATCCACTGTAATCCTGAGTTCTTGTACTTCGCTGGTTCGAGCCCACGGGACGACGAACTTATTATAAAAAAAAAATTCCCCTTCGGTAACATATATGAAAATATATTATTTCAAAGGTAGAGCGAATTGGATATTAAAGGACGTTTTTAGCTTACTGGCTGTATATGAATCACGGTGATGTGATAAAAAGTCATATCATGGCTGCGTGCAACAAACGCATTACACGGTTAGCATGGCAGAGGTGGGTGGATATCGTCTCTAATACAAACACCTGAGTTCGACGGGCGATTTGTATATGGGAGACGATATCCGCTTATACCTCACTTGCTGGCCGCATGGGTTAAGCGTCCACTGTAGTCCTGAGTTCTTGTCCTTCGCTGGTTCGAGCCCACGGGACGACGAACTTATTATAAAAAAAAAAAATTCCCCGTCGGTAACATATATGAAAATATATTATTTCTGAGGTAGAGCGAATTGGATATTAAAGGCCGTTAGTAGCTTACTGATTGTATATGAATCACGGTGATGTGATAAAAAGTCCTAATATGGCTGCGTGTGACAAATGTACTACACGGTTAGCATGGCAGAGGTGGGTGGATATCGTCTTTAATACAAACACCTGAGTTCGACGGGCGATTTGTATATGAGAGACGATATCCACTTATACCTCGCTGGCGCGTGGGTTAAGCGTCCACTGTGGTCCTGAGTTCTTGTCCTTCGCTGGTTCGAGCCCACAGGACGACGAACTTATTATCAAAAAAAAAAAAATTCCCCTTCGGTAACATATATGAAAATATATTATTTATGAGGTAGAGCAAATTGGATTTTAAAGGACGTTTGTAGCTTACTGATTGCATATAAATCACGGTGATGTGATAAAAGGTCATAATATGGCTGCGTGCGACAAATGCACTACACAGTTAGCATGGCAGAGGTGGGTGGATATCGTCTCTAATACAAACAACTGAGTTCGATGGGCGATTTGTATACAGGAGACGATATCCACTTATACCTCACTTGCTGGCCGCGTGGGTTAAGCGTCCACTGTAGTCCTGCGTACTTGTCCTTCGCTGGTTCGAGCCCACAGGACGACAAACTTATATAAAAAAAATTCCCCTTCGTTAAAATATATGAAAATATATTATTTCCGAGGTAGAGCGAATTGGATATTAAATAACCTTTGTAGCTTACTGATTGTATATGAATCACGGTGATGTGATAAAAAGTCATAATATGGCTGCGTGCGACAAACGCACTACACGGTTAACATGGCAGAGGTGGGTGGATATCGTCTCTAATACAAACACCTGAGTTCGACGGGCGATTTGTATATGGGAGACGATATCCACTTATACCTCACTTGCTGGCCGGGTGGGTTAAGCATCCACTGTAGTCCTGAGTTCTTGTCCTTCGCTGGTTTGAGCCCACGGGACGACGAACTTATTATCAAGAAAAAAAATTGCCCTTCGGTAACATATATGAAAATATATTGTTTCCGAGGTAGAGCGAATTGGATATTAAAGAACGTTTGTAGCTTACTGATTGTATATGAATCACGGTGATGTGATAAAAAGTCATAATATGGCTGCGTGCGACAAACGCACTACACGGTTAGCATGGCAGAGGTGGGTGGATATCGTCTTTAATACAAACACCTGAGTTCGACAGGCGATTTGTATATGGGAGATGATATCCACTTATACCTCGCTGGCCGCGTGGGTTAAGCGTCCACTGTGGTCCTGAGTTCTTGTACTTCGCTGGTTCGAGCCCACAGGACGACGAACTTATTATCAAAAATAAAAAAATTCCCCTTCGGTAACATATATAAAAATATATTATTTCTGAGGTAGAGCAAATTGGATATTAAAGGACGTTTGTAGCTTACTGATTGTATATAAATCACGGTGATGTGATAAAAAGTCATAATATGGCTGCGTGCGACAAATGCACTACACGGTTAGCATGGCAGAGGTGGGTGGATATCGTCTCTAATACAAACACCTGAGTTCGACGTCCGATTTGTATATAGGAGACGATATCCACTTATACCTCACTTGTTGGCCATGTGGGATAAGCGTCCACTGTGGTCCTGAGTTCTTGTCCTTAGCTGGTTCAAGCCGACGGGACGACAAACTTATTATAAAAAAAAAAAATTCCCCTTCGGTAACGTATATGAAAATATATTATTTCCGAGGTAGAGCGAATTGGATATTAAAGGACGTTTGTAGCTTACTGATTATATATGAATCACGGTGATGTGATAAAAAGTCATAATATGGCTGCGTGCGACAAACACACTACACGGTTAGCATGGCAGAGGTGGGTGGATTTCGTCTCTAATACAAACACCTGAGTTCGACGTCCGATTTGTATATGGGAGACGATATCCACTTATACCTCACTTGCTGGCCGCGTGGGATAAGCGTCCACTGTGGTCCTGAGTTCTTGTCCTTAGCTGGTTCGAGCCGACGGGACGACGAACTTATTATAGAAAAAAAAAAATTCCCCTTCGGTAACATATATGAAAATATATTATTTCCGAGGTAGAGCGAATTGGATATTAAAGGACGTTTGTAGCTTACTGATTGTATATGAATCACGGTGATGTGATAAAAAGTCATAATATGGCTGCGTGCGACAAACGCACTACACGGTTAGCATGGCAGAGGTGGGTGGATATCGTCTCTAATACAAACACCTGAGTTCGACGGGCGATTTGTATATGGGAGACGATATCCACTTATACCTCACTTGCTGGCCGTGTGGGTTAAGCGTCCACTGTAGTCCTGAGTTCTTGTCCTTCGCTGGTTCGAGCCCACGGGACGACGAACTTATTATAAAAAAAAAAATTCCCCTTCGGTAACATATATGAAAATTTATTATTTCCGAGGTAGAGCAAATTGGATCTTAAAGGACGTTTGTAGCTTACTGATTGTATATGAATCACGGTGATGTGATAAAAAGTCATAATATGGCTGCGTGCGACAAACGCACTACACGGTTAGCATGGCAGAGGTGGGTGGATATCGTCTCTAATACAAACACCTGGGTTCGACGGGCGATTTGTATAATGGAGACGATATCCACTTATACCTCACTTGCTGGCCGTGTGGATTAAGCATCCACTGTAGTCCTGAGTTCTTGTCCTTCGCTGGTTCGAGCCCACGGGACGACGAACTTATTATAAAAAAAAAATATATATTCCCCATCGGTAACATATATGAAAATATATTATTTCCAAGGTAGAGCGAATTGGATATTAAAGGACGTTTGTAGCTTACTGAATATATATATATACATATATATATATGTATATATATATATATATATATATATATATATATATATATATATATATATATATATATATATATATATACACTCAAGCTGACCAACCCGGCACTGTCCGGAAAAACTCTGAATGACAACCGATAAACTCTCTCTCTCTCTCTTTCAGGTAAGGCCAAGGGTCCTTTGTCAAGGTTCAACAAGGGCCTTTAATATTTACGTACATACAGTATATATATACATACATACATATATATATACACATACACACACTAGCTGACCAACCCGGCACTGCCCGGGAAAACTCTTAATGACAACCGATAAACACTCTCTCTCTCTCTCTCTCTCTCTCTCTCTCTCCAGCTCTCCCTCACTCTTTCCCTCTTTCTCGTCCCTAAAACCCTCTATACTCTCTCATTCCTGTCCCTCTTCCTCTCACTCTCTCTCCCTTTTCTGTTAAGATAGTTGCTTCAATTACAATGCCCAACATTTTTCAGATTTTGTATTTCACCCCTTCTCACCCCCACCACACCCCCCACCCCCCATTCCTCTCGGGGCTGAACTTGGACTTAATAGGCAACGGAAGTATCACTATTCATCTCAGTGACCTCGTAAACTAAGGATTGGACAATAATATCTGTCATTTTTTACATTTTATTTTTCACCCCTTCTCACTCCCCCTTCCTATTGGGGCTGAACTTGGACTTGAATGGTATCGGGAGTGTCACTATTCATCTCAGCAACCTCAAAAACCATGGATTAAACACTAATATCTGTCGTTTTTGGTTATTTTTACATGTCACCCCCTTCCCACCCCCACCCCCTCTGGTGCCAGTGAGGTCTTACTCCCACAGTACTCTTTTGCAGATAGTAAGTCATATGTATACC
>JANJGK010000044.1:21408194-21430694 GCA_039081455.1 Macrobrachium rosenbergii
TTGCTGTCCAACCTATCTAACTATTATTTCATTTTCTTTATTTCCTTGAGCTCTTTATCTTGTTGACCAACCAATCCAGCTTCCTGAATTCAAGCAATGAGCGGCCGAAAATGCCCCTATGCTTGACGGCATAAATTTCATGCAATCAAATCAAGTCAAAGCTATTGAATGAATTTGCTTTACAAGATAATTTAATTTACTATAATACTGATTTTGGGGGCAATTTGAGCAAAATCGAGTTACATATACCAGTCCATTTTCACTTACGTTAATGTCAAAATTCATCGACGGTCAGGATCGATCCAACGATTGTTATACAAACTAGACATGCCGTACTTGAAGCATTGCGTTGGAAATAAGAAAAAGAAATTAAAATTAACTTAACTTATTTAAAATCACATAGTAAAATGCCGCGCGAATAACAGGGATAATTACGTGAATTGTATATGAAAAAATTTCCGTCTTGAAGGGCATGTGTATATGTATATATATATATATATATATATATATATATATATATATATATATATATATATATATATATATATATATATATATATATATATATATACATATATATATATATATATATATATATATATATATATATATATATATATATAGACACCCTGGGATTATATATGTAATCAACGGATAGGTTTGCTTAAAAAGCAAATGGGTGTAACAGACTAAATACACACACAAAACAAAGCCACTACAACACCTTCTAAAAACATAACAAACATCTCACACGTCTCGAACTCTCGCCCTACCCGCGCAACAACTTCTCGCTGCTGGGAAGAAAGGGCTTTGGGTCGGGTATGATACATGAAACATACGCTACCGGGGTCTAAGCGATGTCAGGCAGGGCAGCCGATCGAGACTACAGGTTTACCCCAAAGCCAAATCAAAAGTCCTTCAAAAGAAGGCATCGTGCTTACCCCATATAAAAATGGGAAAAATGCACGTTAAAAGAAGAAGAAGAAGAAGAAGATATATATATATATATATATATATATATATATATATATATATATATATATATATATATATATATATATATATATATAATATAAAAGAATCATTAGCGTCTGCAAATACCCATTACTTCTACGAAAGTTAAATAACCAAATGCATCAGTGAAGCCCCTTAAGTAGGCTACTTGCCAGGAGACAAGAAGACTTGCGTTATTAACTCCTTTGTGACGAGGGTATTTTGTCGGTCTTTTGTGCATAAAACGAGACGCCCGACAAGGACTCTTGGCAGACGCTCATTAGAAAAAGATTTCCTCATGAATGATCTCATTGCAAAATGTTAACATCTTGTTTACTTGTTCCCCTGGATTGTAATTTTCACAGAAATCTCTTCGCTATGATTTTTGCATTTGTTTTTGTTATTTATTTCTTACTGCAGACATATCTAATCAAAGAAAAGTCATCTGGTTATTGTTTCAGTAATTTCACTTTTTTAGTTAAATTACTAAATCAGCTTTACAAAAACATACACATAATAAATAATCTGAAAGTACATCAAGATTATTATTAATCAAATTTGGCCCTTAATGCTAATCTACAACACGCCCTTCAGCACTGGCCTCACAGTATCGGCAGAAAGAGCCAATACTAAACTGCTGAGTTATATAGAATAGGAAAGCTGCCATTAAACTAAAATTAGGTTCGCGGGCACATTAAGATGAAACAGATGTTGAAAAAAATTATATATATATATATATATATATATATATATATATATATATATATATATATATATATATATATATATGTATATATATATATATATATATATATATATATATATATATATATATATATGTATATATGTATATATATGTGTATATATTTATATTGTAACGGCTCGTTTCACCGTTACCAAAATTTACTCAAAAATTTCCAGTATCCATATAACCTCGATATGAAGTCCACAATAGGGTGGAATCATACCATAACTCAATAAACAAAGTGCAAGAATGAGTTCAAGGGGGGAGTAAACAAGCACCACGAAAAACCATAAATTTAATACAAAAATGAACAGATAGAAATTACACCTGAACCTCTTTAATACAAGTAATAAATTAATCACTTTCACTCGTAATAATCCAAAACACACCTACACCTAAGATAGATATTAAACACTCAAACAAAAATTAGGGGGCCCAGAAAGGAAGAGGAAGTCGAATAGAGAGAATAACCTAACAAATTACAAACTAAATTTCTTATAAATAAACTTGTCACTTAATAGCCTCTGGAATGAATTATTTATATTCTTCACGAGGAATAAGCGTATCCTCCACGTCTGGAGTAGAATAAAGTGGTTAACCAAATCAGGCCCAACCAAGCAGCCACAACAAATCCACAGCCGTGATCGATATAATTTAAAGGTATATAAACCTTACCATGGGATAGCGAGATCCCCCTGGCTTTCTAACTGAACCAGAGGTGGAGCGGTGAAGCAGAAAGGACCTCCCGATTGGTAAAATGGACAAGTCTTCCAAATTGAAGATGGCAGTGATCCAGAAGAAATCTTCAAGTTCGGAAGGTAAATGATAACAGAGGCTGCAACCATCAAGAAGCAAGTCACGGTAATATTCTTTATATCCACCAAGCCAGGCAAAAACGTTCCGAAGAGCAAAAGGTCCAGAGAACAATTATTTGCTCTTCGAACAGAAGCTACGAAGTCACCCCCCGAAACCATAGGGGAGGGACCACACATACAACCTCCTTGAAAAGTAAACAAACATTAATAACAAGCAAACAGTTGTTATACACAAGAGGATGTCTGTGACAAGTGAAACAAACGAGACTAGGTTTAACAAATTAAATAAAAACTAAATTTAATCTTAAATGAAAAAGGATCACATACTGACTATATATATATATATATATATATATATATATATATATATATATATATATATATATATATATATATATATTTGTAATTTTAAAGCTGGGGTCTTGTAGATAAGTGGGGTATACTGGCATGATATGCAGCTTACCTTAATTACCACAAAAATCTGGACTCTGGCCATGGGGACAGCTAGAGTTACAAACAACAAAATACGCCTGAAGGGCTGCTTCAAGGCGGGGAGGTGATTAATTAAACTCTGGAGTTTAACTTAATTCATTATATTTACAAAAGAAAACACATCAGAAGAATGGTAGCGTAATTCTGGGATAATGAGGTGAGAGCAAATGACAGGGAATTTCCTCGAGGGAGTATATTGGGTTTCCCGCTTCAAAAGTTGCTGACACGCAGATCCACAGCTGGGTATCCCTATCCTGCAATCGAAACACTCACGGTTACTGAACCGACACTAGTACTGTAATAATGGAATCGAGGAATTGCATAGAAGATGCCTAGACTGAACTCCATTCCAGTGACTCGAACATCATATGATTACGTTACACTTCTCGTAAATGCTTTGCATATTAAACAGCACAAAACATGAAGCAATCCAGGTCTCACTGTAAGTATATCACAATATGAAAAGAAAGGGACTTAGTTCGAGATAGGGAACGTGGCTGATGAAAAAACTTAAATCCTGGTACTTTACCTTTCTTTATGAGTTGAAGTTCTGTTCTTATGAGAGCCAGCGAGAGGGAGGGCAAGTGAATTAATTCACAACAAATTTACTTTTGATACTGTCCGTCACATGTCGGAAATAGGCAGTTTAATGGAGCAAAGGACAGAGCTCTGTTCTCGAGGCCGCGCCGGCAATTCTGAGAGCAAGCTTCTCTCTCCAAGGCCCTTTATAGCTTCAGAAGTTACACCTTTCTCCTCCTAGATGGCGCTGTAATCACTCTGCCCACATGGAGCTGCAGGCAGCATGGTTCCTATTTCAAAATGGAGGAAAGCACGTGGTCAGCCCGCCAGCTGACCTGCCTCGGGCGACAATTAGCTCTGGTCCGATCTGCACCTGGAATTAAGGGATTTCCAACAACACTTTGGACAAGAAAGGGGTTAAAGGGGTTTCCCCACTCAAAAGGCAGTGGTGAGAGGTTTTAGAGGCGAATTTGCTTACAGTGAATCATACTAAATTTACCTTACTGAAAAACTTAATCCTTTTGCTTTAACCCTTTAACTGTTTAGTACGTATATATATACGTAGTGCGCCAACCCTACCTGAGCTGTTTAGTATGTATTTGTACGGAGAGCAGATGTTTTGACCATGGCGTTTAGTACGTACAGTATATGTATACGATCAATATGTTTTCTCTAGGTCCCAGAAATCTTGTTGACCATATCCAAACAACAACACTTCTTCCCGATCCCCTTTTATTATAATTTTCCTGATTTTCCTAATCCAATGCGGGAATTCGCCAATCACGGCTACATCGCTAGCTATAGCAAGACGCGTCTCTGCTGGGGTGGTTCGTTCTCTTACTCGGAACTTTGGACTTTCGACCTGGGTATGGAAGGCCTATGATCCTGTGTAATCCAACTTAGTATCGGTCGTGTGTTACTTTCATTTTCTAGCGCAAATGAAAAACGATAATTAATTGTAATGTATTGACATTTATTCTGACTAAAATATTAAAAAAATGTAGCCTACTAATTTCACAAGTTTTATTATTTTGCGACATGTTCGGTACATGTGACTGAACTCCAGATACACTTCATTCTGAATAACGACCGCAAATTGTTTTGTTTGTTTATTCCAAATTGCTAAAATTGGCAATAATTGTAATTTATTTCATCAAGTCAATTTTATAATTTCTTGAAAATTAGTTCAAAAGCTGTGTATATTAAGCTTATGTCGCTATACACGCACGTGTATATATATATATATATATATATATATATATATATATATATATATATATATATATATATTTTTATAAATATTACTGCTGTTCGCCCTCGATGTAGTTAGGTGTAGGAATATTAGTCCGATTCACCTCGACAGAGAACATCTCTGCCCGCCGGTAGGCTAGGCCATTTAAAAATAACAATCACCGCAGTAGACAAATGGCGCCGCATAGGCTGGAAAGTTTGTAAACAAAATATGCTAGGGCATTAGGGACCTAAGCCTCAGAGAGGGTTTACGCTCAATGACCCCTAGTTATGGTGGCCCTTAAGCTTTATTCTATGCATTCGACGATGCCTTTGTCAAGGTCGGATTGCCCGGGGCGGTATAAGCCCTCCTCTGGCGGGAACGAAGCGAGGTCGGGTCAGAGAGATTCCAGCGGTCGCTGAACCAGGGTGACGCTGCGTGCGTGCCCGAACGATATTCTTTGTTCTTTATTACTTTTCCTCCTACGTCTAACTTAATTAGTGAATTGGGAAGACTGCCAGAATACGACTCCGGAGGTCCCTCGTTTGCGCAGCGGCTCGACATTCATGGTAAGTCCGATTCTTGTTGAAGCTTCGTCGATTGACTAGTACTTTTCTGTATTTCACATTTTTTCTTTGTTTTCTTCCTTCAGCCACCACTTAGGGTATATGTGTTTACAAAGTCTAGATTAAGCCTAATTATTATATTGTTAGCTTCAACCCCGTTATTCCAGTAAAATACCTAGGATTTAGGGTAAGCAAAATCAGGTTAAATCTCGATGCTTTTGTATGCCTCGCGTCCGAATGTTTGGAAGAACCGTTGCGTTTAAAATCAAATTCATCTCAAATATTCTTTGTTAAGGTTAATAACCCTTAACTGGCGACCTTTGGCTAATTAACGTCTGTGAGGTTAACTTTTGGCTTCAAGTGGCAGGTTACGTGTAATCTTGGTTTGCAGGGCCGAAAAAATTACGTAAATTGAATAATACATGATCAACCAAGACCCTCACACGTAACATTGGCGACCTTGCGTAGAATCTAAAGTACATTTTAGAGAAAGAATCTGGAGAAAAGGAAATTAAAATTACATTAATTCCAAAAAATAAAAGTCAGATATCGAACTCCATTTCATTCTTCCAAACAAGGAACGAGGCATAATAATAAGCAGTAAAGAGAATAGTTAGTAACAAGTGTAGCGAGAATTAGCGTATAGGAAAGGGTGCGTCGAGAGCAGAGTCATAATTTATAACGTCTAAGACAAGGACATTACCGTGTTCGGATCGTGAATCAAGTCGTTCAAGTAACGAAGTCAAAGGCCGAATTGCGGAGCCCAGTTCATATACACAAAGTAATGTAGAAATCGCGTCGGCAATTCCAATCGTTATTGTTTGCATATAGCGGGAATCATTCAAAAACCGTGTCAGTGAAGTAGCAAACGAACTGAAATAGTAATTTTACAATAAAGGTACCGTTCAACAACGTAAATTTACGCAGGCAAGCTAGCATTTCTCTTTTCATTCTTTGTTTAATGTCCGGGTGAGAATACGATAACAAAAGACACAAAGTTGTTGGTAATTTAGTTTTCCATCCGTAGCGTAAAACACTATGCATGATTGGTATATTTAAAGTAAAATCTGGATACCTGCATTTGTTGCGTTGTTTTGAATTTGTTTGAAAAAGAAAATACCCGCCATCTTGGATCCCTCCGCCGTGTTCGCGCGGTTGTTTTTAAATTGTTCGAACTGTTTGTGAGAGAACGGCCATTTTGGGGTTTCCTTCGCCGCCCGAGGTTGTTTTGAAATTTAGGCCTAACGGGACCTTGGCCGCCATCTCAAAGACCTTGTTATTGTGACCTCGACTCTGCTCCCCGCCACTCTTGGGGCATATATTTTTTTTTTTTTTTTGCTTTTCGTAGCGAACCCACCTCCTAATATCTTAGCTAGGAAAAAAACAAAAGACAATTTAGGCAGGGAAAGATAGGCCTTAGTTAGGAGTAATAACAAGTTCCTACGAATACCTGCTATAAAAATCATGTAAAGAGAATTAAAATTTTTACGATAAACTTTTGTGACGTCGGCTCCCAGGAAAATTAAGATAATCAAGTAATCCCTAAGGAAGCCAAGACGACGCATCTATATAATTTTATTAAGATCCATGCCATTGTGCATGTATAAAATCTTTGTTTACATGTTCTCAAGCAGCAAGAAATTCGCTGATTGAAAATCTCTCTCTCTCTCTCTCTCTCTCGTCATTCAAGTAAGCATTCCTAACCTAAGTGTACGTGACCCTCTTCAAAGAAAGAACGGCCGACACTAGGCTAATTAATTCGAATACAATAAGCCAAATAAAAGAAACACCTCTGTCCCACAATAGATGAGGACAAGTTAAGAGTAATTACAATACAGTGATAAACTGTCGGTCACGAGTGAGGCCTGCTATCCAGACCGAAGCAAACAGTAGTTTTCACCCTCTGAAAAAAGAAGGGGCCAGCACTGGGGCCGGTACTGGGACCAGCCACTCACGAGGATCTTTAAAGAAAAAAAACAAAAAAAACAAATTCACTTTATTCCACAGTGCCAATAATTTGCAGCACTGTCATCACTGGAATAGCTTACTTCTCTATCTCTCTCTCTCTCTCTCTCTCTCTCTCTCTCTCTCTCTCTCTCTCTCTCTCTCTCTCTCTCTCTCTTTTACCTTCCCTTTCTCTCTCATTCGATTGTTGCACTCTGCAGGGGGTGTAGAGTGCCTTTCCTCCCATATAGCCTAGTTGGACTCCAGTAGAGGGTCCCTAGGAACACATTGGCACCATAAGTGCCACTAAAGAAGACAAAAGGGAACACAGAAGAGAAGGTTCTTCTGGGACCTAACCTGCACCAGTGCCTAGGGATACTGAGTGCCACCAGTGTGACCTGTACACGGCACACCCAAACTACAGTGCCACCTTTTGAAAGGGTGCCACGTCATTATTGAAGAGACACTTCCTCGCTGCCCAAGTACGCCCAGTCAACCCGGTTAGACGCCCTTCCCCACCAGAACCATGGCAGCAGAGCATTATAAAACTTTCCTGGGGCTGGGGACGGCGGCAGGTCTCACCGGCTCTGAACTTACCACCTGGGTTAAGGAGCAAGTGGACGACTTGGCCAAGCGGGAGAAGGAAGAAAGACTCGAGCAGAGGAAGTATGAAGCCGAGCAGAGGAAGTATGAAGCCGAGCAGAGGAAGTATGAAGAAGAACGAAGGGTGTATGAAGCCGAGCAAAGGCAATATGAAGAGGAAAGAGAAGAAAGAAGGAGACAGCATGAGTTAGCCTGCAAGGAAACTGAGTTAGCCCTAAAGGAGAAGGAGCTCGAGCTTGAGAGAGCGAAAATGGAGAATGCCGAAGCTATGGCTAGCCATCAAGCCTCCAGTCCTACACCTGCTGCATCAAACGCTCCAATTTCGAGCATCAATTCCCTAGTCCCCAAGTGGACTGATGACGAGCCAGAAGCATGGCTGGAGGAGATCGAGGCTCTTTTCGATAACTACAGCACCACGGAGACGGAGAGAGCCTTAATACTAGCCAAGCATATGGAGGGAAAAGCCAAGGCAGCGCTTCGCTCACTGGAGAAGAGCCAGAGAGGTAACATGGCAGAAGTTCGTAGAGTCATTACCAAGGCCTACGAGATAACCCCAGAAAAATGGAGACAACGGTTCCGAGGTCTTGCCAAGGAAGTCGGCTGGTCTTGGACGGAATGGGCATGTCACAAAACCCAGTCCGGTACGCGCTGGTTCGACTCCTTGGCCTGCACGACGTTTGAGGATCTTTTCAATCGGACCATGCTAGAAGACCTTTTCCAATGTGTGCCAGGGCCCCTTGCAGTATATCTTAACGATAAACAGCCCTCCACACTTATGGAAGCTTGTCGCATGGCTGATTCGTGGGAAACTTTCAATCAGTCGCATTGCACCTCTCAGAAGCGAATCATCCCTCCGGCCTACCTCTCGAACTACACTCGCCCGAAGAATGGACTGCCTAGCAAGACCCTGTGCAACTATTGCAAGAAGGGGGGCCACGCTGAAGCTGAGTGCCGATACAAACTCGGCACTAATAAGCAGCCTAACCCTACCAGCCAGAACTCCGCTCCCGATTCATCCGCTCAGCCCTCTCCTCCAACAGTTACTGCAGGCCACCGAGCCCATCCAAAAGGCCCGTGCAGATCCTGTGGGGCTGCTAGCCACTACAATGCTGGATCTCCGGCCTGTCCACATCATGTCCCCACCACCAAATTTGTCAACCTAATCAGCACTTCATTTTCTGCTGCTGGTCCGCACCGGATCCTTTACCCCGAGAGACTGGAAACCCAGTTCATCTCGGTGGCCCCTCTTCAGAGCACTAGTCTGCCAGTGACCCTTCCGGTCACAGTAGACACTGCGGCAGATATTAGCCTGATCGCCAGGGCCCAAGTGCCAGCCGGTGCCATGGTTGACGAAGAAACCCGGTGGGAAATGAAGTGGATAGAGGGCCACACCATTACCGTTCCTACGGTCCAACTCCAGGTAATGACACCTTGGGGCACGATACCCCACCGCCTTGGCGTGGTAGGTGGAATTCGGCCCGGAGTGGCCTTCTTGTTGGGTCGGGATCTTCTCTGCGGAAGCCCGTTACCAACGCCACTTCGCAGCCACGTTACCTCCTCCACGGAGGCCCCAGTTAAAACTCTCAACCATGACAAACCTCCACCTTCCGCCCACCAAAGTGGTCCGCGGAAGGGGCACAACCCAAACTATTACAGGCCTAGCCCTCTCCAATTGCGAAGGGCTGGCTCACCAAGAGGTCTTCCCCCTCCGCGAAGAGAGATTCAGGAGGAGCAGTACCGCTGCAGGACGTGCAAGCTGGCAGACCACTCCACAAATTGGGAGGGCTGCCCAACCAAGCAACGCCCAGCGGACGCCCCCGAACAAAACTCTAGGAGAGGCTACGATCTCCTGCTGGGGCAGGAATCTCTGCCGCAGCCAAACCCAAGTCATCCGAGAGGTATTGCACCTCCGGACCCCTTGTCAGGCATGCCTGACCCTCAACTGCTGCCAGTGCCACTTGCGAGCACTGAGCAGTGCCAGACTCCGTCCGCCACGGACGTTGAGCTACCAATGGAAAAGGCCCCTATGCCGGGTCTAAATCATGAGGCGAATCCTCCTCCGGGAGATTTAGGATTCCCCATGCAGTTGATCATCGCGACTGGAGAGCCTCCAGCACCCGAAACTTCTTCTTTGCAAAATTTGACTCCAGGGGATGAACCCCTGGAGGATCGAAATGGTACCCCTCCCTTGGAAGACCAGGAACTGGCATCCTCGGATGCAGAAGTCGAGATCGCTCTCGCTCCGGTTGTCGCAGCAGCCGGAGTAGGGAGTCCTCCCGCAGCTTTTGCAGTTGCCCCTGACTTCGCGCCCGCTAGCCCTTTTGGCCTGTCCCCCGGAGTCGGTGCTCTCATCACCTGCTAGGCCAGCTACTGATAGGCCTTGGAGGAAACCGAAGAAGAAGAAGAAGGGGCGGAAGAGAGCCCAGTAGTTGCCGAGCTATACGCTCATCCTGGCACTAGTGCCCTCTCGGCACAGTGCCCTAACAGCTAAGAGTGATCCTGGCCCCTTGCCCAGAGGAGGTAGCCAGTGTGATCTCTTCCTTTCATTGTGCATAGCCTAGGCCACCTTAAAGTACGGTACATCAATTTAGTAACCTTGTTCCTTCCACTTACCACCGAGCCGCAGTAATCATGTAAGTAGCCTAACTAATTTCAGTAATCTTAACTATTGTGAAACGAGCCACGATGCTCGTGACACGCATGGACTAAGACCTCAGTGAGGCACCCATTTATCATATGAGGCAAGCCTCATGAATTAACTAGTAAATTTTAATTGTATTAAACATAAACCATGTTGTAATTTAATTAGAATATGAATTCTTACGTTGGTGCTACGGTCGGGTTAGGATAGGTTAGGCTAGGGAATATCATAGAATGTACCACTAGGCTAGGTCTAAAACACATCTTGATTGTAGGAGGTAGCCTATAATAACCGTGAGCACCTTCCAGTACTATTAGAATTAGGTAAAGTAGTGAAAATAGCTCATATCCTATCTAGGGTTAGGTAGTTCTGTAGCTAGGTAGGCTAACCAGGACTAATCTGCTCAGGGGAAGGAGAGTAACCTACGAGAGGCGAACAGCTTGCTTAGTATAGACCTTCACGCCCGAAAAGGGAGTGAAGGCCCTCTTAAGGGGGGAGCTTTTATAAATATTACTGCTGTTCGCCCTCGATGTAGTTAGGTGTAGGAATATTAGTCCGATTCACCTCGACAGAGAACATCTCTGCCCGCCGGTAGGCTAGGCAATTTAAAAATAACAATCACCGCAGTAGACAAATGGCGCCGCATAGGCTGGAAAGTTTGTAAACAAAATATGCTAGGGCATTAGGGACCTAAGCCTCAGAGAGGGTTTACGCTCAATGACCCCTAGTTATGGTGGCCCTTAAGCTTTATTCTATGCATTCGACGATGCCTTTGTCAAGGTCGGATTGCCCGGGGCGGTATAAGCCCTCCTCTGGCGGGAACGAAGCGAGGTCGGGTCAGAGAGATTCCAGTGGTCGCTGAACCAGGGTGACGCTGCGTGCGTGCCCGAACGATATTCTTTGTTCTTTATTACTTTTCCTCCTACGTCTAACTTAATTAGTGAATTGGGAAGACTGCCAGAATACGACTCCGGAGGTCCCTCGTTTGCGCAGCGACTCGACATTCACGGTAAGTCCGATTCTTGTTGAAGCTTCGTCGATTGACTAGTACTTTTCTGTATTTCACATTTTTTCTTTGTTTTCTTCCTTCAGCCACCACTTAGGGTATATGTGTTTACAAAGTCTAGATTAAGCCTAATTATTATATTGTTAGCTTCAACCCCGTTATTCCAGTAAAATACCTAGGATTTAGGGTAAGCAAAATCAGGTTAAATCTCGATGCTTTTGTATGCCTCGCGTCCGAATGTTTGGAAGAACTGTTGCGTTTAAAATCAAATTCATCTCAAATATTCTTTGTTAAGGTTAATAACCCTTAACTGGCGACCTTTGGCTAATTAACGTCTGTCTTTGAGGTTAACTTTTGGCTTCAAGTGGCAGGTTACGTGTAATCTTGGTTTGCAGGGCCGAAAAAATTACGTAAATTGAATAATACATGATCAACCAAGACCCTCACACGTAACAATATATATATATATATATATATATATATATATATATATATATATATATATATATATATATATATATATATATATATATATATATATATAATTCGAGTAATTAATTGTCGTTACTTATGATTAAATTATGGAACGTCACAGAACAAGGGGTAGGACATAGAGCGAACAAACTTATGTATGAAACCATGCACATGTGCAATAATCTAAATGAAAGTTATGTACAAAATTCTTACAAAAGAGGCGATGGTGAAAACTCATCCGACAAACAGAGGGACAGACAGCAAGGCCAAGACAGCAAAGTGAGGCATGTCTATGTCTGTGATGATTGTGGGCTGGTTGCCGGTGATTTCCGGGACAGAGATTTCGTAATTGACTACACTGGTAGAGGCACTGAATCAATACAAGAAAATTTTCATAAATAAATGATGACATTTATCGGTATCACCATTTTCTTCATTGAATTATGCCTTTAATCTTGTAAAGAGAGAGAGAGAGAGAGAGAGAGAGAGAGAGAGAGAGAGAGAGAGAGAGAGAGAGAGAGAGAGATAATTGTTTTCTTTGTATTGTTCTTTACCTTCCTTTGAACACTGGAAGTCATGTACAGTAATACAAATCTAGAAATTTTAGCATTGATAATTCGTAATGTTAGAGAATTCTGACAACGCTATAGAAAGTACAATTAGCATACGGATCAATGAACGGAGACAATATGATGTTTACACCCACCCACCCACACACACCCACATATATACAGTATATATATATATATATATATATATATATATATATATATATATATATATATATATATATATTATTACGCGTTATATATATGCATGTGTGTGTTTATGTATAGATTTACAGGGCACACAGAAACACTGTACATGCAACATGGCTGTCATTAGCTACGTTGCCAAACGTCTTCCTGAATTATTCTATGACTAAATTTAATCTGCATTCCTAAATTCGGGTTAATCCGGTCCTAAAATCCGACTTATCAACCGCCCCCCCCACCCCGGCCCCCCGTCCCCCCGCCCCGCCACGGGCTGTCCACAAGAAAGACATTCCGGGACAAAGCCGAGGTAATTTACAAACTGCCTTCACTTGAGGAGTCAATAACCGTTTTCTTGTTATCGCTTTGTATCATTTACTTTCATCTATGAGTCTGGGCTAGATGTTGGACATTTTCATAATATTCATAATTGGCGACAACGGAAATTTGTAAGGTGGCGACGTTGGTGGTATTCTAGATGTCGGTATCCTTTGACTGAAAATATCGGTCACTGTTTACAGCTCTAGTTACCTCCCACCCGCGGTGAATTTGGTGGGCTTGACATTAGGGCCCGGAATTATACAGAGTCCTTTTGAAAGATTCCAGTTCCTTCATTCCTTGATGGCCAGTTCGGAATTCCCTTGTCGACGGTCAAAAGTCAGGGGGAAAGTGGAAGTCGTTTCAGCTGCCTGTACAAAAAGGAGATTGCTAAACATGCCCTTGCCCACGAACAAGGAATTGGAATCTGTCAAAAGGACTGGAGATAATCCGAGGCACCATTCTCAAACTAATGTTCGAGTGGTTCCGCCCACCAAACATAACGCAGGAAGAGGGAAAGGAGAGATGAAAACAACAGCTGAACCAGGATACCGTCGTCAGTTACACCAGAATATGCCTTTAATATACAGTATATATATATATATATATATATATATATATATATATATATATATATATGTATATATATATATATATATATATATATATATATATATATATATATATATATATATATATATATATATATATATATATATATTATACATATTTATATATATATATATATATATATATATATATATATATATATATATATATATATATATATATATATATATGTATATATAAACATATATATATATATATATATATATATATATATATATATATATATATATATATATATATATATATATATATATATATATATATATATATATATATATATATATATATATATATATATATATATATATATATATATATATATTATAACTGCTCTTATAAAGAAACTGAATCGATTTCCTCCTTTGGCGCGAACGAGCAAGAAATATATATATAGGCCTGTATACAATCAGTAAGCTACGAACGTCCTTTAATATCCAATTCGCTCTACCTAGGAAATAATATATTTTCATATATGTTACCGAAGGGGAATTTTTTAGTTGATAATAAGTTCGTCGTCCCGTGGGCTCGAACCAGCGAAGGACAACAACTCAGGACTACAGTGGACGCATTAACCCATCCGGCCAGCATATATGAAAATATATTATTTCCGAGGTAGAGCGAATTGGATATTAAAGGACGTTTGTAGCTTATTGATTGTATATAGGCCTATATATATATTTCTTGCTCGTTCGCGCCAAAGGAGGAAATCGATTCAGTTTCTTTATAAGAGCAGTTATAATATATATATATATATATATATATATATATATATATATATATATATATATATATATATATATATATTATATATATATATATATATATGTATATATATATATATATATATATATATATATATATATATATATATATATATATATATATATATATATATATATATATATATATATAAATATATATATATATATATATATATATATATATATATATATATATATATATATATATATATATATATATATTTATATTTATATTTATATATATATATATATATATATATATATATATATATATATATATATATATATATATATATATATATTATATATATATAAATATATATATATATATATATATATATATATATATATATATATATATATATATATATATATATATATATATATATATATATATATATATATATATATATATATATAATATATATATATATATATATATATATATATATATATATATATATATATATATATATATATATATATATATATATATATATATATATATATATATATATATGAATGTCTTTTCCTGTAATACTACAGTGTAATATGAAAATAAGAAGGCCCATAAAACACTATTTAAACGTTGAAACCATATATTTCGGGCACTTGTTTCTGTGCCCCTGTTCACTGGTAGAATATGGACAGGTGGAAAGTTACAATGGTATATATACAAAAACATGAAGGTGTGGCCTTAGGCCTCCGATGTTAAGGAGGTGGCGTTTCTTAAGAAGGAGGAGATTGACCAAATTCCCTAGTGGTTTTTGGCCTCATTAGCTCCCGTTTGGCGATGGATCTGGCGGTCGCGTTTCTTGGGTCATCTTCTTCAAAAGGGGTCCGAGGATTAAGGTGTCAATGGCGTCCGATTTCCAATGTCCTCCTGACAGGTTCATATTGTTGGTTTGATTGATGATAGCAGATTCCAGCATCTTTCTTTTGTACGGAAGATGACCCCATAAACGCGACCGCCAGATCCATCGCCAAACGGGAGCTAATGAGGCCAAAAACCACTAGGGAATTTGGTCAATCTCCTCCTTCTTAAGAAACGCCACCTCCTTAACATCGGAGGCCTAAGGCCACACCTTCATGTTTTTGTATATATACCATTGTAACTTTCCACCTGTCCATATTCTACCAGTGAACAGGGGCACAGAAACAAGTGCCCGAAATATATGGTTTCAACGTTTAAATAGTGTTTTATGGGCCTTCTTATTTTCATATTACACTGTAGTATTACAGGAAAAGACATTCATTTTTGCCCATTATGGAACATCACAGTTTACGCCAGTTTTTCGGCTTCAACCCAGCTGTCAAGCACATCTTCAGACGGTACGAACGGCTAGTACATGGGTTACACAAGAGGAAGAATCAGAGAAATTTTCTACAAGAATGCCTACAGGAACAAGTTTCTCCCAAAATGTACGGTTTCACGCGTTGGACATCGGCGTCAGACCCATTTCCGGACTCCATCCGCACATTCCTCCAAGACAGAATACAAGCCACACACCAAGACATCTATGTGATTAGAAGAAAAATAAGTGAGCTAGCCACGTCACTTCGCCTCATGTGCAGGGATGATGGTATGTACAGATATCTTTCATATTTTGTGCTATCAGGTGCTATTGAAAACAGTGAGTCCCACTCCAGAAATTTGTGCTACAAATTAAAAAGACTGATTAGGAACAGCGTATGGAATAATCTTGGCCTTCCCAATAATGTGCTGAATCTCTCTAACCATCCCCTCACTGCAGAAGAACAGACCGTTTTAAATCTTGGAGTTTCATTCGCTCTAAAACCTGGTCCCGAGAGTAATCTTAATTTCCTAGTTGCTTTTGATAAACATTTTGCAAAAAACAACTATGACAAGAAAGAGGCATGTCTCAAAGGCATTTTGCTAAATGTCTTGGAGCAAAATAACAACAAAAATTCGCTCCCGAAAAGATTCCAAAATGCATTAGTTAGCTTAAGAAAAAGGGGGGATATCATCATCACAAAATCTGACAAAGACGGGAAAATAGTTCTGTTAGACAAGGAGACATACATCAATAAAGTTCAAGAACTTCTAAACGATGCGGAGACCTACGACAAATTAACGAAAGATCCCACAACAAATATTGCTGCTCAGTTTAACAAATCAGTTAGAACCATAGGGGGCAATAAAAAAGACATAGAATTACTAGAGACATTCAAGGTAATCAACCCCTCTCTCCCCTATTTTTACGGCCTCCCGAAAACACATAAAGATGGGATTCCTTTACGCCCCATAATATCTAGCAGGGGCTCTTTCATGTACAAATTATCAAAATGGCTCGCAGATTTGTTATCACCCTTTCTAGGAACCTTCTCATCCTCCCACGTCAAACATGCAGAAGATTTCATACAAAAATTTAATAGTTTAAACATCCCCTCAAACAACATCAAACTGCTCAGTCTAGACGTCGATTCATTATTTACTAAAGTCCCGATTGCCGACGTGTTGTTTTTCTTAGAGAGGAAGTTACAACCATATGAAGACCATTTTCCTCTTGGCATAGATAAAACTTTAAAACTTATCAACCTCTGTGTAACTAACAACGTGTTTTCTTTCAATGGTAATTTTTACAAACAAAAATTTGGCTGTAGCATGGGAAGTCCCCTATCACCCCTTCTAGCAAACTTGTACATGGAATATTTCGAAACAGAACTTTTGTCGTCTATCAAACCCCATAACATGATCTGGCTTAGATACGTAGATGATATCTTTACTTTCTGGGACAATAGCTGGGGGGACTTTAAGGAATTTTTTAATAGGCTAAATTCGCTAGTTCCGACCATAAAATTTAAAACAGAATGGGAAAAGGACGGAAAACTGCCGTTCCTAGATGTACTGATCATAAGAAAACAGAACAGGTATGCATTTACAGTATATAGAAAACCCACCTTCGCTGTCTCCTACATTCATTTCTTAAGCTACCACGACGTCTCCGTAAAAATCATGGTAGGGTGCAACCTATTCCTCAGAGGACTTAGGATATGTTCAAATGAGTACCTGGATCAAGAATTTAACACGATCCGCCAACACCTAACGCAACTGCTCTATCCACCACACATTATCGAGAGGGCTATTAATAAAGCAAATAAAATATACTACAGAGGTCCCACTCACAACAGACAAATAGATTTCAACAACAAAATAAAGCTTCCATACGATGAAAACATCCAAAAGGCCACCGAGAAACTCAGTTCTAATAATCCTTTCATTTTCCATTATCCCAAATCCATCGGAGTTCGCTCGTTAACGTATACTTAAATAACAAAAGGGAAGAAGCCGGAGTTTACAAGATACCGTGTAGTAATTGTCATGACATTTATGTAGGCGAGACAGGTAGATCGCTCTCGCAAAGAATAACAGAGCACAAAAGATCAGTACGTTACGCTTCGGAGAGTTCGGGAATTTTCCTACATATTAGAAATACAGGGCATGTCATTAACTGGAGTGGGGCGGAGTTGGTTTTCAAGAGTAGCTGTCCGTACAAAAGAAAGATGCTGGAATCTGCTATCATCAATCAAACCAACAATATGAACCTGTCAGGAGGACATTGGAAATCGGACGCCATTGACACCTTAATCCTCGCACCCCTTTTGAAGAAGATGACCCAAGAAACGCGACCGCCAGATCCATCGCCAAACGGGAGCTAATGAGGCCAAAAACCACTAGGGAATTTGGTCAATCTCCTCCTTCTTAAGAAACGCCACCTCCTTAACATCGGAGGCCTAAGGCCACACCTTCATGTTTTTGTATATATACCATTGTAACTTTCCACCTGTCCATATTCTACCAGTGAACAGGGGCACAGAAACAAGTGCCCGAAATATATGGTGTCAACGTTTAAATAGTGTTTTATGGGCCTTCTTATTTTCATATATATATATATATATATATATATATATATATATATATATATATATATATATATATATATATATATATATATTATAACTGCTCTTATAAAGAAACTGAATCGATTTCCTTCGTGTAGAAGAAAAGGGATTTGGCGCCAACGAGCAAGAAAAGAATAGGTGGGGTCGGGTCAAAATTCTTTGCCTATTTAGATAGCCGTCACGCATAGTACAGTGGACTAAATCCTGAACCCCTGCTGATTCAGGTAGCAATGCCTCGCCTCTCCCGTGACGAAAAGTGTAATGCTTTCCAACGCCTATTTGTAGGCCCCAAGAGTTCTTGATAGTCACACCCAAACAATAACAATTCAATTTTCAGTAACTATAAAGACCTAAGGCAAAAGAGCGGAGGGGCTATAATGAGATATAATCCAGCCAAGTGTCTTCATGTTAAAAGCGGTGATTAGTTATAGTTTATTGGCACTTTTTCTGAGTGAAATAAATAAATATTGACTCACTTGACTGATTTATAATTTTACTATATGATCAGTGCATGCGACGTTTATGTGGGTTCATCCTAAATAATGACCACTGTTTATTATTTATATTTTTAAAACCGCTGAATATATATATATATATATATATATATATATATATATATATATATATATATATATATATATATATATATATATATATACGTACATATATAATTTCACTGAATTAATAATTTTTTCATATCAGTATTATCACTTCTAAACCTTACATCTTATGCTGATCTCTCTCTCTCTCTCTCTCTCTCTCTCTCTCTCTGTCCAAATATATATATATATATATATATATATATATATATATATATATATATATATATATATATATATATATATATACATAAGTAGGGTAAAAGGTGCCATTTGGCGTCCTGGCGTCCTGAACATTTGGAGTCCTCAAGAAAGGGTGTCATTTGGCGTCCTCAGTTATTATTATTATTATTATTATTATTATTATTATTATTATTATTATTATTATTATTATTATTATTATTTATTTCATTTTTATATTTTTGCTGAAGAAAATAACACGCATATATAAAAAAAATTATGTAGTAAGTAGGGTAAAAGATGCCATTTGGCGCCCTGGCGTCCTGAGCATTTGGTGTCCTCAAGAAAGGGTGTCATTTGGCGTCCTCAATTATTATTATTATTATTATTGTTATTATGATTACTATCATTTATTTATTTTATTTTTATATTTTTTTCTGCAGAAAATAACATGCATATATATAAAAAAAATTATGTAGTAAGTAGGGTAAAACTTGCCATTTTGTGTCCTGGCGTCCTGAACATTTGGCGTCCACAAGAAAGGGTGTCATTTGGCGTCCTCAATTATTATTATTATTATTATTATTATTATTATTATTATTATTATTATTATTATTATTATTATTATTATTATTTTCATATTTTTGCTGAAGAAAATAACATGTATATATATAAAAAAAAATTATGTAGTAGGGTAAAAGGTGCCAAGGCTCCGAACTGATATGAGAGAGATCCACTGAGTGACTCATCAGCGGCTGTCTGACTGATAAGAGTTGAACCAATATAAACTATCTGTTATTAATCTCACTTTATCGATAAGAGTCTGATTAGGAGGAGGAGACACCTGCTGAACTGGTATGGCTGAACTGATATTTTGCATATAAATATATATACAATTCTTCTCTCTCTCTCTCTCTCTCTCTCTCCATACATACACATATATATATATATATATATATATATATATATATATATATATATATATATATATATATATATGTATATATACATATAAACCTGCACATATTGTTTACATGCAAACACATTATAAGTATGTACATATATTTGTGTAAATATATATATATATATATATATATATATATATATATATATATATATAAATATATATCTAGTTAGATATATATGTATGTATGTATGTATGTATGTATAAAACAGGTCAAACGTTACATGACTTTATCTTTCGTAAATGTTTGATGAAGTCGCCTGTTTATATTCAAATTCTTGGCACCTGTTATCAATTATTCAACTTATTAATGAAAAGCCGTCATTATTGAAATTCGTGATGAAATTAAAATATATTTCCATTAAATTTTCTCTCAGAAAAAAGATAAACTAGAAAACGAATCACTATATAAGCACACACACGCACAGACACGTGAAAAAAGTTGAGTGATTGAGGCACATCGTGTCGACCTTTCGGGAACTTTCACAAGAATGGCTACAGCGTCCCCAGAGAATCTCCGGGCCTTGCTTACGGAGCCTCATCTTCTAGCGGAGCTTTATTTATTTATACATACAATTATACATAATTATACATACATATAGTTAGAAAAAGAGATGAAGAATTATTCCAAATCATTGCCATCTGCTGGAAGTCCCTGACGTTCCCGGGAATCACAACAATTCCCGAAGACTGGAGCAGCTCAGTGGAGACGAAAATGTCTCTGGAATCCAGATGTGTCACGTGTCCGATTACAAAACTTGGAATAAATCAGACACAGTTCATCCGTATGGAGCGGACTCTCCTTCTTTGTGAAGACAGATGATCAATTTCCAGAAAACGAGGAAGCCAGGTCAACGCAGACGTAGGAGACACGAGAAGGAAGAGCTTCGAGCGGGAAGTCTCCTCTTGCCATTGCATGCCTCGACGTGGGGAAGCAGTGATACCGATTTCACATATTCCTCAGTGGCAACCTCTGGCGTGGCCTAAAATCCCGTAAGTGCAATGCCTACCACGTATGCGAAATTGATTTTCCCACCTTCTGAGGATTGTAGTGTGGCAGGAACTTACGCATCGAGGAACACCTTCAGCACTGGTGTGTTTCCTACAGTCAGCAGCGAAATAACTGATTTCGGGACTCTGCATAGTAATCATCTGTTTTCACAAAAAAACATAGACACCGTAGGCTCTTGGCTAGCTAACAGAGCGAAGAATGGGGAAGGGCCCATCCCTGGAAAAACTAAACCCCCATTTCAGTGATGCTTTGTTGGCGAAGATGCCCCAGGGGTGAGATAAATTGTGATCTTCAAAGGCCCTCCCCCTCCAAAAAAAAGTATATATATATATATATTTATACATATGTATATATATACATATATATATATGTATATATATATATATATATATATATATATATATATATATATATATATATATATATTGTCACGTTAAGTGATGGTTTTGCGGGAACTGCTGGTTCCCCGCTCGTATATGTATATATATACATATATATATATATATATATATATATATATATATATATATATATATATATATATATATATATATATATATATTTATTTACATATATGTATAATGTGTGTGCGTATGTGTGTAATAAGTTGTCAACCTGCATGTGACAAATATATATGCAGATAACCATATGAAAGGTGAAAATCAAAGACAAAGTAACAAGTACTTTCGTGTATCACGAACACTTCTTTGGGGTATAAATTACTCCAAAGTACCCCTTAAGAAGTGTACATGATATGCGAAAGCTCTTGGTACCTGGTCTGAAATTTTCACCTTTCAAATGGTTATCTGCATATATATTTGTCACATGCAGTTTGACATCTTA
The DNA here is from genome assembly GCA_039081455.1 of Macrobrachium rosenbergii. Classification (NCBI taxonomy): domain Eukaryota; kingdom Metazoa; phylum Arthropoda; class Malacostraca; order Decapoda; family Palaemonidae; genus Macrobrachium; species Macrobrachium rosenbergii. The sequence goes on from JANJGK010000044.1 coordinate 21,430,207, forward strand.
TTACACACACACGCACACATATTATATATGTAAACATATATATATATATATATATATATATATATATATATATATATATATATATATATATATATATATATATATATCTTCTTCTTCTTTTAACGTGCTTTTTCCCCATTTTTGTATGGGGTAAGCACGATGCCTTCTTTTGAAGGACTTTTTGATTTGGCTTTGGGGTAGACCTGTGGTCTCGATCGGCTGCCCTGCCTGACATCGCTTAGACCCCGGTAGCGTATGTTTCATGTATCATACCCGACCCAACGCCCTTTCTTCCCAGCAGCGAGAAGTTATTGCGCGGGTATGGCGAGAGTTCGAGACGTGTGAGATGTTTGTTATGTTTTTAGGTGTTGTAGTGGCTTTGTTTTGTGTGTGTATTTAGTCTGTAACATCCATTTGCTTTTTAAGCAAACCTATCCGTTGATTACATATATAATCCCGGGATGTCTACACGGATAGCAAAGTGTCTG
>JANJGK010000044.1:21438194-21480694 GCA_039081455.1 Macrobrachium rosenbergii
ACCCCTGTACGAACTAAGAACGACTATCAAGTTATATTTACAAGGAAGCTTCCAGTTACGGAACAACCCTGGCCCCTGGGTGCATGACCACTCCGCATGCCCATTCGGTCGATGCCCCGGCTTCTTTGCGGGAATGAGAACGATGTAGTACCTTCCCAAGACGATATCGTGCACAACGTTGCTTTATCCCAGCTGTTAACATTCAGTGGGGACAGCGCCTGAGACAACTGCCAGTCCTCGATTCCACAAGTGCTGAACACAACAAGAAAACCTACATTAGATGTCACATAAAACAAGTAAAAAAAAAAAAAATGTGCCTAAGTTTCTTCGGTGCAGTTGAATTTTCTATACAGCGTATAATACTTATGAAACTTTCATCCACGGCCAGGCGGTGGCCTGTGTTGTCGGCACTTATAGCATTGCCAGACACACGATCTTGGTTAACTTTAACCTTAAATAAAATAAAAACTACTGAGGCTAGAGGGCTGCAATTTGGTATGTTTGATGATTGGAAGGTGGATGATAAACATTCCCATTAGCAGCCTTCTAGCTTCAGTAGTTTTTAAGATCTAAGTGGGGACAGAAAAAGTGCGGACTGACGAACAAAGCCATCTCCATAGTTTTCTTTTACAAAAAACAAAAACATGCTGACTTAAAACATAATCATGAATTTCATCGGGCTGCATTTCCGAGAGACATCAGCCTCAAATGCTGAGGCAGAGGACCGCGCCTCCAGAACCAAGGCCGACCCACAGATCGTCTCCTTCAGGACAGAACCCTGCAAGACTTCCTGAGTTCCCTGCTAACCTTATGAAGATCTTCCAGGACGCATCTACGTAATCTTCACGAAGGGGAACTGACCAATCAACAGCACTGACGTCATGACGTGTATATACATTACCCATCCATTCATGGCTCACTGCATCCAAAGAAAAACTTCTAGAGCCACCTTTTTATTCTACAGGCTACTGTAGGAGCAAGAGCCTGTGCCAGTGTAATGCTACCTTTATCTAAAACAACAGCAATTTTTTTTTTTTTGATAATCTACCGCTGCACGGTAACGGCAGTGACCGTGGCACTGGTTGTGAAAATGACGAAACGTTTGACGTCTGCTCGGTGGTCATGGCTTTACTGTAAAGTTACTACGTAGCAAAGAACAAACCACAATGTGTTCTTACTCTAAGGAAGAAGTCACGATCAGCATGAGGCAAATACTTGCATGGCAGTGCCCCTCAGAAAGAGAAGTAATAGAAACTGGAAAGATGTATCGTGGAAATAATGCCATAGATGCAGTTGTCATTTCTAATGACGCATGCTCAAGAGAGGTATCCGGACTTTTATTATTATTATTATTATTATTATTATTATTATTATTATTATTATTATTATTATTATTATTATTATTATCTTTTTTTTACAAGGAGAAAAATTTATAGAAGTAAAATACACTATTAAGCCCTTATCTATTTTATCTATATTTCTTTGTTATACTTTCCAACTTTGAATATAATAGAAATTAGAGGGTATGCGTAACATACGATCTATAGAAATAATAATAAATCCCTCCCACACATACTTTTAATCAGCATTTGCACCTTTCAGATCGATTTCAGTTCAAACAGTGATGAATTCGCTCCACAAACTTTGAAAAATTCCGCTGCTTTGTCAAGGAAGCATGATTATTTATCTTTACCAGTTTATGGATATAACCTGTATTATATTCTACTAAGTGTGCAAAGTTACAGATGTACATTATCATTTGATTATCTTAACTTTCATTTAGAAAATTAAACAAGTAGATCTCAATTTCTTTCCTTCGCTTATTCGAAGCCTTCCTAGTATAACATTTGATTTCTTGTATTATTCTAAGTAAGCCCAGTGCTCCAAAGTGAAAGAAAGTACAAAAAATGAAATAAACAACAAGGCATATAAGGCATCTAAGGCCTGTGGGAATTAGTTCACGACCCATGACTGGTTCCCTAGAAAAATATCTATTTGTGAAGTGTTATTTTTTCCTTCGATCAACGCTGAGCTTTGGAAGGGCGATTGTGGTGTAGCACGAATATTTTATATTTGACTAGCTTTAGGTTAACCAATGATCAGATAAGGCTCCATAAGTCTATCGCATATGATTTGCCTCTGTATTTTTCGTTATCTGAAAAGCTCTGATTGACTGACGGAATGCTGCTTTTTATTTCTCGATTTACAGTATATTCAAGAAAATACCTCTCTGTCTCATCACTGAACGCATATTTCACAAAGTTTAATTATTGTGTGTATATTTTTCATCTCAAAGATAAAAGAATTTCACAAATTACAAGCAGCCACTGTTTTTTGGTTTTGATGGAGGTTAATGTTAGCGTAAAAGAAGTGTTCTACAAGATCATGAGAGATTTTAAGCAAGGAGAAAATAACTGGAAAATAGAAAAAAAAGCCCATGTGCACAGCTTGTTTGGATAGAAAGAAAAATAAAACTGTAGAAATAGTGAAAGGATTTTGTTAGCATAACAGTTCTAAGGCTGCTGAGAAAGATCTTCTCTGAGTGCCTCTTGGCCTCGAAGTGGGCTATAAACTGCTCCGAAGTGGCTTTACACATAGGCAATTAACATAAAACAACATTTACCATTGTCTGGTCTAGTTCTCAGGGATGGGGCGAAGTAACTCCATTCATGTTATGTGTTTTTCTTTTGTTTTGCCATGATAAAGGCAATATTTGTCATAACACATAATTACGGGAGATTATGAAATGACTCTAAAATAGCCAAGATATGATAGCACATTATAGTACCCAACAACCAGCATTTTCGTGTACTTACTGCCCCCAAAAATTCTCGTCTTAAGCAATCGCTGACTGCATATGAATTTCATACGGAAAGAATTGACATTTACGCTTTATTTGACTCAGAAAATTAGCAGTGAATGCAGTGTGGAATGGATGATGTTTGTAAAAGATGCAGTAATGATTAAGAATAGTGAAACCAACTGCATTAGCTGCAAAGAGATTAAAAGTGTTCGCAAGAGGAGGAAGTTAATAATATATACGCGAAAGAGTAAGGTTGTTATACGGTAAATGGAAACCAGAAAGATAGAACAATAAATGTTGATATGAATACTGAAGCGTGTAAGAATGTGCTTTGTATTGAGATTTTGGAATAGTTATAATGACTGAAGCTAAGCTGAAAGAGGAGAGTCACAGAATAGGTAAAGTAAGGATGTTAGCAATTTGATAACAGAAGAGTGGGAAGCCGAGGACGGAATGTCTGATGGAATCGCTGAGCCAACTTCCTTTTACAGAAGTGGAGTGTGCATATGGAATGCAAATGAGAGCAAAGTTGTACCTGTTGAAATCAACATTTTGAGTGGTAAATGTATACAAAAGACGATATAACATCTTTGCGATATGTGTAATGTTACCGTAGTGTATGTAATTCACAATTCAGCAATGTTGGATATTTTTTTAGTACCAATGGACTGACGATGAACGGTTAATGCCATTATCAGTAATGGAAATGAAACCTTTTGTCCACTTACAACGGATATGTTTCACAATTTTCTTATTCTCATCGACTGAAGTCGTGGGTGTGAATACTTTATTGCAGTAGCCCAATTTTACTGTCTTACTAATACAGGGAGCAGTTAATTTGCCACAAAAATGACTGTGAATATGAGTCCAAAAACACTTTTATTGTTAACGTATTCCGGACGTGATGATCAAAAACTTTATAGACTTTTAGAGGTCATTCGACTGTTAATACACAGTTTAGGTAAATTATACCATTTTAGAAATCGATACCAAGCGTTTGATTATACAAGTTGTGTGAGTCTGTCAAAGGACAATCTGAAGAGATGACTAATCTCCTTCCTACCTTCATCTCATCTTAATTTGCATGCAATTGCCTTTAAGAAAATTTCTCGTCGGAGAGACTTGGAATCTCATTACAGGTAATCTCATCCGGAAAATAAAATGAGCTCAGCAAATTGACCTAACTTCAGATGATCATACCTGCAATCATAAACCACGGATCATCTGATTCGGGTTCATGTGAATAATTTCTAAGCCATTTAAAACTAAAAATAAAGCACTCCCTGAGACGCGGTCGGAATGAAGCTATTCAAATGAAAGACCGTAGTTACATTTGAAAGGCTTCTTTTATATTCGACGTATTAATTAAAATAAGTAGTAATGAAATTGAAAATATGAGCGACAAAAATTTTGTCATTTAACTTTATGAAATTGAAGCTGCCAAACTCAGCACTGAGGTATTTTCGGCCAATCAGAGCTTGGGATATTGAAAAGGTGGAGTTGGGGGGGTTGGACAGCAAGATAAGAATCTCAAGGTGGAACTTGGAGGAATTCTCACTAAGAGGTAAATGTTAGAGAGGCGGGACAGCAAGAATGGAGAAAAGAAGAGGGGCTGGAGGTAAATTAAATGGATGAAAAGTGAGTGCAGCTAGGGCCTGAAAAGACGTCTGCAAACACACTGTAATAGTGCCTGCGTTGCACCACACGAGGGCCAGTGATGGCACTACCTTCCTTCGGAGGGAAAATTTTGCTTTTTTTTTGTTTTTGTTTGTTTTAGGTTTCAGAACAAATTGAATATCGATTACCAAACATATAGCACTTAAGTGATAGACTAATGTTAGTGGGATTACTATGAAAATTGAATATGCAATCATACACTGTAATGGTAAAATATTTCCTGTTCCTTTTATATTAATCAAAAGGTCTCCTTTCATCAAAGTCACGATGATTTGTTTTGTTGTGACAATGCGAAAGAAATCCAAAGGAAAATAACTTCTAAGAGCATACTTTTCCTCAAGTTAAGGTTTAAAAACCTCTTTCGCCATCACGAGAATGGACCTGAAATTTATAAATTTATTGAGAAATTGCCCCTCGTTGGTGGCAATTGTAAATCATTAACGTGGGAAAAAGTTCTTCTAAGATAATCATTCATCGTTCAACAATAATGCTTCTTCTGCAGAATGAAATGATGAGTGATAGACTTAACAATTCGTTCAAGGCAAGACTCAAATGTCCATCTTCTTCGGCCATCTTTCTTTTTCGAATTTCTGACAGATAACCTCTCTTCCTCTACGGGTCCTGTTCATCGCTTCTTTCGGCTAAACCTTTCTTCCTTGTCCTTTTTCTAATACTCTTCAGGTATGGGACAGGAAGGAGCGGCAGGTTTCCTCTTTAAGGGCAAAACCCTTAAGAAGAATGACCCCATATGGTTGTTCAAGAAGCAAAGAGGCAAAATCTCCGTATACTAAATGGTGTTTGCAGCATCCCTTCGCTGTTTTAGTCTTTTACTTTCCCTCCACCCCCCTTCTTTTTTTTAGTCTTGAGATCCTTCCACCTAACCTCCTTTATTCCCTGGAAATCTTTGTTTCGCTGTCCAACCACTCCAACTCCGTCTCTTCACTGCCTTCAGCGCTGATTGATCGAAAACGCCCCAGTGCTTGGCTTGACAGCCTACATTTCGTAAATCAAAAAACAGAGGCCAAGGTAAGAGTGGAAAGGCTGACTGAATAAACGGAAACAATCTACGCGTTGTTTCGAAGAAATGGTCCAAATGGGGACTGACGGAGCATTGTGTGCCTTCGCTGAATACGAGTCTTGGAACATGGAGGGTTAGACTAGTGAAAATGCGAGAAATGAGTATTCTACTATTGGCCTGTCTTAATCAAAAATACTATAGCTTCATAACTCGTGAACACAAATACATGAAGAACGTCTACAAACAGTAATGTAACAAATGAAGATACGGCCAAGCACTAACACAGCGAATCCAAGGAAACTGAATGATATTTGTAAGGACTACTGTTAAATATAAGACAGATTATCAGAGGAAAATAAAGTTATTTCTCCTCTGAATTTATATGAAGAAAAATTTCTCCGTATTCAGGACTATACTTGAAATTTCTAGCAATTATGAAGGAAAAAACGTAAAGTTAACGCAGATTCCCTTAGATAAGCTATCGAATTAGAAATGTATAACATATTCTTAGTTTATAAAGAAATATTACCAATCAAGAGTACTAGTGCATTTCTAAAAAAAAAGAAAAAAAATTGAAGTAAATGGGATGTACTGGTGCAGCAGAGATGAAAGGAAATTTTTGAACGGACTAGAGAAAATGAACAGTCCATGGATGATCAAATAATTCGGAAAAAAAAGAAGCAAACAGATGAGAGACCAGAAATTAATTTTCACCGAACTAGAGATCTTTTAAAAGAATGTTGGCTTCATTTCCTATATTTTCACTCGACCGCCGGCGCTATATGCCTCCTAAATCTATATTAATAAGAGTAAATGTTTGGATGTTTGGATGCTATGGCAATCCGAACCGTTGACAGACCCAGACAAAATTTTGCCCGTGGCCCATATGTCACCCCAGAAAGGTTCGTAACTCAAAATCAAACCCCTTCCCCGTGACAGACATACAAACACAGACAAAACAAATGAATTATTTGTTTTTACCGGCGCTGTTCACCTTTTCTCCGGTAACTGTATGGGAGTCACCAGTAGCTTGGGCGGAAAACCACCACATTTTCTGTTGGTGACGTCATTAAACTCCTCCCACTGCAAACCCTATAATCAGTTTAGTACGTCCAAAAAAGTAATCAGATATGCTTGACTGTATTAGAATGACTTTAATTCAGTCATAAAACGATGTAATTCAAAATATAACTTCTACCACCATATCAGTCAGCCTTACAATTCTCGCCACGGAAAAAAGTAGTAACAGGCCAAATGTTTCTGTGACGGGCCTACCCCTCATTAGAAAATTACTCGCGTCAAAATTGTCACATTCTTTTCATTGTTCATCTTAGCCAAACGTATCTTAATCATACCTTGCCAATAAAATGCAAATTCTTAAGTACGTTGTGGTATTACCATCATCATATCTAAGTACTTGATGCAGGAAAAAAATAATTGTAGTTACGGGCACAACTTTGGAGATCAAGAGCTAATTTATCACCACCCGCGCATGCGTATTAGCAGACCAAATGCTTCTGTGACAGATCTACCCACTCATTAAAAAAATTACTCGTGACGTAATTACCGCATGTTTTCAGTGTTCATGTTGAGCTAAATGTATCTTAATTGTACAATGCCATAAAATACAACTCCTTAAGTACCTTGAGGTGTTACCATCATCATCTCTAGAACGAATATCCTTCGGTTTGTTGGGCAGTGAATTTCACGTAATTTTTCTAAAAGATTTGTCTACTGATGAAAGGTTGACAGACCTTCCCCCCCTCCCCCCCAAATCCACACACACACACACACACACAAATACACAGGCACTCCTGAGCACTATCTAGAGGTATAAGATTTTTTATTTATTGTCTTTGTTCAGTGGAGATGCCTTTTATTCTTTTCTAATAATAGGGGAACGTAACTTCCCCTCCCCCTTTATCTTCTTCTCACCCTCGCCTTTTCGGTTCTCCTCCCCTTCCCTCTTCCCTTCTTTTTCCCTTCCCCTCCCCTCCCTTACCCCTTTCCCTTACCCCTCCCCGTTAACCTCCCTCCCATTCACTTTCCCATCCCCCTCCCCTCCCCTCCACCATCCCCTTCCACTCCCCCTCCCTTTCCCCTCCCCTTCCCCGTTCTCCCTCCTCCTCTACCTTCACACTTCTTTCTCCTTTCCCCCTCCTTTTTCCTCCTTTCCTCCCACTCCCCCTCCCCCTCCCCTCTTCCCTCCCACTAGACTGTTATTCAGAGTTTTCACGGACCTACTCGTAGACTGTTATTCAGGGTTTTTCCGGGCAGCGCCGGGTTGGTCAGCTAGTCTGTAATGAGACTCGGTTTTGGTTGTTCGTATCTTTTCATTGTTTCCCTGATTATTGCATGTTCTTGAAACAGTCCGTGGAGAAAGTTAACTTATTTCAATGTATTTAGGGAATGTCCCCCTATGATGTTTGAAAGTATCCATATTACCATCAATTGTGAAACTATTTTGAAGTGGTGACAGTTAAAATAAAAGAAGTGGTTGAATCCTGTACTAAGTACCCTTAGGGGCTAAAGTGAGGTTAGGGTTAGCGATGTTTCTCACAATCTCCAACGCTGTTTCAATGTTAATTCGTTTTCCAGCAGTTATCACAAACAACAACCGTTTTCCTATTTTATGTATGTTATTACCGTCACAGCGTGATATCCAAGGACCTCCAGATGGATGTGATAACTGTAATATGTCATTAGAATAAGCTCTCTCTCTCTCTCTCTCTCTCTCTCTCTCTCTCTCTCTCTCTCTCTCTTTCTGGAGTGTGGGGGTGTATGTGTGTATGGGAGTGTATGTTGCTAGGATTCAAGGTGGCATAGACATCCAATTCTGTTTTTCTGGACTCGGGATTTAAACATCCTTATCTATTATTCCTCTCTCTTCATTACCAAATTTATATAGTGGGCGTTTGTCCCATTTAGTGTTTTGTTTGATATACAACGCAATAGCGACTAAATAGTGACTAAGTCTAATGCAGGCATTTATGAAAATATTTTGACTGCGACTGTGATGTGTAAAGTATTTAACAATGTTCATCAATAAGATACTTTCATAAATGAATGTATAAAACAACAATAAAAAAAGTGATTAGTACGTGAATAAGATAAAAACTGAAAGTCGTATAAGAGGTTCTCTTAGCGTCAAACAGAAATAATACAAGAAGGAAGTTTTTCACTCTGATTTCATTTGAATTAAACTGAAAGGTGCATCAGAATCCAATTATTTAGCTTCGGGACTTCAGAATTATCGCTTTTCTATTCTAGTCATGATATCGAATTAGGTTCACTGCAGCAGCAGCAGCCGAAAATGAAACCATTTAAATGCTCGGCCTAAAACCAGGATGGTGAGTTTCGGCAAGTATTCTCGTTCCAACACCAGGGTTTTGCTGCTGAAGGGAAGTCCATAAACTCATTTTCATGACTGAATTGGACAATTTCGCGATTAAAGTCCTAATGTGAAATTTAAGAAAGTTCAGAGTTTACTTGTTTTATTTTTCGCGGAAATACTGCATCCGCAGACGGCAATGAATCCTAATCGAGGTCACTTCTTTCTTTTTATTATTATAGTCTTCGTGAAATAGGTAACGTGCTTCTGTATTTTTCTCTCATCTCAGCGCTTCTCCCAGCCTGTGCCTTTCTCTCTTTCTCTTTAATAAGAATTTAAATGTTCTTTTCCGGGGCGATTTTGAATAAGAAATTATCAGCAGGCGTCTTGTTAACTTTATGATGCGAGTGATCATGTTATGGGCTGACTCTTCAAAATGTCAGATGAAGCCAAGTCTTTTTTGGTAGCTTGTTAATTGAGAATTTCCAGTGTCACATGTCACCTTTTATAAACGATAAACGTTTTCGAAATTCCAGGTTTATAACTTAAGTTTATAAAGCGATCTGTCTTTCACACTTTGTAGGGCATAGTCTTCTTTTTGTTTTAGTCTTGTCTCCCTTTTGCGCTTTTTGTGGACATTTCAACAGACATAACTTTTGTTTTATTTATAAAATGAAACTTCATTTAGTATTTACTCTTTGTTAATCACGTTTAGGATTGATAATCAAAAAGGTCTTTTTCTACCTTGGCCTTTCATCATAAGGTCATTTCCGGTTCTGGCAAATATTTTATGTTGGGAGTTGTCGGTTTTCGAACTATTTTTGCTTTTTTATAAGAACCCTGTGTTTGGTGCGCATAGAACTATTTTCTAAAAGTAAGGCAGGAGAAGTGTGGATCCAGTGCAGGGTATGTAACATGCGGGAGCATGAAGACTGCACTGGCGAAATTTATTTTACACCTACCACAATTGCAACTCAGATGATGATCTGAAGTGATACTAATGCCTCATATTTTGTATTTTAGAAATTCAGAATATATTTTTGTTATTTGATTTAAATGCAATGTTGTAATTTTCTTTTAATCATCAATGTGTCAACTTACCACATAATGTGTGCCAACTTACCCCGTATATGGGGAAAGTTGGCACGAAAAGTTATATTTTTCTAAAGCTTACTGTTACCTTATGCTGAGAGCAAACCACAATTTTTTTGCTCTGTGATAAAGAGGAATGTTAATTTTTTTCAATGATGATAAGAATTTTGTAAATATGTGTGTTTTCTATTGCTAGTAACTAAAATTGTAAAAAGTGTGCCAGCTAGCCCTGGTCTCCCCTAAATATACACAAAATATCAGAAAACTTCAAATAGAAAATCAGTTAAACTAGAATCAATCACACTTTAATACATTTATTAATTTTTAAAAACTAATAAAAGAAAACTTAAAATGAACTTAATAAAAAACTGAACTTTTTTTAAAATGAACTTAAAATGGAGGGAAGAAGGGGCACTTCTCACTAAAAGAACACAGCATAAAAACAGCAGGAGAAGGCGGACAAATACAAACATACAATCGAGTCATGCCATGAACAGGAGGGGAACAGCCGATGATTGGCAATTTAACACAGGTACAGTTCCTTTGATGTTCAGACTTTCCAAGAAAAGCAGTTCTTCAGGTTCCTTGGCCTGGCCAATTATTTTGAAGTTGCATTTTATTGATGTCTTGCAACTTCTAGCGTGGGACCTTATATGGGAAAGTTGGGGATTAGACTATCAGCAACCCGTACGATAACTATATATATATATATATATATATATATATATATATATATATATATATATATATATATATATATATATATATATATATACATGCATATATATATATGTAACACACACACACACACACACACACACACATATATATATATATATATATATATATATATATATATATATATATATATATATATATATATATATATATATTTACGATTTGACTTGGGGAAATGCTTACCATGAATCAGTTATAGACTCTGAGTGAATGATTTCGTTACTGACCTCTATTTTTGTATAACATGTGACTACTGTGGATCCAGGAAATCGTAAAAAACAAGGAAAAATGGGGGATTTTATCTGAGCTGAGGGCTCTACTCACAAGGTATTTGTAAGTAAACACGTTAGGGTAAGTTTAAAATTATGTGTATTTACATAGAATGAAGTATCAGAAGATGATTTGGACTAATCAGGTAGGCAAGGCCTGAGAGGTTAATTATAACTGGGAAAACTTGAAAGTATATCCGTCGGTGTGACGATGCTGACACAAGGCACAGTCAAGAGAGATTTCCACGGCTAACAGACCCTCTGTAAAGAGAGAGGTTCACGAATTGAAAGCCATTAGGGACGCAATAAAATAGACATAGGACTTGGCAAGCACAGAGGATGCCAAGACGCCTTGGACACACAATTTTATGTAATTATTTAAACACAGGCATTTACGTAACACTGACCTAGCAAGGCAAGGTTGATATGGGAATACTGGCACTTAGAAATGGAAATGGGAATTTTGAGAATTAGAACTGTGTGACTGCCATGGAAGAACTTTTGCAACAGATCACTTTACCTTGTAGAAGAGGTGGCTTCAGCGAGAAGTGACGGCGGAGGAATGGCTTGGTTTCACTGGTAAAAATACTGAGGGTCCCTACAAGATAAGGACCATGTGGTAGGGCATGCTCTCTGAAGGAGATGCGTCTTGCTAGCGTCCAGCGATGTTTCCCCCCTCGCGTCCTACAATGTGTCGCTCTCTGTTGGTTCCTCGGTCAGTCCCTTATATGAGGTTGGTCAAGGGGCAGGAGGATACCTACAGGTAGATGGGGGTTGGTTCATCTATGACTAAGTCCCAGGTGCAGGCCAGCTGTCCGTCTCTTAATCTCTCTTCTCGGCTCTTTCGTGTCTCTGTAAACAAAAGTCTCCCGCAGTCATATGTTCCAGGGGAGAAAGTTTAAAGACGATTAAAAGATTAAGGGAGGGGCCTATATTCCTTTCGCCCTTCCTTGTCAGGCAGTGACCAAAACGCACTGCTACATTTTCCAACTTTAAATGAAGCAGTTGTTGGCTGGGATTCTTGGGAAAATATAATATAATATATATATATATATATATATATATATATATATATATATATATATATATATATATATATATATATATATATATAATATACATACACACACATACATACATACATACATACATACATATATATATATATATATATATATATATATATATATATATATATACATATATATATATATATATATATATATATATATATATATAATATATATATAGATAGATAGATAGATAGACAGATAGATATATACATTTATACGTGTGTGTGTGTGTATGTATCATATATTACGAAGATAAAGTTATAGGGAAATGTATAATTATTGTAACAAAAACTAGATGCTTTAAAATTCGACAGGAACTCATGCATTTATCGTTGTTTCGTATATCTCGTCCCTGTCAAAAATGCAGTATTCTTTTTGTATCGATTAAATAAAAAAAGTAAAATATTCTTCAACACTTTTCTGACGTATTCGCGAATAGAAAGACGACTGAGTCCATAAGAAAAGAGGTCATCAAAACATATTCAGCAATACTCAGACTGGTTTTAGTTTTCTGTAAAAGAAAACTATTGAGATGGCTATTTGCCTGTCCGTCAGCAGTTTTCTGTCCGCCCTCAGATCCTAAAAACTACTGAGGCTAGAGGGCTGCAAATTGGCATGTTGATCATCCAACCTCCAATTATCAAACATACCAAATTGCAGCCCTCTAGTTTCAGTAGTTTTTATTTTATGTAAGGTTAAAATTAGCTTTGATTGTGCGCCTGGCACTCTATAGGTGTCAACAACACATGCCACCACCGGGTCGTGGCTGAAAGTTTCTTGGGAAGCGGCTGAGAGTTTCATGGGCAGTGGGTGAGAGTTTCATGTATTATACGCTCTACAGAAACCCTATTGCGCCGAAGAAACTCCGTCGTAATTTTTACTTGTTTATCAATGTTGCGTATAAGAATGAGAAGCGTAGGGTATATAGTCAGTAGCATCAGACAAAATCAACTAAAAGGATTAATAAACCTGCCAACAACAGCAACATCTGATGATAATAATAATAATAATCATAACGAATCAGGAAATGTATCTGATACTAACAAGTTTTTGGTGTACGAATGTGGTCATTCAGTTTAGAATATTTTAATAAACTGAATTTTTAATATTAACAAATATAATCTGAGCTAAGAAATTGGCTGATTGACTTATTTATATCCAATACCAAAAGAAGGTATCAAAAAGGAAAAAATACATGCTATTATACCAGAAACCTAAAAAAAACGGTAAAAAATGGCCGTAGAATAACAGGGAGAGAGTTGGTGTGCCGAATCCCAACCCATTGTCTAAAATAACCACATGGTAAGAAAAGGTCGGGCCTGTACACCGCGAAGCTCAGACCTTCTTTGCGTTTTCTGACCTAAGGTCTAGTGGCGAGGGAGATGCTCGCCCCTGATTAGACGACGGAAGATTTAAATATCAAGTTTATCCGTTGAAGAGTAGGCTACCATTTCACACAGAAAAAAATAATTGGGAATGCACACACACACACACACACACACACACACACACACATATATATATATATATATATATATATATATATATATATATATATATATATATATAATATATATATATATATATATATATATATATATATATATATATATATATATATATATATATATATATATATATGTGTGTGTGTGTGTGTAAATAAAGATAAAATCCACGAAGGAAAGGGAAACACTGGAGTGCTGCGAGGCCTTTCGACTCTGTCGTCCTTTACTTAGCAGACTTAAAGAAATACAAAAGTAAGTTTACAAAGAAAGTTCATATAAATGACAGGTGAGCTTTCTTTTTAAACTTACTTTTACATTTGTTCAGTCTGCTAAGTAATGGACGACAGAGTCGAAAAGCCTCGCAGCACTCCAGTGTTTCCCTTTCCTTCGTGGATTCTATCTTTATTTATATATTCATCACGTTCCATGTTTCCGTGATTCAGTTATATATATATATATATATATATATATATATATATATATATATATATATATATATATATATATATATATATATATATATATATATATATATATACATATATATATATATATATATATATATATATATATATATATATATATATATATATATATATATATATATATATATGTATAATCATGAAGCTACAAACGTCGTTTAATATCAAATTCACGCTACCTCGGGAATATCTCCGATGGAGAATTATCACCGAAGGGGAATTTAAAATTCCCCTTCGGTGACAATTCTCCACCGGAGATATTCCCGAGGTAGCGTGAATTTGATATTAAGCGACATTTGTAGCTTTATGATTGTATATAAATCATAGTGTGATAAAAAAAAATTTCATATATATGTATATATATATATATATGTATATGTATATATATATATATATATATATATTATATATATATATATATATATATATATATATATATATATATATATATATAGGCCTATATATATATTATATATATATATATATATATATATATATAATATATATATATATATATATATATATATATATATATATATATATATATATATATATATATATATATATATATATATATATATATATATATATATATATATATATATATATATATATATATATATATATATATATAACTTGTCATGGGGTCATGTCCATGTAACGTAAGTATAGAAATACGACCCACTCCTGAAATTCACTGTTATCAAGTAATGCACATTGACGTGTATACTTCATGATGAATTTTGGTTTTTCCATTAAATGTATGGCTGACTTTTGCTGTGTAACTTTACGATTTTAGGCCCATCAAGAAAAGTTTTATGTTTTCATATTCTCTATGATGGAGATTTTTACCACGGTTTTTAATTTTTGAATAGAATATGTTACGCAAACAAAAATAAAACCCAATATCGAAAACAGAACGATTTTAAAAGCTGTCATTTGGAAAGATCTAATCTTTAAGAGAAGAGTTCCAAAGCATAAAATTATTTGCACTGTGCAACTACATTCGTAATCAAACTAACCATTCTTGTTTTTAATGTTTTGTACCTCTGGAAAAACTCTTACTGCGATTTTATGATACAATATAAGATTTTCATAATTTCCTTTATTCAGTCACAGTAGCAGACTTGAAAAACCTTTACCAAACGGTAAATCACCAAGCAGTGCTCCATGTGCTCTTACTCCCATAGAGTGAGCAGTATTAATAAGCCATTGTTTGTAACAAAGAAGGAACAACATCCTGATTAAATCTCTGTCTCTGTCTGCGGATGATAAGCTGGTCTAAAAAAACGGCAGCAAGTCAGTGCTTCCATATGGCTACTGAGTCTCCAGTGGAAATTTTTGTTGACAAGATGTTGCCAACATGTTTCGTTGTTGCCGTTAAAATTAAACCATTTTTATTCAAGCTTCGAATCTGCATACCTGATTTGAATTATTATGATTATTTCATAGATTTTCTACGTCATTTTTCACTTTTAAATTTTTTTTCCTATGGCCCAACGCCGTTGTAATGTACAGTCATTAGTCTGTACGTATTAAAAATCGATTTAAACTATTGCCCGAAGTAAACCTTCTTTTCCGTATTCTTCTAATAAGAAAATGAGCTTTTAATGCAACCTCATTTCTCTTATTCGGTGATATAACAATCAAATTTCGTTAGAATAGTCGAAGTATCTCTACGATTATTGTCGGAATTTACAAAAAAAAGAGAAAAAAAGAAGAAAAACTAAGGAAGCGGCAAGCGCAGATCGCAATCAGTTCGTGAACAACACAAACAATTGGACGTCATGATTGTTTTCCACCAACGCAAAGGAACAAAAAAAAAAAAACCGATTCTTACAGCGTGACTGTTCGGGTCTGAAGTAAAGGAATGGAAAAACAAAGTAAAACAGAAATTCTCAGCAGAAAATTATCCTTTAAGCTAAAGGTTATTATGAAATGAAAACACAACTAATACATATTCCGTCAAAATGCCCCTATAAGTACACACCCCCGGCACCCCCCCACCCCCCACACACATATATATGTGTGTGTGTGTGTTTATGCGGGGATTTGTATGTGCGTCTGTATACATACATATTTAGCATATACCTTTCATTCCCTAGATGTTGGCAGATACCTAAAAACGTCAAACAGGAGCTAAATAAAATTAAATAATAAAAACAATATCAATAACAATGACCCGGACAGGAGCCTCCTTACATAATTATAAAAGAAACATCACCCTGATTAATTTGCTCTCTCTCTCTCTCTCTCTCTCTCTCTCTCTCTCTCTCTCTCTCTCTCTCTCTCTCTCTCTCTCTCTCTCTCTCTCTCTCTCTTTTATGTAAACAAGCACACTGTAACACAACAGGAACAATCAGATACCCAAAACACGACACGAATAGTTAGAGTAACGACTCTAATTATGCAGCTGATTATCGCGGCGATAAAAATGCCTTGCAAAATAAGATGTTAATTGAGCAATCACTGACAAAAAGCGAGCTAAACATTATATACGTGAAGGTATCATGCTTAGGCAATCAAGCAATTATTGGGCAATTACCGACTAATGGATTGATTTCATGAGAGAGAGAGAGAGAGAGAGAGAGAGAGAGAGAGAGAGAGAGAGAAATGAATGGCTCACCTAACAAAGGGTGTTTTGCAAGAAAATTCGAAACATTTTATCAAGGAATTTGTGAAAGTTTACTCCATTAATGAACATTAGAGATGTATTTCTTTTTTAGCAAAAGTTTTTCTTTTAATAAATTTTTTCTTCGTTGTCTTGCGGTACAGATGCAGTATTTACATACTGTGAATAGAGTAATAGTATTACAAACCTACAACATGATCGGTATTTTTAGATGTATGTCAGCGTGCAAATGATTTCATGAATAGATGCACGATTCAGATGACTTTGCAACACTATACTTCTGATATTTTAAGCTTGTTATATGTTTTTTTTCATGTACATTGACAATACGATTACTTGATCAAACTTACAAAATGTATTATGCTCAAAACATTTGGCGATAAAAGTGATAATGAATACAGTGAAAATAGGTATCCAGATGAGGTTTATATACGCATATACATTCAGACAGATAATTTACATTTATCACAGAAATACCTAAGATAAACTGTATTGTAATCTTATTTAATACATCAGCTGTGTTTGATGTCTACTACTTTCACATCGGCGATGGATCCATTTCAACGGATTTCGCCAAATGATATTTTTCATCATTTCGGGCCGTTGGTTCCAAACACTTTACCCGTTTGTGGATCGATGGTATCGTTGTTTGCGTCGCTTCATATCAGTATCATATCATGTACGCCAATTCCAAATATTCAAATACCCCTTCAGTTGAAGAATTATACGAACAAATATGAGCGATCAATTTTGACATTCACATAACAACTCCATAGAAGTCTACAATAAAGTTTTGAATAAGTAGGATAAATCTGGACAGCTAAAAAGTTAGGCTATTCTATTTTTTTTTTTCGAGGGGGGCGACTTAAAATCCTCCAATAACGGCTTCACAGTATGAAAGGTGCTACTCATCATTATGAAACGTCTCACGCTTCATAACCCCCTTTTTTATTTGCATTGTTTTTCCCCTATAAGGTTTCGTTAACCTTTTTCACTTTTTATGTGATAACTTACGATTGTTAGGCTACTCTTGCTTAACATTTATTCGTATTCAAAAAGACAAATATCTCTCGTGTGGACTTTGACCTCATCATAACATACATAAGTCAACGAAACGAGCCACTCATTTCCATTATCACCCACATGATATCGCAGTTAACTTCAATCCAATCTGTTTCTGGGGCCCGGAAACTTTGAAATCTTTTCACTTCCTGCCTTACTTCTTTGGAAATCGCTTCCAAGTTCAGTTCCAAGATCACATAAATGACCTTCAACCTTTCGAGCGTTCAGATCTGCTTTTATTTTATCCAAGGTATTCCTAGTGCCCATTTATTTTTTCTATTACATTGTGATATAATACTTTCTGTAAATCTGGGCCCTTTCCTCCCTGAAAGATCCTGCTCTCGTTATTCCTACAGATTTTTATCTTTTTTCATTTTCACTTCATGTAAGACAGTATTACTTCGAAAATTAATGTTCTTGTCCGCAATAGAAATGATGATAATAATGATGACAGTTTTTTTATCATGATTTTACTTAAATGTTATTTTTGAACGTGGCAAATGTGTCCTCTGAATTATCTTCTTGTTTCTTCCAAACCTTCACACTTAAGTAACCATAGAAGCCCGAGACAGAGTAGACCATAGGGCCTTAAAAGATCTTAATTTAGATAAACAGGATTCCACTTATCTCTGAACGCGAATGCAACAGAGGGAAAGGACATAGAGAGAGAGAGAGAGAGAGAGAGAGAGAGAGAGAGAGAGAGGGGGGTTAATTTCATGCAGATTAGTGAACGTTTTGCGATTACGGCCCATATGATGATAAGAGGGTAATTGCCAACGAGGGAGCTTCGTCTTCTGCCCAAAGAAATAAGTTGCATTACGTAATGGAAGTGTCCAGAGACACATTCAGGTAAAGTACACAAAGACTCGTGCAAGACATAATGATTGCACACGTAGAGAACTGATATCTCACCAGCCAGGATATCCATCGATGGCGTTTCTCGAATTTAATATTGGATTAAATTTAAAAGGTGCCGTATTGATAGTTAAAACTGATTTTCTGAATGGATTCTAACGAAGATGAGCAAAGGCCTTGCCTGGTGAAATGTTCATACCTTTTAGGAATTTTCGAACCTATACACACACACACACGCATATATATATATATATAATATATATATGTATATATATATATATATATATATATATATATATATATATATATATATATATATATATATATATATATATATATATATGTTACACATGTCTCAGACTGCGTCTTAGGTTTCTCACAAGTTTTTTCCCTGTGTATATATGGAACAAAACAACCTGGCTCACCTATTGTAATCCCCTGAATTCCCGTAAGAATGTTGATGTTATGTCGCATGCAAGAAGGGTGTCCTAGCAAAACCATTTCACCTAAGGCTAATCCTTCTATGACCAAAAATGATTCTACTATTGTCTTTCCGCCGATACAAAGCGTAAGAAATGACGAACCTAAAATATTCAGTTTCCTCGCTTGTACGTCACACACTGTCTCACTAGTAGGGACTAATTTACACTCTGGAAACTTCGAGTGAAAAAGGTCAGCATTTACTAAGTTAACTGAGCTACCAGAATCAATGAAAATAGAAATTTCACTGCCATTAGAAAATCCACGTACAACCGGCCTAGGCTCTGGTGATTCTAAGACCTGATTGCTCATTATCCTGTGTCCGTCTCCGAACTTATCTTGTGAAAATTCTGATGTTCGTTTGTGTACCTAGAACTTGCATCATGTGGAATTCTCCTGTCATGTCTATTAAAACTACCCCGTGTTTTCCTTGAATATTCTCTATTCTTTGTGGCTGGGCAAAATCTCCATCCATGGTCTGAAGATTTGCAAGCTGAACAATATCTCACTCTGCAATTTGATTTACTATGTCCCATTTTATCACAATTAAAACAACGAATTGTTGTTACTGATCTCTCTGAGGTTTTCCTCAATTCCACCCGTGCGCATGATTTCGCTCCTGCATCATTTCCTAGATTTGAGGAGTTCGCATTATTCTGCGGTTTTGACACTGTAGCTGAAATCTTAGCACCTCCCTTCACAAAACTACTGTCTAGCGTCGGGCATTTTGATAGATTTTTGTTAACCTGTGCAAACAAAAAGGATTCATCTGTGTCCTGATCAATTCTTTTATCAAAACTATCTGTAATTATATCTGAGACTGACGTTAAAAGGCAAGCAAAATGTAGCAGTTTTTCAAAATTATCTAAAGAAATATTATTTCCATTTACCCATGTAGAGTTTATCATAGATTTCTTTATTTCACCCACTGCATCAAATAAGCGAGCACTGTACGCTATTAATGAATCATTACCCTTCCTAGTTCTAATAAGGGCACGCAAGTTCCGAACAATGCACTCGCGGTCAACTCCGCCATACGACCTGCGTAAGAATTCCTGAAGTTCTCTCCAAGTTTTACACTTTCTGAACCCGAAACCTCGTGCTCGTCCACCGCCTCTTGAAGATAGACCAATAGGTTCGCTACGTAGTGTTCTTACCCAGAACATTCTGTCTGTTTCTAAACAGTTGTAACAGAAGATATATATAAATAAGAATGTATGTTTTTTCGTACTTGACATCAGTGGGAATAACTGTTTGTCAGTGAAGCATTATATTTCCTGCAAAACTTCTCGAAAAATATGCACGGCCTTAAGCTGCTAGCTGCTTGCGGAAGTTGTAAACAGGCAATTAAAATTATGGCTACTGGTTTACGAGACCGTAGGGGAATTCATAAATGTCCCTTGAATCTTTGCAAGGCTAAGCAGAGTGTAGCATCTGGTTAAGGATAGGGGCTGGGCAATGGATGGGAATTTGTGGGGTGGCTGCTGGTTTTTGTGCTTCCTTTCCTTTAGGAATCGTATATGTAAAAGTTACTCATTACATATATATATATATATATATATATATATATATATATATATATATATATATATATATATATATATATATATATATATATATACATATACTCGCATATATATATGTGTGTGTGTGTGTGTGTGTGTGGGTGTCTTATAAGAGAAAAATTGTAGTGCTTTACTCAACTAATCGTGGCTTAAGGTCAAATTTTGTTGATATCCGGAGTTGTGCCCGTAAATACGGTTTGATGTTTTTACCTGAAACTCTTGTAAGTAGTGACAATTCAAAGGGCGAATGTTTAATCCCAGGATTTGATGGTCCAGACTTTATTTATCGTCGTAACACCCAACATGTGCAAGATATGGCTACATACACTAAGTCCGGACGTCGTATATATCGTCAGAAAACTTAGGTTGTAGTTGTCATGACTTTCTTTGTTTTAAGACTTTCAGGAAGTTCTACAATGTATATGTATTTGCTGTTTACCGCAATCTAA
The DNA here is from genome assembly GCA_039081455.1 of Macrobrachium rosenbergii. Lineage (NCBI taxonomy): Eukaryota > Metazoa > Arthropoda > Malacostraca > Decapoda > Palaemonidae > Macrobrachium > Macrobrachium rosenbergii. Next base: position 21,459,226 of record JANJGK010000044.1, read on the forward strand.
ATATCGATGATTCTATATATGACTGTCTCTTGGCGATGATTAGTATGGCTCAGTCACAGAATTCAAAAGCTTCTTTCGTTATTTTTGGAGACTGCAATGCAAAGCGCAGCGAGTAGCTTAATTCAAATTCCGCAGATCAACATGATAGGTCTGCTCTTGAGTTCTGTGTGACCTCCGATTTTGTCCAGTTAACTGAGGACCCCACGCATATTTATCGTAATAGATTAGACCTCATATTCACAGATGTTCCAGCTACTGTCAAGTCCAAAGGCTGCAAGTGTATAGGCACTTTCGACCTTTCTATCACTGAGATGGACATATCCGTCGATCAGTATATTTAGCTGTGTCTAGGGGTGTTAAAAAATGTTATGATAATCTTAATAGCTGGGGTGCAGAAGGTCCTTGGGTTTCTTCCCTTTGTTTTTTAAAAAGGTTTCTAGTGTGTTGCATCCCAAGATCACAAGATTCTGTGGATTGTTATGTCTACGTATTATCTTTGTGGGTGAGCTCAAGCTTAGCAATGCAGTGATTGTTCCAAAGAATGGCATATCTGCAGACTGCAGTGACTGCAGGCCAATTTCTATTCTCCCTGTGCTCTCTGAAGCTGCTGAGAAAATAGTTTTTAAGTCATTATATAAGTATGTGGAATCTAAAGGACTGTTTTTTGATAGTCAAAATGCATATCGGAAGCAGTTAGATACCTGCGATGCCCTTTTAGATTTGGCATGCCATTGGCAAGAGAACCTTGATAAGGGTTTTGAGCGTAGAGTGATTCAAATAGATTTTAGTACTACTTTCGATTCAGTAAATCACAGGACACTTATTTTTGAAACTTCAGAATCTTGGAGTGGGTGGATATGTTTAAGGTTTACTTCAAGATTTTCTTACAGATAGGCAGCAACGAGTTGCTGTTGATGGGATCTTTAGCGAACCAAGACATATAGTGTCTGGAGTTCCACATGACAGTGTTCTTGGTCCACTGTTATTTTTAGTGCATACTAGCAATTGGTCTACTGTTTTTTTTAGTGTATACAAGCAATATAGTTGTTGGCCTAGGAAACAAGATTGTTCAGTATGCTGCTGATGCAACACTTGTGGGTGTTGTAAAGTCTCCACTTTTGAGAAATTAGGCTACCCTTAGTCTCAATCAGGACATGAAGCAGATTAGTAAATGGTGTAGTTGGTGGGGTATGAGGCTAAACCCCATTGAAACGAAAATACTGTTGATTAGCAGGTCTCGTACAAATTTTCCAGCCCATCCTAACCTTGAGATGGACATGACTCAGCTGAATGAGTTTGAAGCTTTAACCATTCTTGGTGTAACTTTTGACTCACATCTTACTTTTGAGAAATATCTAATGAAAATGTCAACAAATGCAGCACGGAAGTTAAGTATTGTACGAAAGGCCTCATATATTTATAAGACTGATAAAATCAATACAACTTGTTTTAGGTAATTTATCCTTCCTTTACTAGAATACTGTTCACCGGTATGGATGTCTGCCCCTGCCAGAGATTTATCTCTTTCAGATGAGTAGTTCGTGGTGGAAGGTTTCTGTTTCCTAATACTAGCGGTTATGACTTGGACCATCGACGGATGTCCTTTTGTTTGTTAATTTTTCATAAGCTGTATTTTGTCAGGGTTCTTTCACAATCTCAATTAATCCCTGATCCCCTTTTCCTGCCGAGAGCAGCCAGACTTGCTGAACAGCAGCACCAATGTGCAGTAAATGTGCCTCGCTGTAGAATCTCTCGGTTCCAGAGGTCCTTTATTCCTCACACTGTTGGACTGTGTAACAGTTGCCCTGAGGATGTCATGCATTGGAACTTCAAAAGTTCAAGCGAAGATGCAATGCATTACATCCCTAATATTATTCTCCTTGCATTTTAATACATTTTTATCTGTTTACTAATTTATTAATTTTTTTTTCTTTTTTAATCAGCGAGATCCCTTTTTTTTTCTGTATTTCCCTTTGCCTTCTCTTACGTCTTCCCAATGAGCACCATATTCTTTGGAAGCTTGAATCTCAAGTCAATGGCCATTGTGGGCATGTTCCATATGAACTGGGTTCTTCTTCTGAATAATATGTATGTATATATATATATATATATATATATATATATATATATATATATATATATATATATATATATATATATCAACACAACTGTTAGTTCATTCCGCATTAAGCAGTGCACGCTAAATGAAGAGGCCAACTGTTTTGAGGAGTATGTCTTAACTAAAAACTGCTTCACTTGTTCGCATTAGAAATATAATGTTCAATGTATTTGTAATTTTTGAAATCGTATCAATCAGAATTTTGAGAGCAGCAGTGGAAGTATACGAGTTACTGTGAGCCTATCCCTGAAATACATTTTTTTTTTTAACTAAGTTGTCAAAGACAGTAATTCATGTTAGTGTAACATTTCTCACGTAAACTTATTTCATTTTGGAGCTGTACCATTAGGAGACAAAAAGATAGTGTGCATATCAAGAGTGAGTAAAATCCTAAGTAGATATAAATGCTCCTTACTCTATAGGAAGCAGAAAAGATACGGAGGTATTGCCATTCTATACGCTGTTTAGCTATCTTATGGAAAGATCGCGTAAAGCCATCATAACTAAATAGCGAGTCGAGTTGAAGTCTTTCTGGGCGAAAATGTTTTTTTTCTGTTATAGAGATGCAGCTGATGAGAGAGAGAGAGAGAGAGAGAGAGATTCATGAAGCAGTACATAGTTTTTAAATGGGATTTTGTAAGGGGACAACAATACGCATATGGAATATAAATTTTCAAAAGGGTTTTGTTTTTCAAGGAATTCGGAGGTGTGAAGCTAAAGACTATTTAAATTGTTTTTTTAATATTTAAACGTACACGATATTTTTTCGTGTACGTTTAAGTGCAAATTCGGAAAAAATTCCTGTAATTGTTTCCACAGGGAAAATTTAAACTCGGAGCTAATTCCAACGTTTATTACTGTTTTTAATCAACATTTCGAGAAGCAAAATATTCTTTTAAAATTTGATGTTACCAAAAAACTCGGAATATAGCTCTTGCTTTAGCTATGAAGAGTGGAATAAATAAATAAATAAATATATATATATATATATATATATATATATATATATATATATATATATATATATATATATATATATATATATATATATATATATATATATATATATATATGGTCTGTAGGCACTGAAGGACTTAGAAACTAAATTACTATGTTCTTTCATTGCCTACAGATAAAAAAACATATTCCACTTTTCACAGCTAAGGCAGAGCTATAGTTTCCAGCTTTCTGATAACATCAATTTTTAAAAGAATATATTACTTCTTTAAATGTTGTTGATTATATTAGATATCCGCTTCAATGGTTCAATTAGCAAAATAAAATATTTTTCTTAAAACATTTGTGAAATGGAATTGTGACAGTTGAAGAAATGAACTGTCAACTGAGCGTTTCAGATCATTAGCTTGTCAAAAAATTGTTTATAGTTCTCCTAAGTGGGTCGAAATTGTGCTCGACTAGAAAGATATTAGCTCATAAGAAACATTTCGAAGCCCTAATACAGGGGTTTTCAACCTGGGGCAGGCGTACCCCAGGGGATACGCCAAAGGGCAGTCAGTGGGTACGCGCTCCCCACGGGCCGTTAGGGTTAGGGGCCTGGCCGCCCACTGACTTGTGCTGTGCTTGTGTTCTATTTGAGAAAAGGTCTTTAGTCAGGTTCTGGTGTAAAATATCCAAGTTATATCCACAATTCGCTGAGGAGCCTCTTCATTTTCTGTTACTTTTCCCATCAACGGATCTGTGTGGAACTGGGTTTTCCAGCTTATTTGTTATAAAATCAAACTAAGGTCTCGAATGAATGTGGAAGCCGACCTTCGATGTGCTTTAGCAAAAACTGCTCCTTGGCTGACAGGGCTAGTTTCAGCCATCCCGTTAACTCCCTTTGCAGCTGATGTAATAATAATGCATTTTGTTTTTGCAGCTCAGTATCAGTACCATAACTTGAAAATTTACTGCATAGCCACAGGTAAATAATTATAAAAAATTGTCTTCATTTTTTTGTAGAATTCTTTGTGTTTACAATATTACTGGGTATGTCAGGAGAGTTATGTACTTACTTTCCTTCAGTGTAGTGCTTGCAAGCATACACAATGAGTTTGTTTTATTTTCCACTTTATAAAAAGTGAAGGGGTACATTACTGGCATTAAAAATACCCGAAAGGTGCATGGGGAAAATAGATTGAAAACCCCCACCCTAATATATCTTAATTAATTTTGTAAATAATCGGATCAAGCACCTGCTGTCACGTTTAACCCATTGTGACAACTTCTGTAAATTTCATTGACACTGTCAAGTCCTGGAAGTGAGCTACCATCTCAGCTCACATCTCCATACCCATTTTTTTTTACTTTGGTTGTGTTCACATTACCTGCGTTATTGCTTTTATAAAACATGAATATTACTGTTTTCCTGTTAAAGCTCTACGTCATACGATCCATTAATAAGCAATTTCTAAGCTTTTTCGCACAAGCACGATGGATTATGTGAGATACTGCCTTTTCCCGTTTATGTTGACTAAAGCACCTAGAGGTTAAGATATAGTAGCAGCCAACTTCTATGCATTTCGATATTATTCATTCGTTTTTTGTTATTCTATATAATTCCTTCTGCAGGGTATATTCGATTCTTATTATTCACATGGACCATTGAGGGGAGCAGTTTACCTGGCAGAACCACAGCTGACCGTGTAATCTACAAAACCGACCAAATAAAAGATTTTACCATTGCTCTGTTCCTTTATGTTTATGCGTCGAGAACAGCTTTATTCTGTTCAAAGTAAGTTATGCAATATAGTAAATTGCAGTGAAAGCAAAAGGTTGGGCATTTACAGATTAAATCGGCCTTATTTCAGCGCAGGCCCTTGCGCAATGGCGTCCCATAAGTGACAGCTAGATGCTGAGCCGAATATGAAGTGTAGTGTTGACCTTTAAACTTGGCCGAAAGAATCCAGACCAAAATGGAAGTATAAACGTGGCCGATAAACTTAATACTTACCTTAAGCATTTTGCTTTCGGAGCAACTAAGGTATATGCTAAAGTCTTCAGACAGGCTTTGATCATTTCGGTTCCAAAAACCAATCTCGTCTCCAAGGAGAAATCCTTAATGGTTTATGGGACCATAGGGGAGAAGCCTATGCCTTTTGTTTTGAGACGTTGTCAGTAAAGAGAACCGAGTTCGGTATCATGAAAGAGAAACACATTTTGGCCCGATTTACCTTCGCTTTCATTAGCTACCTAGTGGTTTGTCGCGCATGGCGTATCACAGACGAGAAAGAGAAGGTATGAGAACAATGGGGCTAACATATATATATATATATATATATATATATATATATATATATATATATATATATATATATATATAAATTTATATATATAGATATATATATATATATAATATATATATATATATATATATATATATATATATATTTATATATATATATATATATATATATATATATATATATATATATATAAATATATATATATATATATATATATATATATATATATATATATATATATATATATATATATATATATATATATATATATATATATATATATATATATATATATATATATATATATATATATATATATATATATATATATACATTGGTGCGAAAGCGAGGCTATTCCTCAGCAAAATAGCAGGAAGGCACTAAAGTTCATATTTACGAACCCAAGAACTATTGGCGGTATGTTTCGTCACAAAGAAAAACTGCCCCCTTTAATGCAGTCCGGTGTTGTTTATTTATTTACTTGCTGTCAATGCCATTGTCAGACATACGTGGGAAACACACGCCGACTGCTTAAGGTCAGATGTGACGCACATATTGGCGTTAGCTTTCGCACTGGGTGCAAGTTGTCTAATCCCGAAACATCAAATATTAGAAACCAAAAAAAACTATGCAAAAGTAAAATAAACTACAATGATTTTAAGATTATACTAACCAGTCAACACGAACACCACCTCCCTATTCTTGAATCGTTAGCGATCAAGAAGCTTGTTCCCTCTTTGAATAATCATTCCTCGTCCACGCCCCTGTATATAGCTTGAACCACGCCCCACCTTATGTTTATTGTTTTTCATACAGCAACTCAACTTCAAGGAAAAGGTCTGTTAGTTAAAATTTTCTATTTCTTTCTCTCTTTTTTTTTTAACAATTTTATTTTAGGTTTACCTTTTTTACTGATGTTTTACTTTATCATATTTTATTTGTAGATATATCCTAAATCTTCTTGCTGCATTTGTATATTTTACTTTGTAGTTTTAGCCTTGAGGATGAGACAACGATCTCGAAACGTAGGCCGTGATGAATAAAGGAAAACCATCTACCAAGCTGTCTGCTTTAGTGCCTTCCTGCTATATATATATATATATATATATATATATATATATATATATATATATATATATATATATATATATATATATATATATATATATATATATATATTATATATATATACATATATATATATATATATATATATATATATATATATATATATATATAGAGAGAGAGAGAGAGAGAGAAATAATCAACACACAATCACGTGTGGAACGGAAATAACTTTCTGACTCACGTCAGGATCGAACCCAGGTCTTTCAGTGTGATTATTCGTGTTTGAATATACGGTAAACACATACCTTTTATGAACTAATTTGGGAAAGCCCTAAACGGTAATCTAGAGCTTTGAGTAAGTCTCATAACTCGTAAAACGATGAGTATTGGAAGTTTTCTGCTGAATGAAAGGTGTATTCCACCAACGTCGAACCCTGCCCCACCCCTAAAAAAAAAAAGAAAAAAAAAAGAACTTCTTGAAGTGGTGGAGTCCCTAAAATTAAATCCTCAGATAGAAACAATATTTCAGCCTCTGAAAAACAAACTACAAAACAGCTTACATTTTAACAAAGTGTGATTGGAGAATAAGCTCAGCAAGCATGTTATTTTTGTATTTTGTCAATAACATGAAATAGTGAATGTTCTTGTTTTGTGTAATATAAAACCAAAAGATTAATTGATACGTGGAAAATAAGAATTTTTGTTTTGTTAGGTACAACAAAATATAAAATAAGAACGGACAGAATGACGAAAATGTAACATGGAGCCATTTTTAAGAAAACATCTTTCACAGTGGAAAAAACACAAAACAATAAAAATAAAAAAAGACGAATGCTTAGACAAAATTATCTAGAAAATAAGCGATAACATCAGAACCCTGCATTCTGAAGTGCCAGCAAGTGCCATGGGGCCAAACCAAGAAAGCAAAAAAGAAAAAGGTCACCAGCGTCCGACTCATCCTTCATTTGGGAAGTAATTACCATTCTGCAAATTGCGGTCGTGCGCCTTTATCAACTTTCTTTGACGTTTGCCAAGTCTGCTTTTTGTTTGTCTTTCGCTTTTTCTGTACCATTGTGATTTGTTCATAATTTGAGTACCTTACCATTAACATATTTTTCACATGCGCTCCATTTTCCTTAAAAAAGGAATGTCTTTAAAGACAGAAATAGTTGCAGCTTTGCTGCCAAATGCATTCACTAATCCAAATAGAGATCTTCAACGGCCTGTCTACTGTTTCGGGCTCCAGCACCTTGAGTTCATGAATAGTACATCGACCTAATGTACTCCTTCTGCATCTTTCACTTACACATAGCATTTCCTATTTTACCCATAATCAAGTACACTCAAACACCTTGTCATTTTCTAACCGCTATACTTCTATTTCACTCCTTACTTTGCATTCGTTACTGGGATGATTCATTTCGATAGATTCCAGTGCTTGTTTTTTTTCACATTTTATTAGTATTAAGCAAAATTCTACTTACTTTCCAATCTACGTACCTGCGTGTAGAACTGACTCACCATTCCATTTATTCATTCCAGTGTATATATTTCTAGGCATGAAGTCAGTCGATGTGAATGCTTCTTTTAGTTTTTGTCCAAGTTTATAAATCAGAAAGGAAGTTAAATTAGCTAACCCAAACGAGTTAAACTGTAATCAAGATGTATGATTTTCAGTTGATATCAAGTTTTTTAAATGATTGTAAGACTCCTTCGCTGAAAAGATTTCGTTACACTTTTCATAACAAAAATTCGAAATAAGCTTGTACAGAAATCTATCAGCCCTCGAAATCGAGATAAAACAAAACCTAAGTTTCAGTCATCATTACTTGAGAGAAGCGATAGCATATGCCTTTTATTATTTTATTTGATAAGAAAAACCCTTGATGTTTTCTCAATGCCATCATATTTTCGTCATCGCACTATAGGTCCTACAAAGTGGATTTTTCCTCCATTTCTGTTATTGTGTACTTGTAAATTTAGTCGCTCGACAGGAATCAGTTTTACCTGAGTGGTTTTTCGAAATTCCCCATTCATTTAATTTAATATATTAAATGTAAATATAAGTAATTTTAAGTGAACCTAAGTGTTTATCTGCAACTTTCCCCGTTGAAGTAAAGCCTTCAGCTTAGATTTCTTTCATGTATTTTTACCTGAGTCAACACCTGTAGTCAGAATTGCAACTCCCATAGTGAGTTCCATATCCTTCCCAGGTAAAAACGAATATATATATATATATATATATATATATATATATATATATATATATATATATATATATGTATATATATATGTATATATATATATATATATATATATATATATATATATATATATATATATATATATATATATATATATATATACTGTATATATATATACATTTATATAAATATATATATTTAGAGGATTCTTAAAAATATGTCTCTACCTATTCTGTACTCATTCCGATGTGGTGATCGTTAATATTATCATCAATGCACACAAACACACACATATATATATATACACATCTCAAGGAACAAGGGAAACGAAGACCTCCATTTTTACAAATTTATTGCCGACGTTTCATGATACATGTCACATTTTCAAGGCTAAAAAAGAAAATACCTTGCACTACAGATAGAAACACGGTATTAAAAGAATAAAAAAAATTTAAATATTTAAAATTCACAAAAAATGGCAATGCAGCATTAAAATTAGGTATATAAATGAACATAAAGCACGAAAAAAAGGATCACAAAAGATATAGGTCAAGGGAACCAAGACACAGACTCACAAAGCGAAATGAAAGAATAATACTGACAGAATACAGAAAATAAGCATAAAGGAAAAGCTAGGCAATATATCACTTAGTTGATGACAATTGCGTATTTAACGAGGGAACAGTTCTCTTTATAATAATAGACTCTAGGATAGTTAGATCGTGATGGTTGGAGACCTGCCCTACTATTGAAAAATCTTCAACTCTGATGTTTGTTTTGCACCCTACAGCATGGTTTCTGATGTTAGAGGCCTCTGGATTCGATAACTTGCATCCTGTACGGTAGCTTAAGCCTCTATGAGAGTCCGTACAGGATGCAAGTTATCGAATCCAGAGGCCTCTAACATCAGAAACCATGCTGTAGGGTGCTAAACAAACATCAGAGATGAAGATTTTTCAATGGCAGGGCTGGTCTCCAACCATCACGATCTAACTATCTTAGACTCTATCATTATGAAGAGAACTGTTCCCTCGTTAAATACTCAATTGTCGTCAACTCAGTGATACGTGGTCTAGCTTTTCCTTTATGCATATTTTCTGTATTCTCTCAGTATTATTCTTTCATTTCGCTTTGTGAGCCTGTGTCTTGGTTCCCTTGACCTATATCTTTTGTGATCCTTTTTATAGCGCTGCATTGCCAATTTTCATGAATTTTAAATATTTTAATTTAAAAAAAAATTCTAATACCGGGATTCTATCTGTAGTGCAAATTATTTTTCTTTTTTAGCTTTGAAAATGTGACATGTGCCACGAAACGTCGGCAATATATTTGTAAGAATGGAGGTCCTCGTTTCCCTTGTTCCTTGAGGATGTGTATATTTTGGCTGTGGCTTCTCCTTCTGTATATATATATATATATATATATATATATATATATATATATATATATATATATATATATATATATATATATATATATATATATATACAAGCTGACCAACCCTATGCTGCCAGGGAAAACTTTGAATGAAAATGAATAAACTCTCTCTCTCTTTCTCCTCCCAGCACCTCTGCTCTCTCTCTCTCTCCCTCTCTCTCTCTCTCTCTCTCTCTCTCTCTCTCTCTCTCTCTCTCTCTCTCTCCTGTTGAGATAGTTGCTTCAGTTACATAGTGCAGCATTTTTGACATATTATATTTCACTACTCCTTACCCCCTATTCCTATCGGAGCTGAACTTGGACTTAAAGGCATTGAGAGTGTCTCTATTCAACTCAGCAACCTCAAAAACTATAGATTAGAAACTAATATATGTCATTTTAAACATTTTATTTTTCAACCCTTCTCAGCCCCCTTCCTTTTGGGGCTGACCTTGGACTTGAAGGGCATTGGGAGTGTTACTATTCATCTCAGCGACCTCAGAAACTATGGATTAGGCACTAATATCTTTAGTTTTCAGTTATTTGTACATTAAACCACCTTCCCACTCCTTCTCACCCGCCTTCCTATTGGAGCTGAACTATGACGTAAAGGGCATCAGGAGTGTCACTATTCTTCTCAGCAATCTCGAAAACTATGGATTAGACACTAATGCCTATCGTTTCTGGTTACTTTTTACATGCCACCTCCTTCCCACCCCTTCTTATCCCTTTCCCATCGGGGCTGAAGTTGGACTTAAAAGGCATTGGGAGTGTCATTATTCATCTCTGTGACCTCCTTTCTATCAGGGCTAAACTTGGACTTAATGGGGATTGGGAGTGTCATTATTCTTCTCAGCGAACTCAAAAGGTATGGATTAGACAATAATATCAGTTGTTTTCGGTTATTTTTACATGCCACCTCCTTCCCTCCCCCTTATCACCTTTCTCCCTATCGGGGCTGACTTCGTACTTAAATGACATTGGGAGTGTCACTATTTATCTCAGCATCCGTAAAACTATGGATTAGACACTAATATCTGCCGTTTTCAGTTATTTTTATGTCCCCCCCCACCCCCTTCTCATCCCCTCCCTACCAGAGCTGATGTCTTAAAGGGATCAGGAGCGTCACTATTCATCTCAGCAACCTCAAAAACTATGGATCAGACACTAATATCCATTGTTTTGGGTTATTTTTACATGTCACACCTTTCCCACCCCTTCTCACCCTCCTCCCTATCGGGCATGAATTTGGACTTAAATGGCATTGGGAGGGTCACTATTCATCTCAGTGATCTCGAAAACTATGGATTATACACTAATATCTTTCATTTTCGGTTATTTTTGTGTCACCCCCTTCCCACTCCCTTCTCAGCACCCCCCCTCCCTATTGGGGCAGAATTTAGATTTGAAGGGCATTGAGAATGTCACTATTCATCTCAGTGACGTCATAAACTATGGATTATACACCAATATCTGACATTTTCAGTTTTTTTACATGTCACCCCCTTCCCACCCCCTTCTCACCCCCCTCCCTATTGGGGCAGAATTTGAACTTAAATGGCATCGAGAGTGTCACTATTCAACTCAACAACTTCGAAAACTATGGATTAGACACTAATATCTGTCGTTTTGGGTTATTTTTACATTTCATCCCCTTCGCACCCCCTTCCCACACCCCACCTTGGTGCAAGTGATGTCTTACCCCCGCAGTGTTCTTTCTTGTATACCAAGATTGGCTGAAATTGCTCAGTGCATTTCATAGTGTATGTGGAACATACACTCACACACACATACGTACATCCATATATATATATATATATATATATATATATATATATATATATATATATATATATATATATATATATATATATATATATATATATATATATATATATATATATATATATATATATAAAGAGAGAGATAGAGGGAGGGAGACAGCAGTCTTTTGGAGCACAGTAACTAATATCCTAAGGGCATTTAAGGTCCTTTAACGCGAGGCTTCATTAACTTTCAACAGGTTCTTGAGAATCTCCAGAAAACAAAAGAGTTTTGCACAAAGGGGCCCTCTCCCTCGTTCCAGGAGCGCGATTTCAACATGAATATGAGGCTTGAGAGAACTTGAAGCCTTTAATTTCATTGTGATGGAAGACAAAATAATGTAGGTGATGCGAGGCTTGTGGGGGCAATTTTTGCGAATATTTTAGCTATGTGAGAAGATATTTTTAGGCTTCTGCTTTATTGCTGTGTGTTGAGTCTGTCAAGATTCCAGTGTGCCATTTTTCCTTCTCATTATTCTCAGTTTTACATATTCCCTCACTTATCTTTATCATTCTTTAACTCCTTCCGTCCGTTTTTGTTATACGAAAGTTAAACGTGGAGAATAAATTAACGGTTTGTTTTATTTACAAAAAAGAATTTTTAATTTGAGTGTTGTAAAGATTATGATTCACAATATAATTTTCATCAATAAGCTAAAGTTAATAGAACCGAAAAAATCGAAAGTTCAAAGTTTGATGCAAATAGCATGTCGTTTTCATCGTAATTAAAATTGTGTTTAGAATTCTTGAAACAACTCAATTACTGTACCTTTTTCCGCCTTAATTTAGATTGTATTTTATATCTGCAACGCTAATTCTGTCCTCTGTTTTATTTGCGTAATGTATTTAATCTTACATATAAAACATAACGCTCTTTAATTTTTTTTCATTTTGGATATTTTACAAAAAATCGTGCTACAAGACATCGAATAAAACATATCTTTAAATTGCGTTTAGCTGAATTTGTGGGAATAACAAGATTTAGGTTTCGAAATGAGAGGAAATCTTTTTACTACCAGAAATGTCAGGCTTACGAGATACTCCATAAATCAGTTGCAATTGAAACTTAGCGTTAGTTTTTCTCTCGTCATGAATTTAATAGTGGTTTCTTTAAACGCGCTGGTCAGTGAAATTTCTTTTGTTTTTGATTTTCTTGAACCTAGTGAGAGAGAGAGAGAGAGAGAGAGAGAGAGAGAGAGAGAGAGAGAGAGAGAGAGAGAGAGAGAGAGAGAGAGAGAGAGAGACTGACTTTTTAAAACAGACAAGGTTTTATAATATAGTTCAAATCAAATTTCCTCAATAGGAGGTCAAGTAGCTCTTAACTAATGTCGACCTGTAAAGACTCCAGGAGAGGTCATTATTCCGCCTTTGGCGCTGTTCGCTACCCATGCAGATCTGATTCGGTTAATTTGTTATTTACAACTGAGATGTACTTCGACGAAGCAGGCGCCTTTAAGTTTCTTTTCAGCTTGTGGACGAGATACTTTCCAGTGCATATTGAATTAACAGGGCAAACAAAATGTCCTTGTAAAATTTTCCTCTTTTTTATATCTTTATCTTTTCACGTTCATTCATGGATTGCTTGCGAATTTCTTGATTAATTAACCTTCGGGATTATAAAGTAGTTATGAATGTGCGTGTCACCTTTATTCCGTTCAAAATGATGTTTTTTTTTTATATGAAAAAGTTATCTAATTTTCTTTTGAGCCATGAATTTACCTTTTAAGGACCAAACGTGAAGGTGAATTACAGAATGCAATGAATTAAGGTTTTAAATATTGTTGATAGTTTCCTGATAATTCGGAAAAATGAGGCTTGGTGCAATTTCTACACTTGCACTGTTATAGGTCCTAACTTAATGGTGATGATAGAAGTTCGCTGCTTCCTAAATCTACACCCGTGAAAAGAGAAAACGAGGAAATGAATGAAGACTGAATTTAGAGCGTCATGTAGTGCAGGTCAACAATATAAAATAATAATATCATAGGTGGAAAATTTTCCATCGTATATTTCTTGATTGCGAGAAAGTAAACGTTAGAAGACCCATATAACGCGAGAGTTACCGAAATGATTTCATTTGGTTATCGTTTTTTTTTTTTTTTTAGACCGTTGGGTGATTTTATTAGTAATTCTTTACGTTGTTTTAATTTTCAGCCTGCATACGAAAAATATATCCAAAGAACTGATAATATGATTATTTGAGTATAGACGCGCGCACAGTTCCCGGCTCAAGTTTACAAGGTCTGTGGTCCGCCTACGTCCTATAGCCTTACCAAGCTATAGATAATTTCAACTTTTAAAGAAATTATTTATAAATTCATTTATCTCTCTCTCTCTCTCTCTCTCTCTCTCTCTCTCTCTCTCTCTCTCTCTCTCTCTCTCTCTCTCTCTCCAGCACTTACTTTACAATCTCATGAAATATAATATGCTTCAGGAATCAGATTTTATATGAAAAACAAGTGGAAGCTCAAACCTCTTCGATTTTTAGAAATAAAATGGTAGAACGTGAAATAAAAAAAGTTACAGCAGGATTGAATATACTCTGTATGAATGAAGCATACTCTCACCATTAACATTACCGTCCATTACGCTTGATCAAATGGGAAGCGAGTAATGGAACCAAGTTACTGTATTAATAATCTGGTGCTCTTCTGAACACAAAATATACCTGTAACCCACAGCATGTAAATAGCTCAAAGAAGACCAACTACATCATACTCCAAATAACAGTGTTTTGTCGTATACTCTTGTGCTTGTTGCTACTTTCCTCTTGAAATATTTAAGATTTCTTAAGATTCATCCTTATATTATTTTAGATATCTTTTGGTACAAACACACAGCGAAATGTGTGTACGTGTATATATATATATATATATATATATATATATATATATATATATATATATATATATATATATATATATATGTATGTGTGTGTGTGTATGCATTAGTTTGTGTATATTTATAACTCTACCTCTATAAAAATACTGGTAAACCTGTGACAGATAGATATCGAAAGAAAATATGATCTGTCACAGAATACATCACTAATTTTTCTCTGCACTGAAGAATCTTAACTTTTTTATTGTTATCATTTTTGCTGATGATTTCGCACCAGTTATCATCTAATGTGTAGTAAACGCTCAGCTACTTTACGGCTTTCTGGTGCTGAGAAAAATTATAATTCTATAAAGTTTGTGAAAATAATGTACGTTGTTTAAACTATTCCAGAGTACTAAATGTAAGGGAATTAAAGTTATGCTTTACCCACGGATATACAATAACGAGAAACAACGTATGCCATTCCTGTCTTTGGTAATCGTGCAAACTCTTATAAATCAGTTACTGTACAAAGTAAACAAATCTTTATAGTAATAAATTATTATTGTAATCATTCTTGAAAAGTTTTCTTAGATTTCCACGAGGACGCGAACATACATAAAAATTTTATTATTTTTTTTTTTTATATTTTAAGGTATACTTTTAAGTCGGCAACGGGGACGACATATAGTTCAATAATGATGATAAGATTAAATTATCTTGGTCTGTTTTATTTCTTGCTTTCATAGTTAACTCCTAATTCTATGGAGTGGTTCGTTAATCTGTTTATTGGAAATAAATCAGTATGTGCTTCTGTACCAAGACAAAAATAGGTTTTCCTTTCAGTTAAATGCAACCTTTTCTTTATTGCAATGGTCCCCTTGAAGCGTGAATACTGAATCCCATTAAAACTGTCATTCTTGGTATTACATTCTTTTTCTTGTTTTGTTTATTTGTGATACGTAATGTGATTTAAACTTTCTAGGGGAGGTAGCAAGCATCTTCATCTCTCTCTCTCTCTCTCTCTCTCTTTCTCTCTCTCTCTCTCTCTCTCTCTCTCTCTCTCTCTCTCTCTCTCTCTCTCTCTCACACACACACACACACACACACTGTTGCACTCTTTAAAGAATATCCAAGTTTACCAGGTGTAATGAGAATTAGAACAAGGTTTTTTTTGTTACGAAGGATTGGACATTTTGGTTTGTGTAAATGTTTGAAATGGATCTAGTTTGAAATTATTAGGCGATTTAAACCAAAAATCCTCGTTTTTTCATTTCAGTAGCAACTGGCTTTTCAGTTTTGATGTCGTCTCATAAAGAAAAAGAGTTACCCTTCCTGTTTTATGCAAGTAATTAAAATTAAATTTTGATGTCTATTTTAATAACAAAAAAAGGATTGTCCCTCTTGTTTTATGTAAATGCTTAAAGTTAAATTTTGTGTGAGATAAACAGAATATTAAAATTGCTGTTTTTCTTTTCAATAACAACGCATAATTTAAACTGGCGTTTAAGTCTCGAGACCTGTCCTAATAATGTTACTTGGGTGGAGAAGGTAAATCGAATAAAGAGAAACGTGTATATAAAATCACATGTAAAAGGCCTTTTTATCTTAGAAAGAGAATATAGTTTACGAACTGTAAGAGCAGTGGAGAAAAATTATAGAAGGGGAAAAAACATTCGTAGAAAATAAATTGGTTTCTGGGCAACCATATAATTTGACAGTGCGAAAAGACACTTTGGGTGTCGTATCAGAATAACTCAAAGAAAGAAAACTTATTGACCTCAAATGCAAGAACAAAATAAGAGTGAATTCGTCCGGAAGCTGAAAATGGGCGCAGAAAGCACCCGGCAGTCCGTTAATGGCACACAAAAGGGCCGGCGTGCTTGCTCAAGCAATTTTCTATTTGCACGTAATGTTCTTTGGTTCCTAAAGAATTTCTGCCTCCGTGGAACTGTTTGTTTCTCGTTATCAAGGTAAATCGCTAAGCTCTTTCCTCTGCTTCCGCTTTCCGGTTGCCTTTGAAAGGGAACATTTTTATCTTTAATCGGTTCTATATGCCTGTTATTGTTGAACTTCTTCTCTTTCTCCGAGAATGCTGTTTAGTTTTCGGGACTTTTTATTTTAGTGACTGTAGATTTTACTGTTAAACTAACAAAATCCTCCCCCTCCATAATTGCTATCTTGTGATTTTTTGTTTTTGTTTTTTCTAAGAAGTCGACGTTCGATTTGATCGTTTGTATTGAAAGTCAGAGAGGGCGAAGTGAAAATAAGAAACTCTTGATAGTTACTCGATCGTCCCGATCCTCGTCATAAATGAAGCTGATTAGCATATGTTTTAGTTATTAAAGTCCGGAGCTCATCAGTACTGAAATTAAGAACTTCAATATTCATAAATGATACTCTGTTTTAATACTCTTTGAGTGATTTTCAATACTTCATGTTATCTTCGACTTCGAACTTTCTGTTCAGTACTATTGACTAATAATTTATATCACGTGACTGAAAAGTAGGCATTGCTAGTAAGACCGCACTAGAAGTGCACAAATTATATACAGTTGCAATGTTTCATATCAATTATTCTCTAGTTGTTGGCTCCCTGTCTCCACATTTGGATGCAACCATTATTCCTGAACTTCTAAATTGGTGGCAAAAATAATCGAAATTGTATTTCAGTCAATATCAGCAACAGCAACTGCGATTTATTCCATGACTAGAAGATTTCTCGCTTGACTGTCACCTTTACAATCCAATCCTAACTGATCCTGAACCGATACGATTTTGAAATCTTAGAAAACTGCCGGGCATTCATCAGGAAATTCGTTAGACATCGGTGCGACTCGTTGCTGTTCGGGAGAAACCGTGGCCGTAAAAAAAAAAAAAAAAAAAAAAAAAATTTAAGCATCGTTTAAGATTTATTTTAGTAGACAACTTCTACTGCAGCGCGTCCTGGGTAGGTTCATATTAATTGCTTTGGAATGCGACAAGCAACCCTACCCCCCGCCCCCCATTTTTTGATGTATGGAAGAGTCTGTATGTCAGTAGTTTTAATTTAGGAAACCACACCTCCCTACTTTTTGAAGGCAATTAATCATTAGATGATTTTTTCTATATATATATATAATTTGTTTCTTTTATCTGCAGACAATAGTCCATTTCAGTTTCATCAAAGTATTTATCTTATTTAGGTCTGTATTTGTGTTGTTTGCGTATGGTAACTCTGTTTATTGGAATTTTGCTACCCAGGTTCGTGGCCCATGTCGCTAATCCAATGAGAATTAATATATAAAATTACAGGAACAATGACCCAGGCAGAAATTGCAACAGAAGAAATAATAATAATAATAATAATAATAATAATAATAATAATAATAATAATAATAATAATAATAATAATAATAATAATAATAATAATAATAATTGCTCCCCGTATGTTTCAAGGCTGTTTGCAAACCATTTATATTTGTCTTTTGTTTTTACTGTAGCGGTGAGAATAACGACATACAGTACACACCAGTTATTTATATTTTCCAGAGTGGTGAGTCTCACTGATCTGACAGACACCATAAATTAAACAGTGCTTCTTGTATCCTCATTTCTACTAGATATCTTTGCGACTATTATATTTACATAAATAATTTCGTCCCACGTAATTGCGAGACGGCTACCAACATGTGACCTTGGTTGCCAAAGTTCTGGAAAAAAAATTTCCGAATGTCACCGGAAGGGTTTCAGTGGCGATAAATCCGTATGTTTTGTTGTAACTTTCAGCATATATATATATATATATATATATATATATATATATATATATATATATATATATATACTGCATATATGTGTATGTATCTGTGTGTCTGTGTGTATGTATATATATAAATGAGTGCGTGTGTGTGTGCGAGTGCGTATGTGAGTATATGCGTGCAACTTTCCGTTAGCATACTAGTATATACTTGTACATACAGAATTCAGTATTGTCTTAAAATCAATACTGGTGCAAGACGGAAAAGGAAAAAAAATATCAGCGTGGTAAACACAATAACTGCAAATACAATTACGGGAGAGCACACTACACCGGATCTTTTGCGCACAATTTGCACGCTCCACGTTTCTTGTCTATGCTCTAATGGCCTTCCACATATACCTGCAATTCCGTTTCGTGTTTGGTAACTATGCAAATTTTACGTAAAACTAGGGAAATGTTAACAAACGTAGAACTTCTTTATAGGTCTGATACAGTTCCATGTAAAAGTTTATTGCAAGAAAATCATCCTTCTCTTGCTCTGGAATCAGTCTGTTTTGCTCGTGCATTTCAACAATATGATATAGCCAAATGTATCGCTCTCTCTCTCTCTCTCTCTCTCTCTCTCTCTCTCTCTCTCTCTCTCTCTCTCTCTCTCTTTAACGGGCTCATCTGTATATGCCTGCTTTATTGATGTTAAAAAAGCCTTTGAAGGTGTGAATCATAAGATGCTAATAGAGAAGTTGATGGATCTTACGACACCTAAGATGCTTGTTGATTCTGGTTAAATTTCTTATAATGTATATATATATATATATATATATATATATATATATATATATATATATATATATATACATATATATATATATAAATTATTTATATTCAAGAAATCTTATAAGATGGTTTATTAAAAGCATATGCTCAATGTCTCAAGACTGGTGTCTCATTCTCAAGCTGAAAAGTAAACATTAGGAAATTGTAACAAAATATTAAATGACTGAAATAATATCGAAGAAAATTCTACAGAAATGTACACGATATTTAAAAGACTTAAAAGAGAAGGGGAGAAAACGACAATAGCGGAGCGCTACACACAAGCAGAACTCACTATGTAGGTAGGGTACTTAGGTGCTGGAGAAAACTGTTTAAGTGGGTAACCACCAATTTTACGAACATAACTTCAAAATTTTCAACAATTGGTGGATTAGGCACACTTTCCGGAACTAACCGCCAGTTTTACGAACATGATTTCAAAATTGTCAACAATTGGCGGTCTAGGCGCACTTTCCAGAACTTGTGGGTCTTTGCATTGGATATCTAAAATTTTTTTCGAAGATCTCGAATATTAAAGAAGCCAGGATTGTTTAATTTCACTCCAGTACGATACTAATGCCCCTATTATAATCATTTGGTACCTTCAACAACCTGCGCTGGTACCTGTGTGATTCCAGGGCAATAAAATTTGTGTATAACCTGTGGGCATCAACAGGACAAAGTCTTTCCTTATCTGAAACGACTTCTACTGTAACTGTGAGGGGATTAGTAGCTATGATTTTCAGTTTAATGCCATGACATTTTTTTTTTTACATACGACCTCGTAATTCTTTAGGAAAGGCTGAATCATGAATCAGTGGAAGACGAACACAGAAAGGCAATTTACGAGCTGTAGGTATAGAAATCTTAAGATAGAAACTTCGTTAAGAAATCTAAAAATATGCCTGAGGAGAAAAGAAATGGGAAAGTAATTATCGCTAAAGTGCTTGTATGAAAATTCAATTGCAAGGTGAAATAAGTACCAGCAAGAAGTTATCGAAAATATACGATGTAAAAGAGTATATACTGAATTTATTTCATTCATTAAAATGCAAATAATTTCTTAAGCTGTGTTCGTTTATGTTAAGTGGAGAGAGTAAAGGTATTAAAATACAGGCATATATGAGACTAAAATAGGTCAGATAGGCACCTTGTTTAATCTATTTTAGGAAGACCTACATTATGCCACATGAAGAGCCTGCAGTGTATAGGGATTGATAAACTGAATTAATAATACTGTTTCCAGTAAGATATTTTAATAAACTCGGTATGAGAAGTATTTTCAGCAATGTAGAATGCGTAAATAATATGTAGGTATTTCATGACTATACAATAAGAACGCATTATAAAGGAAATATGAAGTTTCATTACTGTTTGAAGTTATTTTTAAAAACTGATACTTTATATCTTGAAAATCTTATGAAATAAGCCGTGCATAGTTCCCGAAGAATATTGCTAATGACAAATCCATTGAACGTAACATCTTTCCATATAAAACTGTTCTTTCGAAAACGGCAGGCGAGACAGACACAAAAGTTAGGTATACAAAGAAATCGCGCACGTTTGTTTCTCAGGGATCCGTTACAAAGTTATGTTCTTCCGGATATCATGGGTTAAGGGTCGAAAACTATCGCTCATTTTGGGTTAAGCTAACCTTCCGCTGGCACAGGCTCTTGCTCTAGGTAAGAAATCATTAAATCAAGAGAAATTAATAAATTGAAACTGATACACAATCAAAGGGTCTCAGGAAAAATCCATACATCTAGGTAATTATTCAGTTGGTTAGGTGAAGCTGTTGGGGATAAAGTTTATTTACGTTATATATATACTGTTTATTATATTTGATTGATTGTAATAACCACCATTGCCCTCTTATCTTAGAATTCTTCAAACCTTTTGGATATGATTGTCCTGAAGTTTTAGATCCAAATGCAACGATATTTAGTAATTCTGATGTCCGCACCAGAATTCGAACCCGCAGACCAGGTTGGCGGAGCGACCTCGTTCTGTTACTAGGGATGTAGGTTCGAATCTCATTATGGTCATTAGAAATACTAAATAATCTTGTATTCGGATCTAATACTTGTAGTGACAAGTGTAACCAAAACATATGAAGAATTCGAAGTTAAGAGGGCATTGTGATTATTACACTTACATACGTATCTGTTAAAACGTGACCAGTAGATTTAGTGTATACTGTATATATATATATATATATA
>JANJGK010000044.1:21485694-21492340 GCA_039081455.1 Macrobrachium rosenbergii
TCTCAAAAGCTAAGTTTAATATCAATGCCCACAAACATTCTACACTAAAATTTCTCTCGTTTGAAGAAACAGAGAGAGAGAGAGAGAGAGAGAGAGAGAGAGAGAGAGAGAGAGAGAGAGAGAGAGAGAGAGAGAGCCAAGACTAACGATCTCTGAAATCAGAATGAACAAACTTTAGGATTCCAGCAAGAAATGTAACAATCAGATGTCATCACTTCCAGAGCAAAAAGGTTTTGAACTGCA
This sequence comes from Macrobrachium rosenbergii, assembly GCA_039081455.1. Classification (NCBI taxonomy): domain Eukaryota; kingdom Metazoa; phylum Arthropoda; class Malacostraca; order Decapoda; family Palaemonidae; genus Macrobrachium; species Macrobrachium rosenbergii. The sequence goes on from JANJGK010000044.1 coordinate 21,485,938, forward strand.
ATCTTACAAAACATGACGTGATCGATCGAGACATGTGCTTCAGTGCAACATTCGTTCGCATTTCTCAAAAACGTATACGTTTTTTTCCAGAAAATCGTACACAACACGTGTAACATTGCGAAATCATTAGTCTTTTTCTCGTATGGGACAAAGCTTTTACAGAAATCTGAAGACGATCAAAACAGACTGCAACCGGCTAATTATGATTGGAATGTTTTAAAAACAAAACGAGGAACCCAAGTTGGTTTCCAGAACAGAGCAGCTATTGTATCTCTTGCCTGTCAACACATTATCTTAACTGATGACAAATGAAGCGAAACAAACCCTTCACTACGACACACACGTGTTGCTCATATACTGCGTTACTATTAAAAATGTATTATCAATTCTAAATTACGCTGTTAAGTTATCTAAATCAATAACTCTTTTGAGATCTGACATTACACTTCATATGATATTTCAACAGTTATTATTATTACACATAACACATGATAAATAGAAGAGTAAATATATTAAAGCTATAGGACAATATATATATATATATATATATATATTACAAGGCAACATCGTGAAAAACAATATATTGAGATAATAAAGTTAATGAATATACCATAATTAGGTAATTTACTTTAGAAATACGCCAAAAAGAATTCATAGAAAATATTGTGAACTCTAGAATTTTAAAATTTTTTAAAGTAAAATAAAAATGGTAGCGATTGCAAATTGAATGAAATCCATTCGAAATGGGAAATGGGATTTATTCTAGTCATACTGGACGAATTTAATCTAATATCGATGAACTGCTTTTTCCTAGAATTAAACATATAGATTACATATAGAAATTTCAGTCCAAAATTAATTCATGAGCTTAATAAGTTAAAAATGCTGTAGAATATGTCCAAATGATTTATATGATCAAATATTGATATACCCGGCAATGGTTCATTTATACATGAATTTATTTTAATCATCTCTCTCTCTCTCTCTCTCTCTCTCTCTCTCTCTCTCTCTCTCTCTCTCTCTCTCTCTCTCTCTCTCTCTCAGGAATGTTAAAAAGGGAACACTAACAAGGCTCCTCCTCATGTGGGTTGCGCGTGCAAAGGAAAACTAAGTGTACTTATGTTACTTAAATTCCTTTTTGATTTTTACTTTATTCAGATTAAAGGTTTAAGATAGTTATAAGTCTTGAAGTTGTGTTGTGTCTGTGTGAAAGAGAAAGAGAGAGGGAGAATGAGAGAGAGGAAGGCTTAACATTCCAGTTTCAGAGATAATCCCTAATACCGAGAGAGAAAGATCAAAGACTGTTAGCTTAGTTTGCCGTGCTGTATTTTTAAGGTCTCTTAGAGAGATTTATAAAACATGATTTGAATATAAAATTAATTCAGGTAATGTTCTTTGTCTTCTGTAACTCTGCATCTCAACCGGAAAACGGAAGAAAAATCGCAACTACTGCTATTGTTGCTCAATTAGATTTACGATTTGTCACGATTTTACATCAAGTTTTATCTGAGTTCCGTAACCAATTTCAGCAGGTTAGGTGATCAGTTAGGTGGGTTTTTGCTACTCTACTCTAAATAAGAAGCGGAGAGTTCATACATGAAGTATATAAGTTCCTGTTCCATGGAATCTGTTTGGCAAATTACTGCTGCCTAGCTCAGCCGGACTTTAAATGGCAACTGCTGCAAAAGCCTTACTCTAACCAAGAGATACCAGTTAGCAAGCCAAGACTGGCCAACTATGCAAGTTTCTCCAATTGCCCGACATACAATTACTGGTCTCTGCCTCTCTTTGTGATAACCTATGATGCCTAAGCCTTCCCTTTTGAGCCAAAAATGATATTTGTACCATTTTCAGTCGAATACGTAAATCCTTTTTATTGCGAAAAATATTATACTGTACGCAATAAATTCCACAAGAATCTTTCAGGGAACATAGCTCCTTCGGTTATAAGAGCAATTTCATCATTAACTATTATGATTACTCTCGTAATTTTTTTTTATTTGTTAACCCACTAAGAGCTCTAGACTGGTGAAACCATTATCATTGTCAGGTTTGATGAGACGATCACGTACAAATCTATTATTTGTTAAGACCGCTACCTTGATTTTAATTGATATGTTAAGGAGGGCCCTAAAATTCGCTAAACAGAAATATTTGAGCCCTGAATAAATCTTGGCACTCAGGACATTTTACACAAGTTAAAACACTGTACATAAAAAATATCCTCAATTTTGTGATACTGCTGTGCATTCAGAAATGTTAATTTCTAGTTAGGCAATTACCTGTTTTGACACATTTAGTACAGATGACTTATTTTTTAATGAACAACGAATTTTGCGTCCGTAATTTAGCCAGGTTTCACCAGGAGCAGTTTTTGTTCGTTCCTTTAAATCTAATAGTAAAAAGAGAAATAAAAACAAATAAAAGTCGATATTTTTTCACAATGAATGATTTTTATTCAATATACTTTATACAATCATACGCAAGGCAAAATAAGAAACGTGTAATTGCTTAAATAAGAATATGACTCAAGATTGAAAGACTGAATGAAAAATCTGAATAAGAGGAAAAATTTATATTTCCGAAGGGATTCGTAACAAACATTATGACATAGTTATGAAACACGATTCTGAAAATTTCAAATAAAAATGACAAGCGTTTTTCGTAAAATAAAAAAGCAAAATATGTAAAACCATGTTTTCACTTACAATGTTGTCCCAATACCAGGAAATACATTTCTCAGTATGAAATTTAGAGAAATTTGGGTAACTCAGTTATTTCACTTAAAGCACACAAGGTTATGACATTTACAGAAAATAACCCCTTAATTGAGATAAATGTTAATATTTTTCTGAGAACGGTCGCTTTATAAAAAAATTTTACATGGTGGAAAGAAGTTTGAATACATTGCATATTCGCTGGCAAAGAGCTAAAACGGCACAACAAAACTTTGTCTAAATCCATGCAAAAACATTTTTCTTTTCAAGTGAATTACTGTTTGCATTTTCCAGACTTGGACCCCAAAATATACGACGACCACACTGTGAACGCTTGGCTTAACGTTTTTTCACTTGCGCATGAAGGCTAAATAATTTTCTGCCCTCCACTGTTGTATGAACATCGCACATACACCTATATCAGTGGCACACAGATATACATTGATACACATGTACCCACCCACACACACACACCCAGACTCACGCATAAACACACACCCACACACACGTATATATATATATATATATATATATATATATATATATATATATATATATATATATATATACATATATATATATATATATATATATATATATATATATATATATATATATATATATATATATATATATATATATATATACATACATACATACATATATATGTGTGTATATATATATATATGTATATATATATATATATATATATATATATATATATATATATATATATATATATATATATATATATATATATATATATATATATATAATTTGTGCCCCTGTCTTTAACTGTTTGTCTTTTCCCTCTTTGTTTTGTTGTAGATGTAAATATGGTGTTAATAAGCAAATGTTGTATATACTCCTTACATTATGTATACAAGCATTATTTATTTTTAATCGTTTTTTCAGCCTGGAAAATGTATCAAGCGACACGAAACGTTGCATAAACGGATATAAATAGAATGCTTTTCCATGAACTTCAAATTGTCTACTGCCTGAGCGCCTGCTCCTGCCCTTGGATATATATATATATATATATATATATATATATATATATATATATATATATATATATATATATATATATACTGTATATATATATATATATATATATATATATATATATATATATATATATATATATATATATATATATATATAAATATATATATTTATTTATCTATTTATTTATTATTAGGTTCTCACATGGCCTACTTACTGTATTCCTTGTTCAGGGGTCCAAATCTGGGGTCTAGCTCGTGAACAGGGAGGTTTATTAATACACCTTGAGATTCTGACTGCAATTGATAGGTCAGGTATAGGAAACTAAACAGAAAAACAATTGGGCTGAAGGCTGTACTTCAACAAGGGACTTTTGCAGATAAACACTTAGGTTTGCTTTAAATGGAATATATTTACAATTTAAACACGCCAATCAAACGACTGGGAAATGATAAGCAGATACAACAGGGGGCTGACACGTGGTTAGTTATTCTAGCACTGGTTCAAATATTGAAGATTCTATGATTAATCCTCTTGAAAGGGATACTGAAGAATTGATTGCAGTGGCCTTTTCACTGCAAGAAGCACAAGACTAGTAGATGTTTCCACACCTGATATACCATCTGCAATTAGATAATGCCAGCGGTTACACAAGGATAATTATAACGATTTCGGGCGAATCGAGGGTTGCACAGACGGTGCCAAGACATGCTTGCATTAAAATTCACACTGAGCTAAGTGAGTTAGGTCTTTGTAATAACTCGCACTTCAGAAACGAAAGTGAGAGTGCAGTGAAGGATTAAAGATATGTGACTGTTGAAAGAACCTCAAATTAGGACGTTACCTTATAACGGAGGGATGAGTTTAATGGGACTGCACAGGTAATGTGACTAAGTGGTCGAAAGGCGACCACGTAGTGGGGTCAGCTCAATAAGGAGCATACTAGGGGATGTGTGTCGGTCTGCTACCGGTAGGGTTGTGAGGCCGAGATCTGCTGTCTCTCGCCTTATATGACCTCGAGGGCATATTTTCTTGCTCCTTCCAGAGGTCGCTGGGATCGCAAGATGGCGGTTCAGTCACCTCGTTTTCTGTGTTGGAATCTTTCAAATCCCAGTGAATTCTGGCAACCCATGTTCGCCAGTTTTTATGGGGGACTCAACCTTTCTGGCAGATTTTCGGCAGTCTTTCGTCTCCACTCGCCGTTTATCTGAAAAGAGGTAATTCAAGCAGTCACCAGGTCTTTAGGAAAGATAAACAGATGCACGTTTATCACGCCCTTCCTCAGTTAGTTCTCAGTACGAAAATTACTTTATCTAATTTGCAAGGCAGTTTGGAGGTTTGGTTTGCTTAGGAAGTGGTTTCCCACGTCACAGCTCACCAACAAATTTGACAGTTGCACCTTGAATTGGGTGGAAATGTCATCAACTAAGTGAACTCAACTGAACAAACTTATAACTCTCCACTTCCCTTTTCAGAAAAATAATTAATTCTGCAAGTAAATCAAAAGCAAAGTACATCTCACTGATTTTTTAAATTGGACTTTACATAGTTTATGTTACGCTGCAAGTTAAATTCATACATCCCTCATGTTATTACATTAAAGCAGCATTATAGCAAATTCAAAATTAAGAGGTCTATGAATTAATGTTTCAAGAATCTAGGTAACAACACGGAGAACAATAATAGGATTAGTACGGCATTAAAACCTCAGGTTAGACATGCTCTTAATTAATAAGGTTACTTTGACAGTCCAAAGTTATGTTGTTAGGGTGCCTTGAGGAGGCATTGCAATGAAGTATTGGTGGGCTTAGGTTAGGTGATGTCACGATACATGTATGCAGCCGCACGGTGCCAGATTTGGCACTAACAACACGGGTGCCTTGCGGCACGAAGCTAAGTACAATGCAGGATAATCAAGTATGTAAAGTACATGGGCTTAGTGAGTCACAAGTAACATAAATGACAGATGCAAGAGTAAGTAAAAGTTATGATTAATATACCAGAATTACATTTCTCAGCCTGTGAAATGGGCTAGGTTCATTCCCTAGCCCAGTAGGGCATCAAAAGGGCGGCCAGAGGGCACGACCCCTCTGGCAGGAGCATCTGGCAATGGTGATGGTAGTGGCACTGTGCCAGCAGTAGCACTCAGGAGGCGGTTAGGCCGAATGGCTCTGATATATTCAATTTAAAAGTTACCATGGCATTGCAGGCATAAAATAGGAAGCCAAAGGACTTATGGTATAAAAGAATCTGGCGATTGCACCCTGCATGGGTAGAGTGGTAAGCAAATTAGGATGAGGAGCTATTGATAAGCTCTTACAAGGATTTATGAAGGGGCAAGATTGTCAGGAAAATACTAAATTAGAAGATTGGAAAGAGAGAGAGAAATGGTCAGAGTGGTAGAAGGAAACATTACAAGAAGTTAAGTCACACAGTTGTGAGAAGAATAAACAAGAGAAGAAGTCCGGCATCCTCTTCTGGACAGAGGTGCCAAAATTCTTCAAAGATAAAGGTGAGGCACTGTGCCAGAGGGCACTAGTGCAAGGAGAGCTCAACAGCTCTTGTTGAACTACCAGGGTTTATCTGTGCCCGTGACCTCTCTTTGGTGGACCTCCTTAGTAGGGAAATCGGTGGAACCGAGTCCGAGGGAGACATAGAAGTGCCACCTGTTCCGGTTT
>JANJGK010000044.1:21494940-21509940 GCA_039081455.1 Macrobrachium rosenbergii
AAAAAAATTTAAATTCCATTAACCGTAGGAAGTTACGGTAATCCAAGCAAAAATACATAAATAATAATGATAATTTCATTAATTACTATAAAGATAGTAAAATTTAAAATTATTAATATTTTGTCCATCCTCCTTCGTGGTCTATCACGCTTTGTAGCCTTTGTGGCATAGATGCCACAATGTTGAAAACAATCTCTGGCTTCCGGCGGAGAACTTCCCATTCTGTAAGGGCATGTCTCATCAGTTGCTCCTTGGTTCGTTCCTCTTCTGGGTCCCATGCAATTAACAAGACAGCCCCAAATATTCTCGATGGGGTTGAGGTCGGCAATTTTACTCGGGAAGTTAAACAGCTCTACATGCCTTTGCTCCCTGAACCACCTTTTGACGATATTGGGCCGAGTGGATTGAAGAGTTGTCGTGCATAAAAACTATTCTCTCAGGGAAAGGAAAGGCCATTTCTCGCAACCGTCGGGAGCATGACTTCCTCAAGAATCTCCAAATACACCTCGGCATTAAAACGTCCCTGAATATCGGTCAATTCTCCCATGCCATGCAGGTGAATCCACCCCCAAGTATTACAAGTGACGTGACCACTCCGCGCCTCCTTAAAGATGTTCTCTTCATCGTATCTGTTTTAATATAAAAAAATACTTTGTTACGATAAGACAAATATCAGTAATAAGAAAAATGGCCCTCAGACTTTTTATGGTAAACATGGAATAAATTTTTCCATCATTAATGATACCGTTTTTCCGGTTCATTCATATTTATAACACTACTATATGATGCTGTTGTTCACCAGCAGTAGTATATTTATATAAAAACATTCTTATGCCAAGTCAATTTTCCATATTGGAAATTTCAACATCGCTCTCCATAATAATACTGGCAGAGATGACAATAATTTGTTGTATATTACAAAGAAGCCATAGCTTTCTAATGAAAACAAAATGAGAACACCAAAGCAGAACGTATGTGTATGTTGTATTTTTATAGAATATAAATATAATTAAAGTCCTCTAGCACTTTTGAACACTCCTGTGGCCTAAGAAACCGGATTATAAGCAACATATTGGCAACAAAACAATTCTGAAAACTACTGGGGATAGATCCAGACCAGCAGCTCTTGAAAATGGGCCACAGTAGGGCTCAGAAGTGTTAGGAAACTTCATTTAAAATATTTCCTGAAAGCACAAATTATACATACATCCTATGTGGGTGTTCTTACTTCATTCTGAAGAGAATTATGATGCACAATTTACGATCACCATTACATTTGTGAACTTAGGTTAAAACAAAAAACGGTAATTTTCATTTAAAGGTAGCAATGCTAATATGACCTATACCAGTAGTTACCAATATGGGTTCAGGGACGTGTTGGACTCCATGAACTAAGTAAAACTTCATACATTTTTTATTTTTATACGCATGAGGGTAAGCATCAAAGGGATAGATATTCCAGTTCCATAAAGGGGTCAGTGAAAAAATAAAACATAAGGAATTCTTTGCTGAGGAACACTGATTAATAGAAAATATCACAATCACTTGCCTTGTATTGTTCTTTCTCCAGCAATGGATTCTGCCGTGATTAGTAGAGGAGAAGGTCTTCTCGTCAGAAAACACGACTCGCCCCCAGAAGTCAAGGTCCTCATCAACGTATTCCTCAGCGAACAGCAGTCTTAAGCGTTTGTGTGCCTCCGTCAATTTATCCTTAATTGAAGGAGTTCGATGGTGGATTCCTTCTTCGTGAAGGCGTCTTCTCACAGTTTGGGGTGTTACTTGAAGATGCAGTTGCTCCTTAATAATCTCGGCATTTGTGAAGTGGTCCCTTTCAGCTATTTCGAGGATTTGTCGGTCCTGATCGCGTGTGGTTGACCTCGGGCAGCCAGATCTGGGTTTGTCGCAAGATATCCCTCTTCCTCCCACCTATTTTTCCATCGGTAAACCGTGCTTCGAGACACTCCTAATAGTGCTGCAATTTCGGTGGGGTTGCGTCCGCCCATGGACATTCCGACTATAATGCTTCTAGATGTTGCCCTCTCAATGCGGCGACGATTTGCTTCCATATTATCAGGCCTGCGATTCATACTGCTCGTTTGTTGTGGACACCACGTGCTCTGTGACACCCAAGGCTGAACCTGCTACAACATTACCTCGGTTTTCTTGTCTTAAATATTGATGATTACTTGAAACTAGTTACAAATAACGAAATACCTAGTATTCATATACTGTGTAATTAATGGATCCCACTAACAATATCATGAAGCCCAAAGAAGAGATTATTTTGTTTAATAACGAAAGCTTGTAATTCACATCGATAATTGCTAGTAAATAAAAAGCAAAAGTTTTACAAAATAACCGAAATTTCAGATGAATAATTATTTTCTGAAACAAGTCAGAATAGCTGACCTTATTTGCGGCACTCATTAGTTTTAGATAATTCTGATCAATTATTGTATATGGCGAAATTCAGTAGTTACTACAGAGAAAGAGAGAGATAGAGAGAGTCCTTCTTTCGCCCAATAGCTACAGAAGAGAAGAAAAAATATTGAACCCAACGCAACATTCTTGTGTTAATGATCTTAAGGTGTGGTGTAGTTGATTATCAGTGATTTTATCTCATAGGTGTATGTTCAAATAGTCTTTATCATGATCAGCTTAATTCCTATAAGATTGTTGAGCCATAGGTTTTCTGTGTTTTACTTAAATCTTATGATATAGGTATGGATTAAATATGCTGGTTTTGGCTTGACTGTTGTTTTTTTACACCACCATGTTCACGAGGCCCTGGCATGTTAGCCTACTTGGATGGATTGGGAATAAAGAATGACTCATTGCTATTTTCATAAATGTGAATCACAACAGTGAATTTATGTTACTGTTGAAGCTTACATATATATATATATATAATTAATATATATATAAATATATATATATATATATGTATGTATGTATATATATATATATATATATATATATATATATGTGCATATATATATATATATATATATATATATATATATATGTGCATATATATATATATATATATATATATATATATATATATGTATATATACTATATATATATATATATATATATATATATATATATATATATATATGTGCATATATATATATATATATATATATGTGCATATATATATATATATATATATATATATATATATATACATATATATATATATATAGATAGATATATATATATATATATACATATAGATAGATATATATATATATATATATATATATATATATATATATATATATGTATATAGATATATATATATATATATATATATATATATATATATATATATATATATATATATATATATATAGATATATATATATATATATATATATATATATATATATATATATATATATATATATATATATATATATATATATATATATATATATATATATATATATATATATATATGCAATACATACATGGATAATTATATGCTAATATTTCAATATGTTTATTATTTAAATACTTTCCTTTTTAATTTTAAATGAAAAGTTATGAGAGAGAGAGAGAGAGAGCCTCGCGCTGGCTTTCCAGCCACACCTCCACCTAGGCAGTAGATAACAGCAGAACTTATTTGACTCGTCCGTAATAGCGTAATATTCAAGAATTTATAATTCAACTGCCCAATAACCTATCTCAAGTGCGGTGAATGTGGATAGTTTGCATTATCAATGATGAAATATAATTTTTACTTTTTCGATTTCTTAAATAATTTCGTATTCATTCGTAATATAAATTACATTATTAACATATAAAATTCATTTCCAGTCTACAAAAAATACGAAAAGAAACGAGAAGGAAAGAACATTTAAAGAAACTCATATAGAGACAGCCAATGACGTCCTTTGTTACAACAGAAGTATGCGTTCATTCGTGAACCATGTAAACAAGATACGTCACTCCAGGATTACCAATCCCTATCTTCTTCTTCTGTGTAGTCTAAGTAGGAATGTGTATCGAAATATTTGTTGGCAACTGTACCTGGTATATGTACAGTGGGAGGCAGCCCACCAACTGTGCGCACTGAAGACAAATTTCCGTATTATCCGTCCCACCACATGCCTTCCTGCCACCACCACTGCATAAATACGACTACTGTCGGCTTCAGAATTTAGTGATTCTCAGGTTTCGTTAAACTCATGCTGTTTTGAGCCACAGCGAAGCGTCGACATCCATGTTTCACCTTTCCCTTACAGAGATATGGATTATCTGAAAAATGAAACTGCACTGTAAATTAAACTCCATTAAAGATGCTATGCTGTCCTTTAGCCAGCCGCTTCATTGTTTGTCTGTATCTTGTTATATATACAATGCAGAGTGATATTCTGGCCATAAGTATGTACAGTATACATTTATTGAATGACTCCAAAATCAATTCAAAACGGGCGTACTGACACACACAAACACACACACACACACATACATATATATATATATATATATATATATATATATATATATATATATATATATATATATATATATATATATATATATATCTGTGTGTGTTAGTACACCCGCTTTGTATTGATTTTAGAGTCATTTAATAAATATATACTTACTTATGAACATAAAAATGGAGAGACCTTGATAATGACAGAATGAATCTCACTAGCAGCTCACTAAATAGACATATTCACACGTTAAGTGATTTTCTCAGGAAATGACTTTTTACCGTCCAGAATTTTCTGTAGACTTTGCACAAGGCACGCTGCTTTAGATGCCCTTTGAAGATGTAAATTAGTTGTTGAATTTTTTTTACGAATTGGAAGCGAATTTAATTTCAGTTTTGCTTTCCATTTTCCTTTTTACAGTTCCTCTATAATTCTTTGGCTTAACTCGGGGCTTAAGCATTTTTCAAAAACGAATGCTATAAATATGCCAACAATAATGAAAATCGTATAAAGGGGCGTAATACCCGAATTTAGGATTTCAAAGCCTGCGTCTACAAATTATTCATATTTTGCTTCAAGCGATTAAAAACGGGGAAATGTTTTTATTGTTATTTTTCTTTTAGTAAAACATCAGGTCATAGCAGAAGCCCTATAAAGAAAATAAACGCAAACGTATTTTTACAGCGCAGAGATGATCAAGGGTTTATACTCCTCATTTTGCTCAAATGTTACTCACTTCTGCTTCACCTCTTATCAAGTAGAAATTTTTGCATCTCTGAACGTCTGTTTCTGTCATTCACTCTCGTAACAGCTAAAGAGAGAACTTTTTAAATTTGAGTTTCCAGTTTGCAAATGACATTATATTTATTTATTGGGTTTTTTCCTATAAAGTTTTGCATTTAACTAATGTAATGGTTAATTCATTTAGGGCAGTGTTGGTATCCGCAGTTGACGCATATAAGGTAAAAATTATCTTGTTAACAATATGCTCTCTCTCTCTCTCTCTCTCTCTCTCTCTCTCTCTCTCTCTCTCTCTCTCTCTCTCTCTCTTGTTTAATATTAGATGCATGTGAGTCTTTCTGGAAGACGATAGAAGCAAAGATTGCTTTTAAAAACTGCTTCTGGTATGCACGCTTCTTATTATTTTTGATATTTTCGTGTCGTTCGCGTCAGTTTCTCATAATAAGCATCATGACTTGTGTTCTTCGTTATCTTAATTCACGTTCGGTGATATTCGGTGGCTTATAATTAGCTTGTTGCTGTCCGCTTGTTATAACAAAACTTATCTCCTTCCTTAGGATATGTGCTTGCTGCTCAGAGATTGCAAGATCTTATAACAGCATCCAACTGGCTAAACCTAACAATAAAAATATGGTACCTTAAAGCACACTAAAGAAGTTGTGAAATGATGAAAACGATCTATGTATTTTGTGTTGAAAATATGTTCAGTGAATTTCTGTCACCCTTAAGAACTGAAATAAAGAACACGAATATAAACGAAGAGGTTAAACGCTTTCTACTTAATTATGATCATGATATATACGTCCTTTGTGATAAATAAATAAATAAATAAATAAATATATATATATATATATATATATATATATATATATATATATATATATATATATATATATATATATATATATATATATATATATATATATGAAGGTAAAAGACCCATAAAACACTATTTACTCGTTGCAACCATGTATTTCAGACACTTTCTTCTGTGCCCCTGTTCACTGGTGAAATATGGACTGATGATGTGTGGCAGGAGTATAAATAAGGCATATGTAGATGTGGCAGTACGACGCTGATGGTAAGCAGATGACCTTTAACCCGGGATGGATGGAGAAAAAGTTATTCCCTGGTGTTTTTGGCCTCGTTCACTGCCGTCTGCGCTGAGTCTGATGGACGTATTCTCTGGAACACCTGCTTGAGAAAAGGTCTGAGGATTAACTCGTCGGTGACATCCGATTTGCAGTGTCCTCCTGACGGGTTCATATTGTTGGTTTGATTGATGATAGCAGATTCCAGCATCTTCCTTTTGTACGGACAGCTACTTTTGAAAACCAAGGACAGTACTATTGTAAATATACCAGTATATACGTTACTTGGAGACAATTCTTTTCATTTATTGAATGTCTGAAGTATTATGAGTAATCTTCATAACAGTTTACTTCAATTAGATATTGTTTACAACAATAAAAAATATGGAGTTCTTACCCTCGCTATCGACAGAAAAATTAACTTACAGTTGTGACATATGAGGTTGTATTTGTGAACAAAATAACTGACACTGATAAATAAATAGGCTACTGATGGACTCCCAGTCAAAGAAAATTATTACAAAATTGAAACTAATCAACGAGCCAGTAGTGGATCCTGCCTGCGATGAGCCTTTGTGACGACACTGTCTGGTCGACCTGTCTTAGTGGGTCCTGAGCATATACTACTGATCTCTTGTGCTCTGTTAATCTTTGTGAGATGGGTCTACCTGTCTCCCCTACATAAATTTCAGTCCAGTTGCTGCATGGTATCTTGTAAACTTCGGCGTCTGCTCCTTTTTTATTTAAGTATGCGTTTATGAGCGAACTCCCGACGGATTTGGGATAATGGAAAATAAATGGATTCTTAGACCTCAGGTGTTCTGTAGCTTTTTTGATGTTTTCGTCGTATAGAAGCTGTATTTTGTCGTTAATATCTATTTGTCTGGTGTTAGTGGGACCTCTGTAGTATATTCTACTCGATTTATTAATAGCCTTCTCGATAATGTGCGGTGGGTAGAGCAAATGCATTAGATGTTGACGGAACGTATTGAATTCTTTTTCTAAGTACCCATTTTAACATACCCTAAGCCCTCTGAGAAATAGGTTGCAGCCAACCATGATCTTTACCGAGACATCGTGGTAGCTTAGGAAATGATTATAAGAAACAGAGAAAGTGGGTTTCCTATATACTGTGAAGGCGTAGCTGTTTTCCGTCCTTTTCCCATTCAGATTTAAGTTATATGGTCGGAACTAGCGAATTTAGTCTATTAAAAGATTAACTGAAATCTCCCTAGCTATTGTCCCAGAAAGTAAAAATACCATCTACGTATCTAAGCCAGATCATATTGTGAAGTGTGATAGAAGACAAAATTTCCTTTTCAAAATATTCCGTTTATAAGTTCACTAGAATGGGGGACAGGGGGCTGCCCATGCTATAGCCAAACTTTTTTGGTAAAAATTACCATTAAATGAAAAAAAGTTGTTAGTTACACAGATGTTGTTAATTAGTTCCTGTGTTTTATCACGTAAAACATGTGTGCGTGTGCGTGTGTGTGTGTGTGTATACAGGGGGTAACACGAGTTTATGCAAATATTTTGGGATATGAAAGAAAAAGGCTGCTCTCAGGCAAGTAAGATGGCGTATGGATGTCGGCGTAGTCTGGGATATGGCGGGGAGGGAGATAGAGCTGATCAGTTCTCTTGTTACCCTGAAAAGTCTCTCCTTTCCGCCAAGATAAGTGAGCATGTCCGGGTTACAAGGGTCAAATTCTTGATTCGTTTTGAGAGCAAGAAACTGGAGACAATGCCTTACCGTTCCAGTACTGTGGAATATGCAGACATAAGTTCTGCAACAGTTCAGTTTGTAGATTACACAGTTGAGAACTCACTGTTATAAAGAGAGGGAATCGGTGACTAGGCAGATGTGAATAAAATAAAATGTATTCGTTAGATACAGAACAAAGGGGAAATAATGCATGCATCATTGAAACCTCCCTCTCCATCAATGGCATTCACTGGACTCCGATAACGAAAAGAAAAGCAAGCCAAATGGAATCTCCCCTCCATCAAAGACAGACCTATTCACTACACACCGATCAAAGATTTAAAACCTATTATCAAAAATCTTTCCTTCTCCATCAAAAGTATTCATCACACACCAGTCCAAGGTAAAAACACACCTATGAAAATGCTTTCACCTCTGTCAGATGAAAAAGAATGGGAACGTTATGGAAATTTCCCTTTCTTCTCCCCTTACTGTCAAAGGAAGCCTATTCATACAAATCGAAAGAGGTAAAAAAGCTGACATTATTCAAAGTTCAGTTTCATGACTACTGTCACACTGTCATTCATTCAAATAACTGAAGCCAACGTTTATGTTGAAAGGCTTCAAAGTCCTAGGAATCTCTAAAAACTTTTCATCCTATGGTAACTTTTCAATGTTGTTCCCATTAAATTCGGGTTTCTTGTCAGTAAGATAAAACGTTTTCCTGGTAAGTCTTGGATACCTTTTGATAAGTTTCGAGCAATATCATCAATAGATTTCATCTCATAAACTGTGGGCTGCAAATCCGAAGAGAGCTGGAAAACACACCAGAAAAAAACCCCAGATAATTTAGCATTTCAATAACGGTTAGAATAAAAATGAGCCAATGTTGTTATTTTCTGTGGCCTGAATAGGTGAAATTTTTACTATATCTATGGAGAGAATCAAGAAAATTAAAAATGCAATTTCTTTTCTTCCTCTGTGGTAAACTTGGTAGATGAAAGTAAGTTATTCAGCTGAAGTAAATTCCTGAAAGTTTTCGTGAACTGGCCAAATACAAAAATCATCATCTACATATTATCTAAACCATACATGTAACAAAGGCAGATAATCTGATGCAGTTCTGATAATAATTAAAGTGACTATGTAAATAAGGTTATGGCCATTTTAAACGATAGTGAAACTCAAACAAAACTGAGGTCTGATCCTTTACGAACAGTGTACTCTTATTTTGGCAAGCAACTTAAATATATATTAAAGGGCTGTGACCACTTAATAAAACGGTGTACATCTCATTGTTCCTCCATACCTTATTTACTGTATATGGTTTGGTTAAAACTCACAATCAATAATTCCGTTCAACCAGCTATTAATTCAGGAGGCTAAGTTTCGTGTAATGTATCTGAATGGCTGTGAAAATACTTACACCTTTAGTTGGAGACATTTCAAATGCACACCTTAAGAACAATGTTGACTTTGGAAACAAGATGAACAGTTTGTATTTGAATTTTCATATTGATATGGTTAATTTTGATGTTCTGCCTTTATTTGCAAAAGTAACTGTAGAAGATCTGTTGGAATTGTTAGGAGAAGACTTGGAAAATTATGACATTCCCTTGACCGTTTTAAAAACCATTGATCTTATAAGATTATGTATAAAAATTGTAAAGTTAGTTTTAATGGAAAATTCTATGTACAAAAATTCGGGATGGTTATGGGCAATCTTTTCTCTCTTGTCCTTAGCTAACCCTACATGGCATTTTTTTAGAAGAAATTCTTGCTAAGGATTTTGCCACAAAAGGCGATATATTTCGATAATATTTTTTGTATTTAGCTACTTCACGAACACTTTCAGAAATATTTGCTTAAACTGTATAACTTTCTTCCATCTATCAAGTTTACTGTAGAGAAGTAAAGAAATTGTATTTTGAAGTGTCTTGCTATTACTGTCCTTTCTTTCTTTCTTGAAATCTTCATCTGAAAACCCTAATGAAGAGAGTCAGCAGACTAAAAACCCAAAAGAGCTCAAAAGGGAAATCAGCCTGCAGAGAGAGACAATTTGTGGGAAAAGGTAATAGATAAATAAATATGAAAGAATAGAAAATAAAACCGATACATCTAATATTCAGGAGACTTCAGCAGAAAGTAGGAGTGAACTTGCTCCTAGCTTAAATGTTTGGAGATCAGAAGATTCCATAACTGCACAAGGTAAACTATTCCACATTTTGGTTGTAGCTGAGATAAAACTCCTGGAAAACTGAGTAGTACTGAACCTGATACTAGAAAACGACACACTGTTTGCTGCAGCAGCCTGCCCAGTGTAATGAACAAAAACAGCTAGGTCAGGAAAAGAAGAGTGCAGAGGATGTTTGTCGTTGTAGTACATTCTATGCAACAAAGATAATGAACTCACATTACGGTTATGCCAAAAGTCAACATCAAGAGTTGGCAAAAGAAGCTTGACCAATGACATAACTCTATCCAAGAGTTTGAATGAGAATCAGCAGCCAAAGATCACAGTGGAGAACAGTACTCCAGACGAGGAAGAAGAAGAGTTAAAATACTTAGCTATAACAGCTTCATTCTGAAACATTCTAATACATTTCCACAAGATGCCAATGTTTTGAGAAGCAATATTACATTAATGCTTTCCAAAAGTCAATTTCTTATCAAAAGTTACACTTAAAATCTTAAAATAGTCACTGATACTTGAAATCGTACCATTTAAATGAATTAGGAGGCAAAGGCAAAAGTGTTCTGGATTGACTAAGCATCATACTTCGAGTTTTAAAACGGTCATGCTGCATGCCTCAAAGCTGCTCCACTCATGAATATGCGCCAAATCTCTGTTCAAGGATTCTGCAACCACAGACCTAAGGCACGGAGGAGGAATAACAGTTAGAAGAGTTGCATCATCGGTGAATGAAATTAGTTTGTTCTCAGGACCTTGCCACATGTCACTAGTATAAATAATAAATAGTAAAAGTCCAAGAACACTACCAAACTGGCCATCACAACTAAAAAAGTTCTTCATGATTCACATGGTCAAAACATCCGCTAAAATCTAGACCAACCATTTCTGCTACTGCACCATCGTCAAGAGAGCTCTGCAATATGATAGATATTGACAATAGTGCATCCCAGTACCAAGGCTTTTACAAATCCAAACTGTAATACTGGTAGCAGGTTATAATCTTCAAGAAACCTACAAAGATGCTTAGAGAGAAGCTTCTCAAAAACCGTAGATAAAAATCGGGTAATTGAAATAGCCTAATTCAGAGGGGCATGAGGACAGACTTAGTACCTTAGGTAATGCAGTAATATTCCACCTCCTCTAAACAGAAGGAAAACTTGCAAATCCAACTAATCTGAAAATAGCAGTAATCTTAGGAGCAATGAAATCAGCAGTCTTAAAAAAAAAAAGATGGGAAAGACCTCAATTTACCTCCATTGCTGTCAAGGCCCAGAAGCAAAGTTTTAGCTTTTCTAGATCTGAAGGCCACTGAGCACAATTTACGCTCTGGAAGACAGTGATTGATGCAACACCACAGACTGCTCACAGACTTGAGCCAAAAGTTCTACCTGTTGTTTAGGGTAATATACAGGGGTTCCATCGGCTTGAATAAACTCCAAAGAGTGATGACTTGAGGGTAGACCACCACTTATGGTCGTCAGCACTCGCGAGCAAGATCTCCTTCACATCCTCATTACAAGCTCACTCAACTCTCTTATAGACAACCTCATCTGGACTTCTACGCTCAGTGAAATTATACCACAGAAAGTCAAATTGATAGTTCTTCCATAAATGATAATCTTGGTTTTCCTTTGTAGGCAAGGTTACATGCAACGTTAAACATGGCTTATCTTTAAGACAGAACTTCAGGATTTTAGCATGAATTCTCAATAATTACCTCAAGGTGATCATTTAAACACTAAATAATATTGGAACTTCTATGAACATTGCCCCACCAGACCTAAACAAGATCATGGTGAATACCATCCCAACTGTCCTGGTATTTTAAGCATGTCTTTCTAGAAAAACTAATACGAGGAACAAGCCGATCCACCTCCACATTAACCTTAATCAAACAAGGATCAGATGAACCAATCGGCAAACCTTCCCCACAAGATACAATCCCTGTTACATCTGTGAATACAAGGTCAAGACAGTTGGTGTGTGGGTTATTTATTCATTGTTTGGAGAATTATAAAGGCATGGATTGGGAGAATAGAAATAGTCAAGCAGGTTGTAGAGGAGTAGTAGAGGGTGCTTTGTTAAATATTTTCAAAACATTAGATGGCAATAAATCCTTTACTCAGGAAGACAAACATACTGACAGGTTAGTCTGTCATTCCATGAGTTTAAATTTGAGGCAGTTTCTCGAGGTTCCTGATACTGCGTCTCCCTCATCTTTTCCCGCGCAGGTTGTCGAAGTGGCAGTTGTCAAAGAAACAACAGGCACCGATGTTGAAAGTCGTTCACCACCTACTAATCACCTGGTTACCTCTATGAGCAGCGTACGAGCGAGAGGGAGCAGTTAAGATCATAAAGTCTGGCACACAGATACGGGGATACACCCATTATAATATGACTGGCCGTTCATAATTCAGTTCGAAAGATTGTTCGATGGCTTCACAGACTGTTGCAAAATTCGTCAACTGTTATTTTTTTAGATTAGGGAATACATGTATTTTTATTCATTTGGCTATGTTTTGATAAATACAGTCTTACTCATACATATAACTGTGGAATATATATATATATATATATATATATATATATATATATATATATATATATATATATATATATATATATATATATATATATCACACATAACCACAGGTGAAAAATAAAAAACGGGGTGTAGGTCCTGACCTGTTTCGACTTTATTTCCAAGCCATTGACGAAGGACTTTGTCAATGGCTTGGAAACAAAGTCGAAACCGGTCAGGACCTACACCCCGTATCTTATTTTTCACCTGTGGTTAGGTGTGATAAATGAATCGCGTACAAAAGTGATAGTAATTATATTTATATATATATATATATATATATATATATATATATATATATATATATATATATATATGTGTGTGTGTGTGTGTGTGTGTGTGTGTGTGTGTATGTGTGTGTGTGAGTGTGCGCATGTGTGAATGTTTATGTGTGTGCAAATATTCTCGTGCATTTCTATTTAAGGATATTTAATAATACATCAACAGCCTCACCAGTTATATTACATTAAAAGAGTGAAAAGGCACAGAGCCCAGACAATATGATTTTAAAAGGTTGATGGTGGAAAGAGAGAGAGAGGAAAAAATTGTGCTTGGCCAAGCAGAATGCTTCCAAGAAAAAAAAAAAAGGATTACCATGTTATATGAAGGCCCTAACTTCCTGAACCGCCGTAAAAATGTCCATTCTCTTTATCCTCCTATTTTTATGCAGGCTTTATGAGCTGCTTTTTTTTCTGCTGTGCCTAAGTTTTATCTGCTCTAATTAGGAAGTGTCCTCTATTTGAAAAGTCAGCAAAACAGAAGGCCAAATATACAGTGTAGGAGGCTAACATCGCTGTTAATGCCTTTTTTTCTGGCTTGATTTCAAGTGTCTTTCATAAGAAAGTAAAATGGAAAAACAATAAGATTCTGGTTCAGCCTTGAAGATAACTGATTTACTTTGTTTTCGCATCTTATTTTTTACGTCATTTCCTTCAATCTGCTTTTTCGTGTGTGCTATTCCTTGCGCATAAATAGTTTGTCGTTAACAGTGGAAAATTGTTTGCTTTTCCTGTCCGGGCGCTCTGAAGATGAATGGCAGGTCGTAAGTTGAAGAGTAGTCACTGACTGACCATTTTGTTTTCATTGTCTCACGTTTATAGATGGTTACGTTACTTTTCTCGGACCACATCTATTCATTCTGTCATTGGAACTAAAAGAAATCCTTTATTTTTTCTCGTAAAGTTATGGTTATATAATTTATCTGTAATGCAGCATGTATTAGTCACCGATGAACTTTCCTGACCCACCATTAGAAAATCAAGTACCCTCTTGTGACTTGTTAACAAAGTCTGGTCGTGAATTCCTTTTTTGATTTAGTCTTTTCCTATGCTTGCGTGCATTATGAAGTCTCGCTTTCTTTTACTCTTTCTCGTATTTTCTCATTAATCAGCAAACACTGTATATTTACCATTTTTGCTATCATGTCCTTTACCCCTCATATCTTTTACCTTATGAAGAAAACCTTTGATAATGTTTTTGGACAAACTGATTCGTGTACTTGAACATTTTATCACAACTGGAAAGAATAACAGGTCTTATCCTACTAAAAGAAACTTGACTTCATTGATCCATTTAGTTACCATCCTTTGGGTGCAATTTTTACCTTAATTATAAAGTGTAAAGCCTAAGTTAGCTCTTACCCTTTGTAACATGTCCAACTCTCCTTTTCGGATGACCAGTATAGGTTTGTTAGTCAAGCTTCGTTGTCACTCATACTTAGTCACCTAGCATTGATACTTCCACAATAAAAAAAGTCTAGTTAAGGACTTGTTAGCCAGACTCCCTACAGCTTGCTTAGATTATCTTTATGCACGCCTGTTTCACATCTTTTTCCAGTTTTTTACTTATCTTTCTTATAAACATATTATTATGAACACAAATCTTCTCATTTGATCTGTGACCCTTCAAGCATATATGGATTGATATGTAATGATTCCATGACACCTACTGATTTCAAGGCTCATTTATTATAGTTTCTATAGTTCAAATAAAAATAATTAGTTTAGATATGACTTGAGTTCTGGTAATTTCAAACTTCAGTTGGAAAGATAACAAAACAGAGACTGTTAAATTAACTTTTATAAGTTCTTTTTCAACTTACGCACTGTATAGTAACTTTCTCTTGGTTTTACCTTCAGTTTAAAATGAATTAGGAAAGACTTTCGCTTGTAGAATTTAATTTGCAGAAAACGTAGTGGTGACCCGCAAGAAGATATTTGCTATTTACTAGGTCAAA
>JANJGK010000044.1:21512440-21519940 GCA_039081455.1 Macrobrachium rosenbergii
TCGCGCAAAGCTAGAAATTTTTGACACTTTTGACAGAAAGGCAAATCATTCGAATTGTGGAGGTCTTGACTATAGTTATATAGCCAACGAAATAAGTAAGTTCAGAATTTTGTATAAACAAAAGTTATTCTTTAAAAATAGCAATTAAATTAAAGGATTTTTTTCGCATCGATGCTTACATTTTTATTTTATGGGAAACAGAACACTGTGTAGTGGATTTTTGTTATGTTTAAAAACAGCACAGTTGTGTATACTTATGTTTATAAGTGATTATAATAACAGGAACTTTCGTATGGTTTCCGACATGTTCCTTCATCTATTTAATTCAAATTCAAATTCAAATTCAAATTAAAATTCTTTATTTCAGCTGTAGAGCCATATACAAAATATTACAATAAAATAATAAAAGTTATATACAAATATATTCGGAATAAAACAAAAGATTTATAAATTACCAAACACAGAAAATGTGTTTAGACAACATAGACGAGGAAGCATCTTGGAAAACATGGGAAAGCTTCTGTTATTATATAACAAACACATACGTAGAAACAACTTTGTATCTTTTAATTACAAATTTACATACGTATTTATATCTGTGGATCTGTGGATTTATTAGTCTCTTTTTATTTCTTTCTCTTCTGCCAAAAGCATAATTACACAAATCTGTCGACGGTAATAATTAAGGTGTGAGATAAATCATTAGCTTACATTAACCCAATATCCTTTGATAAATGTTTTACAGCGTCTAGAACTCAGTAGCAAAAGCACATTTAATCGCAAAATTTGAACGTAGTCATAATTATATATTTTATCTTCTATTGTGAAAAAGGGGAAAAATCCATTAAGTATTTCTATTTACTTCTGTTAATACCAAGACCGTTGAAATGAATGTAAAAGAAAAAAAAAAGATGAAAGTTAAAGTCCCTCAACCTCGACGCCCTTAAGCTCATTTATACTTTCTAATGATCTTTTCCAGGCCATTAAAGCAAGAGATCCTTCCGAGTTCCATACTAATTAAGACGGGGAAGGGACAGTGAAGTCTCCTCTTGCTAGACGAGTAGAAGATTTAGACCTGAATTCCTTTATTTTAGGCAATTCGCTTTCTCTTGGTAATGCATTAACAGATACCCCACTCTTTCTCTGTCTTTTTTTTTCTCGCTTGATGTATTATAAGACCATTATTTAATATTAATTAAAGCAAATCAGTTCTAGCGGGATTCTGTGAAATGTCGTAAAACATGAGGATAGAAATAGGTTTATATATCAATGTGCCAGAAGGTGTGTGCCGATATTGCTATATAAAAAAAAGTCGAGATCTGGACATCAAATTATTAGATCTCAATTTAACAATCTTCGTAGAATTAAAAGATGCTCATACATTATCGCTTCCAGCCACTTGTTAAGGCAGTATGTTGTTAAGAAGCGTTGTAGTAGAATTTAAAAAATTGCTGTTTGCTATAAGATTCTACTGATGGAGATCAAAGCTAAAACCATAATAATAATTTCAACCAACAGAGACATTAAAAAAAAAATAGTAGAAATATTGGTTTAAGCTTATCTGAAATAGTCATGACTCCTGATCGTAAGTAAAAAAATTCTTGAGCTAAAAAAGGTTCATATATGCATGAGCACCCTGTTGCTGTTTTTTTAAGGTAAATATAACGGTTGTATTTAACGCGATTTAAAAAGGTTTTCACGGCCACAATTCTTTTTAAATATATTGTGTCTTTAGGTTCTAGTTATTTCCTACAAATCTCCACGTGGTGCACTGAGGGCTTTTTCCCAGTTCCATCATTAGATTTGTGTACTCCATTTCTTTCGTTTTCTGGATCCTGTATCTTGCTCTCCAACTCCCTGCTTCCAATGCCTTAATCGATGAATGACCGAAAGTGCCCCAGTGCTGGGCTTCACAGGTTAAATTTCATGAATCAGTCAATTAATGTTGGTTACACTTCACTCTGGGCAATGAAAGTAGTCTATCAGAGTTAACCCAAAATGTAAAGACAAACCAAAAATAATTTCTGCACCGTATGCTTAAAAAAAATACGAACTTTTTTCCGTCTCAAAGAGTCGCTACACATATTTTCAATGAAGTGAAAACTGGACTCCCTTCAATTCCATGTCAAAAGGCCTGGAAATAAATCGGATATAGGAATTCACATGTGGACCAGGCCCACCGGAAGCACTGAAAATCCATCTTTTTTTTTATATGGCGAACCATTTTTATTTTTTGTGCTTCTCGACTTCAGTGGATTTACTTTCTTTTTTTAAGTTAAACAAAAAATATGCCCTAAATCTATTTCAGGCTTGTGGGAATCGTAAATAGAAATATTCATCAATAAGAATCATCTAATCAAAGTTAATGAAAATACGCAAGCAACATTTATAAAAAGCAATAAATCTGCAAGAAAAAAAGATAGTTGGATCATTATTTGAAAAAAAGATATTCAAGATTTAAAAAATATATACAAAAGTAATATGCTAAAATATGAAAATCATAAATATTATTAGTAAATAAGGTGAAAATAAATAAAATTCTTTAGGGTGATTTATTAAGGTTTCATGAAAACTTATTCCAGTTGATAAAAATCTCTTAACCATAATAAATTTACAAACATTTTTATTGACAGACAAACAGATACATAAAGGTTGCTAATAGCCCAATAAGTTACATTAATTCCCTTGAAAGAGATTGTACATTATCCTTAATCATTCTGTGAGTGTTTCCAAAAAAATAACTCTCCCCTGATATATTTTCTTGACTAACATTCATCACAGCATGAAGATATACTTTGCACCTGCATCATGAGGAGGATACGAACAAGAATTGGCGTTCCTTCTCCTTCATTTTGGAAGTAAGGGGAATTAATTTAATCTTAAGCTCAAACAAGATTACTAACAGGTAATCACACAAACACTTGCATACACACACTCACACACACAGTATATATATATATATATATATATATATATATATATATATATATATATATACATATACAGCATATATATATATATTATATATATATATATATATATATATATATATATATATATATATATATATATATATATATATATATATATATATATATATACATATACAGCATATATATATATATATATATATATATATATATATATATATATATATATATATATATATATATTATATATATATATATATATATATATATATATATATATATATATATATATATATATATATATTATACACACACATACATACATATATATATATATATATATATATATATATATATATATATATATGTATGTGATAAAGTTAATATATATATATGTATATATATATATATATATATATATATATATATATATATATATATATATATATATATATATATATATATATATGCATAAATTCCTGAGTAATCCCAAAGGAAAGTAATTTCAAATCAATCTGAAACAGATACACACAAACATTATATATATATATATATATATATATATATATATATATATATATATATATATATATATGTATATATGTATATATATATATATATATATATATATATATATATATATATATATATATATATATAATGATAACTAGCAGAATGTTAGTTAGGAAAAGCAGAAATATGAGAAAAAAATTAATAAGAGAGAACCTGTAGTAGGCTAAAGATAGACAGAGAAAGAAGAGAGAGAGAGAGAGAGAGAGAGAGAGAGAAAATGAATAATAAGGAAACGAGAGAGAGAGGGTGTAACAACACTTCCTGTGTTGTGATTACGTAGCAAAACATTGGCGCAAGTTTAATCTAAGCGCAATCATTAAAGAATGTTTAACCGTCTCACCTGTGAGCTTACCTTTCAACTTTCACCGGAACTTAAAGACTTCTGGTGACGTCATTAGACGCACCTACTAAGGAGGGGATTAAGGCATTTAATCACACCCAAAATGACGTCGTTAGATAAGCTCCAACCACTTAGGACGTTTACAAGGAGGGACAGAAGCTATTGCCCACCTATTGATGGGATGGGCATTTTCCTTTCAAGAACCTCCAAAAAGCAAGTTTGAAGGGAGAGAGAAGCAAATAGAAAAGAGGCAGATAGATAGCATATAGAGGATAAAGAAGCAGAGGAGTGAGGAAGTGAGCCTCACCAGTTGTGGGTTGAGAAGAAAGCAAGGCTCATACTTTGATTCACTCAATTTGTAAATATAATGTATATTTTAATTAGTGTGTTAATGAAATAAGAAAGCTGCACTGTGTCTTCCTAAGCCTCCTGGGACTCAAACGTTACTACAACTAATAACAAACAAAGCTAGAAACGAGCTACAACAATAAATAAAGGAACATGATAACAAAAAGGTGCTAACAACATTACATATATCTAAATATATATATATATATATATATATATATATATATATATATATATATATATATATATATATATGGGAGCCAGACAGAATCCCAAATGCCATAATCGCGACACCCACAAGCAAGCCCAACAGCCAGAATCCCGACGGAAAACTTACATTTTGGTTTTGTTTTCTGAAATGATTTTGTTGGGTAAGCAAAATGATAATGGTATTAAATATATGATTAAAATATAGGTTCACACTTAAATGAAGGATCAGATGTAAATATATGATTAAAAGAGTTTAAGAGTTTATTTCAACAATTGTTAAAAGAATGACAAAATTGATTAAAGAGCTCAATTGTGCGCTATTCCACGAAGATAATCTAAAACATTTTGATGTTCAAGTTCACTCATCACCTTGGTGATACGTCCTTCACGAATCATTTTTACTTTATTTTATTTTTTTTTTGTTTTGTTTAGGAGATTGTTGACTTGCTGCTCCTCCTTTCGTAGCTTTTCAGTTATGCCATTAAGCCCAATATGAGCTCTTCCAATGACGTTTTCCCATCTCCTGTGCCATGCTGGTACTGCATTTTGCGCGCGCAGAAATCGTAATTGCGTGGAGTCATGTGCTGACCACATAATAGGAGGAAATAATGGTGTTGTACGGATGACAGCGCCATTACGCAAATGCCTTCTTATTCGTCCTAGTATGTAATTATTTTCAAACCATATAACAACATCGTCTGCCTCTTCTGGCAAATCAGATTTTAAGACTTCGAAAGCTTCCAGAACTTCATTCGATGGAAGAAATGCGAAGACAAATAAATGTCGTATCATTCAAATAAAGTTTTCATCATTGCTGTAACGAATTGATAATCCAGTTGACTGAATTCTCGCCATAAGCTCTAACCTAAAAGGAAAAAAACAAAGTTTGCTGTTGGCTTGAAACAAGCGTATATTTATATATGACCTCCTCACACTTCCCAATCATTAAAGCGTGCATAAGTGGAGTGACCCTACGATTTCCATACCCCACAGGTGCATGAATTGTGTACAACTGGAAAAATAATGTACCAACTCTCTTAAAAGTGCTATCGATGATCCAGTATTAAGCTTCTGATATCTCTTCATATTTGCAACTGTATTGAATACCAAAAGTCTGTCATCCTCTGCTGTTGGCTCTATTACCAAAATGAATCACCAATTAATGTAAGTTTTAGTTCCTGCGGGATGCTGATTATTTCTGATGGACGCTCACAGTGCCTAATCCGCTTCGTAGTCTTTCTTAATTAACGGATTTTTGGAAGGTAGAAGACACGGTACAATATTCTGAGGAGCAGAGACGGTACTTGATTGAATAATTTGACACGGTCGATCTCTTGTTGATTTTGCTTGTATTTTCACCTCGTGTATGATTTTTGCAAGACTAGCAGCACTTACACAAGGGGAGTGATTGTGTTCAACAAATTTGTTAGTGAATGCTTTCCATTTACAAGTTTAGTAAATGTTCTGCCTTTACAGTTACCAGATTTACGAGATTCACAGCACCAATAACAGGAATCGTTTCGGTTTTTATTCTTCACCGTTAAATACCCACGTATGTTGATTTCATCTTTTCCTTTTTGTGAAAAAAAATCGTTTCACAAGCTTCTTCCATTGCTATGGGAGGTTGAGAAATTAAATAAATTTCAAAATTATATGCGAGGTTTAAACTATTCTCAAAAGAAAAGCAAAGAAAAAGTACACAGACAGGACTATACATACAGTGTATGGAGAGGGAGGAGCTAAGAATTACAACTCTAAGCTACATGAAGAAAATCAATTATCAATATTGAATACATAATTATGGTTAAAAGGGGGTTAAGTAAATGTAAGCGTCGGCTATACGGGTATGAAAAGTGAGGCGATTGGTCTTTTACTTTTCAAACACAAAAGTGTTGTTAACTTACCATTAATGAATACTTATTGCCTTTTAACTATTACCATCTTAACTAAACAAATTTTCGATACACAGACACATAGACGCAGACAAACACACACACATGCAGATATATATATATATATATATATATATATATATATATATATATATATATATATATATATATATATATATATATATATATATATATATATATATGTATATATATATATATATGCCGGGATTTTGGGCTTGTCAGTATCTTGGCCTGTCGGGATTCTGGCTGTCGGGCTTGTGTCTGTGGGGATTATTGGAAGTTGGGATTGTGACCCAGACCCATATCACTTCTTCACAGCCCACTATGCTAACTTTTAGAAAAACAACATAGAGAGAGAGAGGGAGGCACCCCTTAAGACGCTCCCTGTTATTTAAAAATTGACAGTTAAATTCGTCAGGGTCAGTACTTTCACTTGCTAAGCCTCTTCAAAGCTCTTTCCTTAATCTGTTTTTATGACTTTACTTGCCAAAAGATTTTTCTATCCAGACAGAGTCCTTCATTCTCGGGCACCCCCGTGAATGGCCTGCAGTAGGAATTAGCAGGAATTGCCCTCGACAGACAGGACACCTGAATTGCCCAGGGTAGTGAACACTGGCTTTTAACCGAGGTCATATAAGGACAACCCGGGGTCAACAACAGCAGAAACAGACAGACCACTGACCCAGCGACACGCCACTGTGTGCTACCTTGTCACTGAGCAACCACTCACCTCTTTTGTCTGGCTGATCACCAGCCATCCAAGTGCTACCTTAAAGTGCCATGTGTAGAAGTCCCCACTCGGGTGAGAGCCCAGTTATTCTTCAACTAAGGATCTTCACTTAAGGAAATAAGGTACTGTTCAGTGAAGAGTGTTCAGTCATTTATCTTATACTCTTATCTCATTTCACTTCCTTTTCTCCTTGATTGGTGCAGGGCCCTGAACATTGTCAGTAATCATTTATTAGTATTAAAGAGCAATTTAACTGAACATAACTTGAAGTAAGCTCCTTAAGCCTTCAGCATCCTCTTTGTAAACATTAGTCTGTGTTTTGGCTTAGCAAGTGATCGCGTTCCTTTCTCCCTACATTGAAGGAAGGGTGTGTGAACCGCTGTAGAACCATCTGTGTTCACTGTGCCCCCTACGTCCATCAACCCAGTTATTCCTGAGTGTTAATTCGTCATATTC
>JANJGK010000044.1:21522440-21524940 GCA_039081455.1 Macrobrachium rosenbergii
TTGGTGTGGGTATGAGTATCAAATTTAGGTAGATATTAATTTTTGTTGCTTTGTTCCGCTTCTTTGTTAGATGTCCAGATTATAAATGAATTTCTTCAGTTTCTCAAAAATATTCGTACCTTCCGCATATTAAGGATATTTTATGCCCACAGAACTCAAAATAGCCTGATAGGCAAGATGTCACAACGTTATGACCTCACGGGGCCTAAATGAAAATGTCACACACTACCTTTACATTTACTGGCCGACTGTCCCAGGCTCTGACTTTTAATAAGATACTCCTATTGATAACACGGCTTTCACGAACCTGCTTCAATAATAGCATTTAGGTATTGGTTCTACGTGTATTAGTATTTCTTAATAATTACGTATTTTTCCGTTTTTCCGTTTTAATTATATATACAGTATGATTACACACTGAGCATTTCTACAGTTCCCCAACACCTGCCTGCTTGAATAAAGCACATGCTTTCAAGAAGACCTCCTTATAATTTTTACGACCACACACATTCAAGCATAAACACAGGCATGCACACGCATAGGAATGATCATCTTTTTGTTTGACTGTTTTTGGTTCTATGTACAGTATATCTGAGTATATTCAAAAA
Organism: Macrobrachium rosenbergii; assembly: GCA_039081455.1. Classification (NCBI taxonomy): domain Eukaryota; kingdom Metazoa; phylum Arthropoda; class Malacostraca; order Decapoda; family Palaemonidae; genus Macrobrachium; species Macrobrachium rosenbergii. The sequence continues at coordinate 21,523,049 of JANJGK010000044.1, forward strand.
GATTATTATTGAAAAATCAGCTTATATCACTGAAATACGAATTCAAAATGCTCTGTGCAGTCGTCATTTGTTATAAGCAGAACGTAGAACATTTTTTGTTTATTTGGTATTCGCTATTTAAACGTAAATGTGAAAGCGAAAAGTTTGTTCTGCGAAAATAGACTTATGTGTTTACCCAACTCAGTACGAACAATACTTTCATCACAAATCTTATGAATACAAAAACTGCTGTATACACCAGCAACATGAATACCATTTCCCCAGTTTATTTTCTCAGTAGAACTCGATTTGATCTATGGTATGTTAATCAGAATACAAAAAGAGAAAGAGATTTTTACAAAATAAGTAACAATTCATCCCTGTAGAAGGCAGTGAAATGGCGCGGGGGTAAGCAAATGCAAAGACGTGGTGGCTCCATAAAAATTTTCAATTTTGTCATCCTTCTGAGTCTGAGGGCTTTTCGCTCGGCTCTATATTAAGTTCGATACCCGCAGGGCACGGCGTCATATTCCTCCTGTTACTCAAAATCTTCAGATCCTCAGTTTCACATCGTATCAGCTTCAGAGAAACGACGTGAATGGAATATATATATATATATATATATATATATATATATATATATATATATATATATATATATATATATATATATATATATATATATATTATATATATATGTGTGTGTGCGTGTGTATGTGTGTGTGTATATATATATATATATATATATATATATATATATATATATATATATATATATATATATATATATATATATATATATATATATATACACGCACACAAGGTATCCATAAAGTAATGTTGTAATTTAAAATACTAGTAGCTTCGTAATTATACATGACAGAATTAATCTGTAAAAAGGATATGGAAGGTTCATACGTCTAGTTTTTCTGTTTATCTGAAGTTTTATCCATTATTTGTTTTATTAAATATTTTCACAGTTTCTGAAATTTCCAAAGGTCTTCTTTTTCAGAACTGCTGTTGACCCATGGCCTCACTACTAAGGGATTCAGAGCCGACGAAACACCGGTTTTCGGCAACACCTTTTTTATCAAAGCATCGGATAAAGGTGAAAGTTGGCAAGTGGACATTTTATAACCCTACCTAATTTTTGCAAGTAATATTTAGTACCTAAGTTCAATACTGGTACTTATCGAAATGGAAATATGTATGAGTTACGCCATTAGATGATCTTGAAAAGTTTCTTATGGTGTATAAGAGCATGCTGATACTCATTATCGTTAAATACTGAAAAATGTATAACATAGCAACTTGTTACCGTTGTGATGTTATTAAGATAAAACACTACAGTGCCTTTAGTGGCCTCATTTGCTATGTATGCAATATGATGCCCAAGACGGCCTTCGGCGGTACACTTATTATACCAAGAAACTTCTCTGACATGGAAAATAATCCTTAAACAGACTGACCACTACCTCAGTCTTGGAGTTGTATCAACTGAAATATTTATACGTAGACACACACATATAGATATAGGAGAAGGAAAAGGAGGCTATGCATATTCAACAGGGCTAAAATACAAAAGTAACAACGGTTAAAATCAATGCATAGGACTCAGCAAAATTATTAATGTTAAAATATAGATATTAGAACCGAAGCATAAAAGCTAAAACCAACCTAACTTGGCGTTAGCCATAGAGCAGGGTGTACTTTTAGTAAGAATAAGGAGTTTTCTAACATAAGGGAACATTCTAAAGAATTTAAATCTTTTATTTCCTATGACGATTTTGAAATCTCAGAGCAAGCTGCTGATGAAACCTCTCTCCGTATCCTCGAGTCGTTGACCATCAAACAACTGGTTCCATCCTTGTGTAGTCAGTCTTCTTCTGCCCCTCTGTTTATAGCTCAAGATA